>OY740768.1:58580503-59075503 GCA_963513935.1 Aphrophora alni
TGCTTGAAATTGAGATAAACCAATTTTAAAATGTAAAAATGCCTGTCAATTTAATCAGTTTTTTTAGATATCACGTGTGTTATTCAACTTATAACACGTTTAAATTTAATAAAAATTTGAAAATTTAAATTCTACGTATAATCCTACCAACAATCTCTACGATGACAAAAAGCGAAGTTATTGTCATAAATGTAATTTTGAACCCTGACCTCCTAAGAAAATTTAATATTCTTGTAATTATTAGATCTGAATTACCAACATGAGCGTAGTGAGCACATGTACAGCTTTGAGCTTCCCCCCCCCCCGAGACTCCCTACTGGATAAGATCTCTTGATCTACCAATATAATTTAACCTAAGAGCCCAACTTTTGGGCATTATATTTAGAGGATATGCTTGTATTACATTACATGGTAGGACTATGTATGTAACATTATGGACCCCATCAACTTCTTTCTCCTCCAAATCAATGGCATTAATCTGACCTAAAGCTATTAGGCTATGTAGATTGGGAGGGTTGGTAAGCTACAATTTATGTTAAATTAGATTTACATGTTAGTTTTAGTTTAGCAGTACAATCTCCTGAAGATAACCATTTTATCGAAATGTCAGGTATTTGAAAGAATAAACTAAATAATTATTATTGTAGTTATTGAGGTTAGCTGCGTGACATGTTTTTGTTTGTAATACAAATTATCTAGTATCATATATAAAAGACTTTCAAAGAATATTATGAACATAGAACGGTAATTTCGTAGGCTATAAATAAACACAAATGGCACGGAATGAAGCAGTGACGATGAACCAGTTTCATCGTCACTGATCGTTTACTTAACAACAGCTGATCATTGATTTTCCTCCAGTTTATTAAGTACCACTAATAGATAGTGTTATTTGGTTGTAAAGGTAAAATACCATCAGAAATCGATTAGTTGCTGTGATTTGAGCTGATTGTGTCAGTTGTATCCAAAATTGCTTTCCATGTATAAATCGAATACTATACATTTTGAATGTTTGAAAATTTATCTTGAAAACAGCTGAAGGACTATGTTAAATGTGTTGAATTATTTAAAAAGTGATTAGGCTAAGTTCATGAAAAACTCATTTAACGATATTAAATAACCACTTCTCTAAACTTTAAAACACTGACTCTTTTAAGCGCCAACATAACCTTTAATTATTTCTATATTGATTTTTTTTTTTTTTTTAGTCACTCCTCCATTGCTTAATATAAAAACATCCCTTATTACAAAGACGGTTTTTGCAATAATCTCAAAGAAAAATTGAATGGAATTTATGACACAATGGCCTCACTAAATAAATAGACCAGTTGAACCAATGTCAGATAAGAAATTAAAGCAAGGCAAAAGATTAAACTGCCAGTCCACTACCAACTTGCTTCAAATCAGCATGAACGAAACAAGTTTCATTTCAATTGGACGTGCTCGAACAAAAGTCAATTTAAAGGTTCAGTGTTTGTTTTAGTGTACAGTGTACGTATATGTTGTATAATGTTCTGTGATTTTCACCTGATGATGTCGCATTGATTGGCGAAACAACTCTAGTGAGACACACAACGAAAGAATTGTGAAGACGGGCATATACGTACATATGACTTTTGTTTGTTTTTCACTCACGAACCGGTATTTTCGGAGAGATGGCAACCGATACGTTTTGTTAAGGTCCTTAGAAGCTTCACTAAAGTAACATTTGTTAAAAATCTGTCCTGTGGTTGTAGAACACTGCACGTACAACACACGTCGATTTTTATGGTTTCAGGAGACTCCAGAACAAATATTTCTACAAAAGAAAATAAATATGGATTTTGTAGGCAAATAAAAAATACAAATAATTATTAAAGCGTATATAATGCCTTGTGAAATTGAGGTCCTCCTGAATAAAAATTAACACAAAAAGAATAAATGACTAAACTAAATTATACACCCCTCAGGGGCTCATTATATTGTGTTAGTCCCGAGGATTCCCGCTGCGTCTTCACCTTTTCCATGTAGCCTTGGGTTAGATCTCTCTCTTTCATCTTTCCTATCTAGTCTCTTGTTCTTTCCCGACCCTGACGCTATTGTAGGATATTCAAGGGTTAGAGGTCTTTATTTTATGTTCTTCTTTCCCAGCTTCGTTAATCTCACGTTTGTTGACGCGTTTCGAACGCGGATCCTTTTAAAGAATTCGAAGATCCTCTTTTTGTTTCAGTTTCGTAAATTTGTATAGTCCTGTGTATACTAATTATTAGAAAAATATTGTAAAAGGAAGAGAAGACTAATTATTTTAATTGCAATTTGTGTATATATTATAAGTAATTATATTATAAGTAGCAAATAATTGTTCCTTAGGAATAATCATAATTAGCAAAATTCATTTATAGAAAATCGATTACAAGATGACCAAGGATATTAAATATTATTGACTGAAGAAACTAATTGCTTTATAATTCCCGCTTGATACATTTATAAATTAATTGAAAAAGACAACTGTAAATTGTAATTAATTACCTTGCTAATAATTCACATGATTTAAATGTAGAAACTTATTAGAGATTCAATGAGTTACAGTCGGGTGTTCCTGAACAAATCATTATTTCAATTTGTAATTAACTTCCAGATCAGTGGAACAAACTAATAGGATCAGTTTCGTTTTTACTGAAAATTCTGTGCTTCATAGTAGTACTCGGTATGATATTCCACTTAGATTTACAGTTGGTAAAAGTTAGATGTTGTTGTTGTTGTTTTTTTAATATCGGAAACAAAACATGAAGTAAGTTTAACACATGTTTATTTTATTATTAATAATAATAATAGCATCAGTACAGATTATACAGCATATACGAGTATCGTTCCGGTGACAGTTGAGAGCAAAGTAGTGATGGGTGGTTAAGTAATCATGACACTCGCCCTATAGTGCTTTGAGCTAATGGGATAAATTGGAAAGAAACACAAATTAGCCATGATCAAGAAAAAACACAAATTAGCCTACCAATGAAATTCATTTTTGTAGGTAATTCTTAAAAGAGTTTATTTTGTAAGAAGAAATTCATATAGTTTTTTACATTATAAACATTTATTTAATTAAAATAATTAAACTTTTTTTTTTTTTTTTATTTGACTCTCTTTTATACATAATTTTAACAGGAAATATTTTACAATCTTATATGCTTAATAATAAAATAGACAACTGTTCACATTATAAAATGTAATACATATAAAATAAAATTCATAATACCATAATAAACAATAATATTAATAATAATAATAATAATAATAATAACAAAAAATACTTCCTGCTGTATTACAAGATAGTAGCAAAGGGTCACTTCATCCCGAGGTTAAAACCTGTTTGGGATGAAATACTCTATACATTTCTAACAATATAGCTCGATGGGAGAAAAACAATGTGACCGACCAGTCCAACCTACATAAATACACATACAAATTACATTTAGAAAACTAGGATTTGGCTTCTATGACAAACCAATTCAGATCAACATAAAACACTAAAAAAATAGAAATACAATAATAAAACTATAAACACACATACACACACACACACACACTCGCGCGCACACACATATATATACACATACATACACACACATATATATATACATACACACACATACTCATACACATACATATATTATATAATATATATATATATACACATACACACATACATACATACATATACATATACATACACACTAACATACATATATATACATACACATACACACATACATACACATACACACATACACACATATACATACACATACATACATATGCATAATTCATTTACTTCCAACTAAATAAAGATTTGAAACGTAATATGGTTAGAGGAGTGATTATGTTAAGGACCGTAGGTACTTGATGATATTACATTTTAATAAATAACGCTGTAACTAGCGAAATTATGGGTCGGCAAGTTTCATTAAATTTGTGGTTTTATTAAAAAATAAAAGTGTTTTATTTATTAGAGTGAATTTATTATGTAATATAACTACAGTATTAGTTCTAAGTCTAGGGGTTTACCAATAATATCCTCTATTTGGAATTCTCTCATTTATAAACGAAACAGAAATAAAACTCACATTTTAATTATATTTTTATATTTTCTAAAACCCATAGTCTACCGCTGAGCTAGGAAGTATTTATTTGTGTTACATTTGTATCAACTAAATTATTGTTAATTTATTTCTTCACAGTTAACTATAGATTTGGTTTACCTTTATGAAGACATTACAATCTGTATTTAATTTAATTCTTAAAGTTACCTTATTTTATATGCAATTATTTAATTATTTCCATTTGATGCAATTATGTGTTTAGATTTCAAACGTTACCAGAATTTGAATTCTATCAGGCGTCCTTGTTAATTAATAAATAATTATGTCATCTTTATTTGTTCATATAAAATAACGAAATTAAAACATTGTAATGTATTTAAGTTAACATTTATTTAAATAAAGTCTACTACAATGTATTTATCTATTTAATCAGATGTGTTTTTAATTTACATAAAAAATTTCAATTGATTAGAAACTGTTTTCTTAAAAATAAATATGAAATAACTTTTTATTTTACTATAACATAACAACTTTTGTAATAGGAAAAAAAACTATTTAATACATGTGAAAATTAATTGTTATTATTTACTTTATTGCATTAAATTTATAACACTAGAGTTACTTTAATTAAAACGTAAGTTGGCATTTTTAAAACAATTTAATTATGATAAAACCATCATTAAATATTTATTTCATTCGTAGCCTCACTTTGTTAATTAAAGAATAATCATTAGTAGCATAGTTTATTTTAAATTATCGATATTTTTTTCGTGTTTAAAAATTATGTGTTTAACTATTTAATTTGTTTAAAATAAATCTTGCACTGGCATTAATTTAATATTTCTGAACATTGTTTAGTATTCCATGTCACTGTGAATAATTCTTGTTCTCCAACTGAATTGTACATCCAATTTTGAACAAACGATTAATTTATTTTCAAAATTACTACCTCCAGCGTTGTTTTAATTAGTAGTTTTACTACTTACCCACTGCCATATAAAACTAATAAACTTATTATGTATAAAACAATAATATATATATATTCATTTATAATAAATTCAATAATCTTTGGAATAAATTTGGCTTGTTTATTATTATTGTAAATCTAAAACTATCTTGGAAATACAGTTTATATTAATTTTTTTAGATTAGTAAAAATATGTAAAATTAAAATATTTGTTTGCAAAATTAATTAAATATTTATAAATTTGGTTAAGGTTGTTTTGATGGAATCTATTTTACTATTATTTTTATTGTCTATGTTGTGTTATAAATTTTAATACAGACTCAGTGAAGCCTAGTGTTAGGTTTCCAATTAAACTACACGTGTAACCACTACCCTGCCCTCTAGAACTCCCCCCACCCTAACACGGTTTCCTTGTTGCAGCTAATGTACTGTAACAAGTATAATTCCGTAAGAAGTATAATCAGATATGTCAGTTTAGATGTTGATTCATTATTATTACTGTGTGATCGAAGTAATACACCAAATTTTCAAAATTTCCCAGTACAACTGAATAAGTGTTTAACCGTTAAAATAAACAATATTGAAAAGATATAAACCTACGCCACTATATCAGATTTTAGTGATATTAAATTTTATCGAAAAGCATAACACTTTCCTTAGACGACTCGTGTAATGTTTTGTTGTACGTCGGCATAAAGTGCATCACAAAGTGGTTCATATATTAAGCAATTCATTTTGTGAGTAGCTTGTGTAAGGTTAGAAAATATTCAATAATATTTTTTCGCCAAAAACTGCTCTGGAGTCAAAATTGTAGCTATCATATTAACTTTGAATATGGCTAATAAAGCGAAATTAAAAGTACTTTCAATTGTGGGTGTATTCCATAAATTTGCAAATGACATCTTATCACAAAGTTAATATCTGTATAAAGTTATCTATGGAACTGTAAATATATCTCTAATTATAACAACTTTACTTTTAAAATAACAAATTATTAAATTTAATAAATACGTTATAGCTGAAGTAATTTTAAATAAAAAGTTAGGTTTATTGTGCAAATTACAACAAAGACTTATCTATGCATTTTCTGACCCAGTTGACAAAAACTAAACTTGAATACCTAAGTATTACAATATAACACATTTAAACCAATTATATAAATAATGCATAATACAAAGGATTTTAGACTAGAATTCTACATGTATGATGTTAATAGTATTTTAATTTTTAGTTACAGAAAAATGAGGAAAGCAATGAAAATTTATGCTATTTTGATAATTGAGAGCTGTTAGAAATCAAAATATAAAAACGACGTATCTTGAAAGTGTCTGACTGTTTAGTAGAATATTTTCGCATTTTATGATACATTTGTTGTGATAAAGTCAAAATTTTGAAATTTGGTTTAAAAGTTTTGTTTGATACAAATTTTCAAATACTGTAAACGCATAAAAACTGTAACTATATAAAAATGATTCCACGTGAAATGTTGGTGACTTTTATTATATATGAAAAAGAAAGTTTAAATTATATTTTACCATTATCAAATCAATACATTTATTTAGAACCTTGTTTAGCTCCATTATATGTCAGTTAATAGCAACCTAATAAATTAATTTTACTTAAGTTCAACATTAAAAACGCAAAGGTATGCAATGTATCATGCGTTTCAATTGTTAGATGATTATTACATTATTAGATAGAATGTACAAAGATGAAAATATTTGAGAACCTGGAGTTTTCAGACGAATGCGTTATTTTTTAATTTCAAATAAAACTACGTAATTTACGTAAAACTACGTCTGAAAAATTTAATTTATCATAACTTCCGCTCACCAAGGATACGTTCATTTTTTTTAATAATCACGTAATAAATGATTGTAGCTAATTATTAACTTTATTTCAATATCTTTGACATGTAGAGATAGAGAGCGATCGGTTATTATTCTAAGCGATTTTACATATGAATTCCGGTAAAAATGTAACGAGTTATTTTTACGTTGTTATGTTACTTTTATCTGTTTTAAATTAATTCTATTGTCTAATATCAGGTCCGATAACTTCGAGTTCCCGACATGAGTGGAGGTTATATTTAAATATGAAGCCAAATAGGTCATTTTTTCATTGTGAGAAACTAAGGAGTCGGTTAGGACCAAGTCATTGGCACGGGATTAACGAGTAGTCTACTAGTGTTGCAAGTCCTGCCAACATCCCGCAATACAGAGATTAGAAGTGGGTGGAGAACATATTTACATGAACATGAACAGAGGATGAAGTTTTTTTCCAACAAGTAATTAGTTTCAGTTTTCTCTTTAAATATGTTTTACAAAAATATTTATCTTAAAAAAAGGAAATAAATTGAAGAAACGGGTTGATTTTTTTCATACTTTAGAATGTGTAGAAAGTTCTATATTTGATCTTACAGATCTGTTTCAAGCAGAAGTAATAAAATATCTCACTGTTAGTCAAGTGGCATTATAAACAACGCTTTATTATCTGTGTATTCACAGCTGTGAAATCTCCCTGATCGAGATTTCGTGTCTTGTTTAAAGTAAAAAATCTATACAGTATAGATTAATAAAAGGAATAAATAACAATAATGAAATATATTAAAGACAAAAATAGTAAAAACCATTGAAGTTTTTTTAATCTAATTATTGCAAGTCTGATACTATCACACAGTAACACCATTACACAACTTTATGCAGATTATTTCGGATTTTAAACTACTGTATTTCTATATCTAAACGGATATGTTTTATTATACTTTTTTTACCACTCATCTGCAAAAAAATTGACAAAATATTGTGCATTACATTCTCAGCCATAGAAATCTTACACGATTAATATTCCGTTTAGTATGTTTTTAACAACTTCACTATATTTTAGTCTTTATTGATCAACTACTTACTCAAAATCAGTAATCTTATTTCCGATAATACAATTTGTCGTCAGCACCAGAGGCAAAATTTATTTACGGTTGTACGATTGTTCCTTCTAAATACATTTCAACTCTTAATAGGTTGGTACAACTGTCAGCCTTGAACCAATCTATTTTATCAACGTTCCAGAAACAAAAAGAAAGTCCAGAGCAGTAACTTTATACATATAAGGTCAAACTAGGGGAAACCTTTTCCTTACCGGAAACAATCACAAGTTAATCCATTATTGTCCATATTGTCTATTGCTGCTTCATTCAACTCAGGATGGTGTAGTTTAACTTTCATTATTAGATTTAACATTGAAATATTCTTTTGTGTTTACAATTAATTATGTTTTTAGGTTTAATGTGATATGTTTTCATGTATTATTCTCAAAACAAAAATATAAAATATTCCAATGTATCACTCGGAAATAATAAACTAGTAGTAACCCTCCATAATAGTTGAATATTTTCATGACAATAATAATTACTTCTTAAAATAATAAATACGCCCTTTCCTAACTATTTTTTGACGGTGACACGTCATGATGGACTTCCTTGAGTTACATATTAAAGTATAAACTCCACACCCTTTGCCCTTGTTGGTGATTCAGTCATAACGATCCCAGTAGTTATATCTTTCACACCTTCATGACCCAGGCGAACCAACAAATATATTTAAAACCGTTTTTTCTAATTTTGATAAAGTCATAAACTATTAAAGATGTCGTATTTAACAATGAAACCATTTTTTACCTATACAAATTTCACAAAAATGTTATAACAAAAACATTGGTTGCATGAAATTTTTAATTAAACGTTCCAATTTCTACAATGCACAAACACATAAACCAGACGACGTTTCTCTGCCTAAATCAATAAGTCCAGTTGTTACCAAAACCTCGTGTTACAAACTCAAGACATGTTTGTCCCATTAGTCATCCAATTATCAGGAGTGAATCAATGTAGCCACACCTTCAAGTACAATGATATATCTAAATATGGACAAATAAATGGGACAATATTCTATTTAATTAACCATTGGGTGACTAATAGTAAGAATTTTTATTATAAATATTACTAATTGAATATTTATTTATACAAATAAATATTGCTGATGCGGCCTTTTGCTGTAATAAATACATTGTTTTAAATAAATAAATATCTAATAACCTTTGAATGAAACAGCACATTAACAAAGTGCAACGGAGAAACCACTGTAAAACCGAAACCGAAACTTATTTTACAAAATATCAAGCAATAAAATAAGCGCAATGACAAAAACTAAATCTTATTTTCCCTAATAATATGTTTAAAAAAATATTTCGTTCCTAACCCTTAAAAACCCATTTTTTAAAATATTTTTTTCATTTCTGACAATTGAAATCACAATTATATTAATAATAATGCTTATTCTCTACAATTTACCCATTTCCAAGATACGAAAAAAACAAAAATATTGAAAATAAGCTTGAAATGTTACAACTTATAATTACTGAGTATCATTAATCATAGTGTACTAGTTTTAATATTTTGAAGTATTTATGTACTTGTCACCATATTTACCAAATATCCGAAATACGGTTGATTTTTTAATAGGTGAAAACTCTGTGAACTAAATAAGGTAGTTTTATATATATATATATATATATATATATATATATATATATATATATTATTTATGAGTATATGCATCGCAAACAAGAAACAAACGACAAATGAACAAAGTTGGTTTCTCAAAAAAAATATTGAATAATTTGTGAATATGGCATTATAATGAAAACATTTTTGTCAGAAAGTTAATAGAATTAATATGTAGGGCCTATCATAACCTGCAAGTAATAATCCGATTTCATCAATCGTTAATCCGACATATGAAGAAAATGTAAAATAAATTATTTAAATAAACGTTAATAAAAGTTATGAAACTAATACTTTCCGAATAACAAGTGTACGTCTACTATGAATTGACATAGAAGATCATCTAGGGAAGTAATTGCTGTGCCTTACTTGGCTAAGAAAGCTCGATTAAAACATGGATATACATAAAATATCTTTTATACTGAAGTGTCTGGCAGGTGAAACCTGCTTCATAAATAATAATAGAAACTAGTAAACACGTGCATATCCATCCCTATTACGGTTTAATTAAGAAGTTACTTTTAAAATTGTACAATTTTGTATTAATAATATATATATATTTTTTTTTAGTACGAAGTTTCATAGTTGTAAAAAGTTTTATTTAAAATTAGTGACGCTAAATACACTTAACGATTTTTAAATAAGTTATGATACTTTCTAAATTTAATTGTTATTTAAATCAGTTATATAATGTTAAATTAGAACTGAATCTAATCTCTCAGCCGTCAGTAGAGATTCAAAGCTAAGAAGGTATATAATTGCCTTTGCTATAGTATAAAGTCGCATTGCAGAAGTTTTTACACAAGCTCAGGTTCTAAGCTTTATCGTAAAGTAAACCGGGTTTTATCTTTTTTACAAAGACAAATTTTACATTACACAATTACTGCTACAAAATAATTATTGAATATCTTGTGTAATTTGAGTAGTTATTGATTAATGTTAGACATTTAGCAATACAAATAAAAAGTACAAAACATTTTTCACATACCATGACACAAAAACAAAATCTAAGCCAACAAAAAATTTAATCTAACTTCAAAAATGCTATGCTGGAGTGAAAATTAGCGATTAAAATAGGTAATGTTGGTTTTTTTTTTTTTTATACTTTTCAAATAAATCGTAAATACATATTGGTTAGATTATAATAAAAAATTATAGAGGTCCTGTTTACTATCTTTCAATATTATTTGAAATATATTATATTACAGTTGTTTAACTATTAGTCAGATGATTTCAATACATAAAACAAACACATTTCACGCTAACATATATTATTCCTATAGTCTTTATTTTCTATGGCCACATGTTTTACTCTTGAAATCAGAACGATGATTGAGGACAATATAATATAAGCGATTGAGGCAAGACACAACTCCATTCACATTGGTTTCAGTTTATGCCTTCTAGGATGTTAATGTTTATTTAAATTTTTTATGTAACAAGTCTCGAACCGTTATCTATTTGAGGAATACTCCTATGTTTTATTCGGGGTTTTAAGGGTTACATTTGACGAAAAATATACTTATGGTCTGAAGACATCGACAGACAGATATTATTTCAAAATATACTTTTTGATGTTCAGGTTACATCTAAACGTATAAATTAATGAAAAACTCAAAATAGTTTTTTCGATCAATAATATATCTTTCTCTATGCTAATATACTAGGTATAAAATTACCGAAACAATGTTTATTGTTTCATCATTGTTATTTGAAACAATATTGTTAATGAATTATTGTTTCAATAATTATGAAAACATAATGGTGAACAAAAAATATTGTTATACAGACATCGGTAAGTAATACAGATATACTTAATAATATAGTAAAACTTAAATATAAACATATTTAAATTATTTCCAATATTTAAATTAATTTTAGGTTTGTAACTACAATAACGCTTTATTTCCTTCAAACCAAACTGTTCCTAAAATATTTTATTTTATAGGGTTTACAAAAGTAGTAAACACATTATGTAAGTTCTGAAGTATTTACGAGGCCTACGTAAATATTGTTCTTTCCATGAACTACAATTTTATTTCTTTAAGTGCTAACGAAAAAGAAATAATGTTCTTTCCAGAAATTTACACAAGAACATTTCTGTTAGATTAGCTTTTTGGAAAAAAATTACTTTATATTCGTATTTTTACCACAAATGAATTGTTACAAAATATTAAATAGTGTAGTATATCTCACCTGAGATCATTATTATTTTTCAATTTAGTTCTCATATTTTAGTTTGTTTCCAGTTATAATAAAACTTCACACGTTTTTAGTCTTTTACAATTTATTTCCTAGTGAATCATAGCTACTATTTTGTAGTTAGTTATTCATTATTTGTTGTTATTTTAAGTCCGTTGCCCACAATCAAATTGTCGATATGGTCAACGTCTTTTTTTATAAGAAGGTCGAAACTTCAAGTTTACTTATATACCCAAAGAGACTAAAGAAAAGTCAGTAGTTTTACATCAAATGTATCCTTTTGTCCAGTACTCTTTACATATTTATGATTTTAGGTATCTGCATTGTACTTCTTCAAATTATTATTTAACGTTATTTGAGTTTTTTTTAAATATTTAACTACTAATAGATACTTCTCAAGCAAATAATAAAATAAAACTTTGTAAGGAACAAAAGCTGTCCGTCTGGTCTGGTTACGAACCAGGGTTTCTATTTCATGCCTTACCAAGGTAATATATATATATATATATATATATATATATATATATATATATATATATATATATATAGTATACCTATATATAGTATATACATAGGTTACTATGCCTTCGTATAGTAATAATATAATAATGTATTCTGATAGCATAATCGTGTAATGTCGTGTATTCTAAATCTTCGTTCAATTTATAAAATCGACGTTCTTAATTGTTCTTTTTGTTTTTTTTAATTCTGGAATCGAGTGGATTTCATCATATGTTTGTTTCATTGTTATCTAAAGTAGATGTCAAATGATTTTCGTTTTGATCTTACTGTTTTGTTATTGATTTATTCTGAACTTCAAATAAGTTTAATCTTTTGAGTGAATTTTGTTCTACATCTGGACTTCCTCATGTTATAATGATGCTAGCTTTTTGTACCGAATATACTCTAAGGAAAGGATTTGCTGTGTGCATCATGATCTCAGTCATTGACATATAACAATATTTAACAAAATATGGTACATATTTATTATCTATCACATATTAAACAATATTCATACCTAAATGTAAATGTTACAGACAAAATACAAATGGTATTGAAAACATAACATTCTAGTCTGAAATACAACTATGTGTCTATAAACTAAATGAGCTTATTCTTTGTTACTTGTTTGTACGTAAAAACTGGTATTAATAATTTATTATAATTGAAATAAGTAAATATATTTAAATAATAATTAATATAAAATTATTGAACTTAATTTTTAAATAAATAAATAATAAAATATTAGCGCCAATGATATTAGATCTGTGACATGATTGCTAATTTGGGAGGTACAAGACACAATCAAGTCACCCTACCACTCAATCTACCACAAAGTGACACAATCGGCCACGAATAAGGCAATAGAATCGTTCGGGAGAGTCGAGTCTATCGCCGTCATCAAGATGCCTGCATCATTAATCCTGTTGAATTTTTGTTTTCAAGTTTCATAATTACAATTTTTCACTATTTTTCAGTGACGAAATGCCCTTTCGGTTTTTTGCAGGACCGTGTTATTTGTCAGGCGGTCAGTGACAGCATCCCTATTGATCGGCTACGAGAAAATAGGGCTAAACTTCGAAGAACTAGGTTAATTAAGTGTGTCTAATGATTATTTATAACTTAATATTTAGTTCAGTTATTATATTATTTGTAGTTAATTATCAACCTGATCCCATTGTTCTGGTTGGTTGAACCTGGTTATTAATATTAATTTATGTAATTTAAGTATTAAATGATCCACGGATCATCCCCCAAATTGGAAATCCAGTAGGCCAAATAATCTTCTTTGAGATTTGCGTGTTACATTACACCAAGTATTGTTACAAACCATACTATTCAAAATAATATATGTATTGCAAGATTTAATGACTTATCAAAAGTAAGTCCAATTAAAGAAAGACTTATTTTAAATTGACAATAACATACATCAATGACTAAGATTGAAAACGTAGTATCGTTTACATAATTTGTTTGCTCGGATGTAAATGTTATAATTCTTATTTCATTGTAAAATTTTTCTAAAATAAATCAAAAATACAGTAGGAAAAGAATAATAGAGTAGTTCCAATCAATCGTTTTCTTAAGAAATAATCTGTAGGAAATATTGAAATAGGTGTAAATTAATTATTGAAATTGCTTGCATCTTCATAGGTGCTACTTTCCTTTAAGCTTCAACCACATTGGCGATTCTCATTTTTGTTTTGTCTGCTGAGTATGGAAAAAAAGATGAAAACTATGCTCATAATAAAAAAAATTGTCAATATTTGTAAATCCACCACTATGATCAAATAAAAGTGGTAGATAACGTGGAAAGCTGACTCTTTTTTATTGTTTTAATGGAATTAATTACTTATTAGAGTCATAAAATTAAAGCCATATTTCTGAATGTGAATTTATTTCCCATATATCATATTGAAATGAATACACAGAACATTTTATTTATAACATTCCAGTGCAAAAGACAGAACTGTGAATCATAGGCTATCTGTTTTAATTGTCTGTATTAAATAATATTATATAACAAATTATAATGTTATTATTTAACTAAATAGTACTTGTTATTGAGATTGGTGAACAGGCCCAAGATGAGAGTTGTGTTTCATTTAAATTGTTGAATTTACATTTTAAAAGTTTAATTGAATCTAATAGGTTTCTTATTTTCGGTAATGAGAGTAATAAAAGTCAATAATAATTTCATTATTCACAAACTAAAAATAAGTCCACAATAAAACAAAATTTATAAGATATAGGATTGAGAATTTAACCATGGCGATTTTGATGATGAGACGTTTTTCATTAATTTTGTATTCAATAAGTGTGCGTTTCTTTTTTTATAATTTTTATGAGTATTACATGGTAAAATGTTAACCGATTTATTTTAATAATTTGGTTGTAAAAGGTCTAGTTATAAAATGTGTCATATTTTAATTCCTTTTAAATATATATATATATATATATATATATATATATATATATATATATATATATATATATTTGTTTCATTTTTAATATTAAGATAATTTACACTGTATCACAATTTACATCAAGCCAAAACACAAATTTATATAGATTTCACGCTTAAAAAAATTACATTAAAGTAAAACACACAATAAATCAACTTCCTGGAGCTGGTCCAACTGTAATATATACTGCACTTAGAAATTTTCTCATTAAAAAAAACAACACTTTCAGTTTTTTTACAAGGACATTTTAATATCTAATAATTTACAAAAAGTAGTTTTCATTTAATATATAACAGCAAAGATGCGTGTCATAGATGATATATGTTTAAAATTGTATTTTCGTTTACTTTTACTTAATGCATGGATTATATAAAATGTCTAATATATTGAGACCTCAAAGAAATTCGTACTATTAAAGTAAAAGTATGCAACTATTGTCCGTTTTAGGTGTGTATAGAACACTTTTAAAAAATATAATACATTAAAATAAAATGTGTCCAAATTTGATATTATTAAATTTTGTTGATTGATCTTCGCTTGTCCGAATATCGTTAGTAACCCCCAATGCTGGCACAGAAGTTTAATCAATATTAAGTAGTTTAAGGAGAAGATTCAGATTGAGTTTTGTTAAATTCAAGTTTACTACTTAAGTTAAGTTCAATTAAGGAAGCTACTTTCGTTGTTGTTTATTGCCAGTGAATTCATTTTAAGTTTGGAAATAAACAGTATGTGCAACTTGATGTTTGTGGTGTTTATTTATAAGTGTTAAATTTATTACATAATATTTGATCAATAAAATGAGTACTTTAACAACACAAAATTCACCGTCAAATTCACAAATAGAATAAAACTTGTCAATGTTGTGTCGCTACTACGGCAATTAAAACCGATATAAAAATGATAACACTTTTTAAATATTTGCAATCAACAATAAATATTTGTAAACTGAAATAGGCCTACTCTTATGTACACATGTCTAGTAGTACGAAATTAAATTAAGTGAAATACAAAATTCATGTATTTAAATCTGAAATAATTTTAAAACTAACATTTTCAAATATAATTTAATCATTTTTCAATTTCACTTTAAGTTTAGTAAATCGTTATTTTTTTCTAAAAGTAGGCTATAATTAAATAATGAACTAAATTTTGTAATATTCTGTGCCATAAACAACGCATTTGGAATTGAACAGTTGGTTGATTAAAATATATGAAATTTATGGAACCAGATTATGAATAAAACTTCATCTATTTGTTAAAGCAAAATATAACGCGTTAATGAACCTATTTCTTTCAACATTTCTATTTCAGAGTATTCTGTAACGTCTTATATATATATATATATATATATATATATATATATATATATATGTATATATATATATATAAGACGTTACAGAATGTGAATTAATTTTTATGTGTTGTAAGATTTATTATTTACAATGTGAATTAAATAATACAATGTTATTCACAATACAAAACCATTTCATCTCATTTTTTTATTTTGTGTTTGTTTTTATATTCATATACTATAATTTTTTGCAGCATCATTCTATCTCAACTTAACAACTTAAATCTTCCTTTCACAACTAATTGCCTAATATATGTAAGTATATGAGAGTTTTATCAACAACAAACTACATCAATAATTAATTGTTGAAAAAGTTATAAGGCTGACTAATATAAATAATAACAAAAATCGATTACGTTCAAAAATAGCTCTTTATTTAAAAAAAATCAATTTAAATTGTATAAAATAGGAAGAAAGTATTATCTCAAAAATGATTATACTTATCTCTTTAATATCTATTTAAGCAATTATATACTTTATTTAGATTTTTAAACGAAAAGCTTATATTATACAAACATTGCATTTAATAAAACATAATACAACTTCTAAACAAAGAAATAATCATGTCAATTATATTACTTAAAGGGAAAAGTTTGCAATTTTCCTTGTACTTAAAATTATTCTAAGTTCTACAGACTAAGTATGTGAAACAATTTTTTTCATACCTGAAAAATAACGAAATAGAAAAATTTATTTTAAAAATCGTAATTAGATAAATTTTAGGTATTCTCAAACGGCTTAATTTTGTTTACAATTGATTGTTAATCAATTTAATCACGTACTTGTCAGAATCTGCAAAATATTTGTTATTTAAATATATGATATGAAAATCACCTCTTTTGTTAGAACTAATAAAATTGATACCCTGAAATTTATTATCTGCCAGTAACATCCAAGTTCTTAATTTCTAATGGAAAATGCAGGTGCTTCAGTAATTGAATTACACTGAATTATCATTATATTGAAAACAAACCAAAGTAACTATAGCAATAGTTCAATTTTAATTTTTATAAAGTGTTTTATATAAATATACCTATAAATAAAAATGAGATAAAATGAAATTTTTAACAATTAAGTAATGAATTAATAATGTTTACATTCTTAGCGTTATGTAAATAACAAACAACGGAGCTCTTTATATCATAATTGCACTTTGACAAGGAAATCACCGAGTTGCATGATTATTTTGTTTTCTCGAAGAAGCTTCAGGAGTTTCTTTAGTTGTTGGAGCGTGTGTAATACAAATTGGTTCAGGACGACAGTTTCCAACAATACAAATGTAATTAGAGGAAGTAATCTCGGAAATAGAAGTAAATCATTCGTCCCACACTGTAGGTAGAGTTCATTGCCAAAAAAAAGAAATGTGATAGCAAATAATTTTAAGAAAGGGTCGTGTCAAAAGTTAACATTTATTTTGATGACAAAATAATGAATTTATTTTAATTGCTACATAATATATCAAAATTGTAAATGAAAAATATGGTGTTTTTTTAGTAACTGTACTTACGTGCCTTTGTTGTAAATTAACAAATTATTTTCACGATCATTAACCTTTCAAAATAATATAGTACATAGAAATGGAATTTCTTATTGATACTATTGTAAATATTATGAGGAAATGTTAATAATGTTATTTTCAATCAGAGGCATAAAAGCTATATTATTTGGACAGTCCTAAATAAACTAACAACACAACCATAATATTAGTAGATATTTGTATAGTATGAATAATGTTGAAAAGTTATGGAAAAATACAACATAAAGCTAAAATAGTTCAAGTTTAAATGTAGCACTTACCACTTGAAGTGATAAAGTGCCAAAAATAGTGGTGGCTTGAACTTTCTAGCTTTTGGAATTTCAAAGGTATTATTCTGGTTGAGATTAGATGTTTCAATAGATATATGAAAATTAGGAATAATTTGTAACAAAAAAAAAAATCGAATAGATGACATAACAAACTTGGGTATGGAAAGACAATAGACGTCTGCGTCAAATCAGCCAATGGAACCAAATAAGATGTGCTAAAGAAAAAGGTCTTTACATTTAGTGGCTTAACAATTCTGGTTGTTGGAAAATATGTTATTACGAAACGGATAAACTGACCCGAAATTTGGTCCAAGTTGTTCAAACACTGATAAATGAAATAGACGAATGTATCCAGATTTGATCAGAATTTTGAGCAAATTTTAAACAAATCGTGAATTAAAATCCAGATAAGGATGATTTGGTAAATTTGAGATCAAGGAATGACGTAGTGTAGGTTTGTTATTTCAGGTCCTGAGCAGAAGAGATGTTTCCAAAGATGAAAAAACTACTTTATCTTCAAGTGAAAAGGTATTACAACTTTACAGTGTAAAATAAACTAAGGTCAAACGGTCTACATAAAGAACAGGTTTATTTTATAGTTTGCAGAGAAGTAAAAGGGTAAATTTGCTACGATCCTTTCTGAAGTAGGACGGAACGAGAAACAAGGTTAGGAGTTCTTGATTTTTGGAAAGATTACCAACAATCCTGTCTCTTATAAGTGTTCTGCAAGTGTTCTAAAAAACTTTTAGGTGTTTAAAATATATTTTTAAAGTTGGTCTTGCATTGTTGTTTTAGGAAAATATATTAAAATCAATAAATTAATATAATTAAATACATACGTAAAGGCTTGAAGCCGAGTATACAGATTAGTTTTAATGTGGTTTGTAACGAGGTTATTTATCTGTCAAAAGTCATAAATACAACAAAAACAAATTCAAGTGAGAAGTGTATGCCCTGTGCTGGGAAGCAATCAAGGATAGCTCAGTTGGTAGAGCATTGGCGCGTAAAGCCAAAGGTCCTGCGTTTCGTTCCCAGTCTAGGTGGTATATTTTTCACTTGAAATAATTATACAATAGAAAAAATATTGTTTAGCAATTTGTGTTGATTTATTATGTTTTGTTTTTTTTAAAAATAATTTTTCCTTTTAAAGTTGTTCCTTACTTTATGATATTTTATAAAAAATCGTACTTATAACACGATGTGGTTGTCTTTTGCTAATATGTATTTATACGTGAAATGTGTTTATATTTTTTGTATAATTTTTTTGTAGTATCATATCTTGTACATCTAATACTACATTTATTTTAGTATTAAATTTTTTTATTTACTGTTAAATTCAATAGAATAAATCAATAAATTCAATATTCATGATTAAATAAGAATGATCTACAAAGATTTAGGTACTTTCCAACCAAATCATGTATTTTATAATGTGTAGAGATTTTGCCTACAATTGCAGAGTACCGTATTTCTAAAATAATATTTATTTCAGTACCTAACCAAATTTTACGTTTATTTCCTTTAGTATTAAATTGTCACAGCTACTTACGTGTTCAAACGTCAGATATACCTTCTTAATATTAAAAAATTCCCAACTGTGGTTCCGTAAGTAGGTCTTTGTAATCAAAATAAATCAAGGTGTTAAGAGAATTTTAACTAGAAGTCAAAGGATAAATAGTGCCCGGTTTGTGTAGAGTACTTAAATCTCAAACAAAAAATAAGTAGGTCAATTATGACATACTGAAAGCAGTTTCATGTACACATTGGATTCAAATTGTGTACAAATAAATTGAAGTGGATAGTTGAATTATAATTAATTATTCATCATTTATGTGAACGTTTCATAAATTATAATTACATTAGGTTATGTACCTATGTTTTTTGTGAAAGATAATTTTGACTTTTTAGAATAGCTGAATGAGTACTGCTGCTACTATTCCATATACCGTATTTGTTTTGGACAATACAATGTATCTGAATATAATGACATACGAGATCGGGGTATAATATATATATATATATATATATATATATATATATATATATATATATATATGTATATATATATATAAATGTTAATGTAATGTTACTACTGGAAACTGCTTCGTTGATACAAAACTTGAGTTAAGGATAAAAAAAACGTTAAAAAAATAAAATAAAATGATTACATTAAAGTGTATTTCTTACTTTTTATATTTTAAAACTTTACACTTAAATTCTATCTTCAGACATACAAAAATTTGAAAACCTGTTGGTATAACAGTATTCTAATTCATTAAATTCAATTTAATTTCATTTAAATTATATAAATGAAAATAAATAAAACACAAAAAATACAGTAAAAATGACAGTTGAAAATGGTAAAAATAGTATTTTATTCTAACCGAAGTAATAACATTCATTATCTACAGATTTTTTCCTAATATTTCTTTGATATTTTGTCAGTAAAGTAAATGTACTATGTCGTATTTGTTTTTTCTGGTAAAATCCATTTTTTTTTGTTTCCATTTTCTATCGGAATTTGTGGGTTTACACTATGGAAAAAATATCAAACGGGTTTATTATTTAGATACCTAGTAATGGCTTTAAATTAAATATTTAATCACATATAACTTTTTCGTTACATTCAAAATTAGGATATAGAAAAATAATTACACAATTAAAACTTTAAAAATAATATATAATTTGATAGATGGAAGTTTCTGAGCATATTCTCAACTCATTTATTTCTTTCAAGATAAAATGAAGAAGTGAAGAAAGGTTTCACAATTTAGACAAATACCTTCCTTATATATCCAACTACAGTAATGACTGGACGTGCAAAACATTAAAAGTTACGTGATCATTATCATTTATATCTTCTTCATTACATATGATCTATTGTTATTACAACATAATTTGCGTATACCAAATTACTTTGTCAACATTTCAAACATTAGTGATAAAAATAAATAATATTGATGATTAAATAATCTTGCAGTTAACATTACTTATTGATATTATTAAAAATATTAACATTAATACAATATATTAAATTAAGTGAACTAAAATTATCAGGACGGTATAATATCTCAAAAGGAGGGTGTTTAGCACATTGGAACCACATATGTTGTTATTTAAAGCCCAACTTGATTTTAAAAATAAAAACCCCTATTTCAATTTATATGGAAACTTTTATTTTCAGCTTATGTAGCCATGTTTCTACAGTGACGTCATTTATAAAGGCCTTGTTAAGGTCAAAACAGCTATCAATTTGTACTCTGTAGGTGTGATTTTAGAGGGAAGTTTCAGACGAAACTTGTAGTGTGTAAAAGCGCACTTCAAGGTGACCTTTGGTCCAATTTTGGTTCTTTTGAAATTCTACTTGATTTTAGACAATGAATACCACTATTTTTGTCTTACCTTGACTGTCTGGATTTACAATCTTGCCTTCATATCCAAAATACACAACGACAGATTTATGATAAAAAATTGATTTGATCATTGAATGACCCCTGAATTTAGGCCCGTGGTCATAATAAATGTCCCCATCAAGTTGCGTTTTTATACCTTACAAAATTCGTTTGAAACAGTTTAGAAAATTTATAACTACAGAGTATGTATTGGATAGTTATTTTGATCTTGAAATTACTCTAAAAATCACTTCACTCCGTAACATGGATAGAAAATTAAACGTGAATTCTTTTCAGGTTGTTGTGTCAAAAATAGTGGTCTCGATAAAAAAAGTTAAGTTAACTTGCTAGTAACTCCTAAATATGGCTCCAAGGTCACAAAATAGTGCTCCTTTTTGTGCCCTACAATGTTTGACTAAAACATTTATCTCCCATATATGTGAGATATTTGACCGTGCCAGTACTTTTTGAACACTCTGTAAATTAAATTGTAAGGACTATGATAAGAGTAGATGTTCTATAATACTGATACAATTATATAGTGGGAAATAATTTAAAACATTCAACAATGTTATCAATGACAAAAGTGAATCAACTTTAAATTAAAGCGTTTTAACAAAACAACTTGTTATTATAGGCCTATATGGGTCTGTTAATAATAAGTTTAGCAGAGCACACAGCCTAGATAAATCAAAGTATTACTTTATTATTTTTTAAGAAACATATTTTCAATGAAACTACTAAGATGACGTCTTCGAAAAATTTAAAAATAATTTTATTAATATTTAGGAAATTAATTAGATCAATGAAAATGGAACATTACATTTTATATAATCTTAAAAATTCTTTCTGATTAATTCTAAATAAAAATAAGTAAAAACTTCCTATTCAATTCTCTTATGCTTCATGATTTTTATAAATATTTGTTATGGTTTAAAAACTCTATCCGAACTATAATTTCTATATTTATTTTTGTTTCAAAATGGCAGACTTATTATTTATAAAGTTGATTAATTTTACTAATTTTAATAAACAAAAAAATATAACTAGTCATACAGTTTTAAACAATATAAATGGAAATATGTACTTATATTCAAATATTCGGGGTTCTACATAACACAATTTAAACTTAATAATGTAATCCCTATATGTTCTGAGCATTCGTCAATCGAGCTTAAAAGTTGGGATGGATTTTGCTTCCTTTGCAAGTTAGCTGCCAAAGTAGAAATCCTTCATATTTAAGGAAAGGTCGCATACATGAAGAGTGCTTATAATAACAGACTAGTATAGACTACTTCAAGGGAGTATCATCTTCATGATTATGAAACTAATTGACTATATTACATAGTTTTAGGCTATATAAAATTGTCAAAGTGTTTGTACATGATGTGATTCAGTTTCTTTTAATGGAAACTAGAAATTCTCAATAAATGATTAAATTTATTTTGTGTCAAAGTTATGACCATCATGTCTTGCCTTTCCACTTAACAACTTCAAAATGAATACACCATTTAAAATATAATAACAACTTTAACCTAAAAACAAAATAATATCTAAAAATTAAAAGAAAATAGAACAAAACATAATAACTACAAATTAACTTGAAAAACATAAAATGAATCACAATTTAAAAAATGGAAATAAATAGAATATTGACTTCAAAGAATTGTAAAATCAAAAATAATTCAATTAATCATATGAATTTACTTAAAATAATTACAAACATTCACGTTAACGTTTATTCATCATACATGTTGTATAAAAATCCCTTTCCTTGAATATTCCGAGCAAAGATCATTTCCGTCCAATTCATACACTGCAAATCGAGAGGTTTTGTGAATTGGATACGGATATCGGCGGATTTAAGGGAACAACTACAAGTTCCATAAAGAGACTCCGATATAGTAAATATTTGTTACACATAACTGTGATTCGGCATAATTAGCATGGTTAACATAAGGATTTTGAACATACAGACATACAAAATTACGCTGTTATTTTTTTTTATAGATATGATAACATCAGTGTGAACATAAAATTCATTTGTAATAGGTGAAAAATATAAATAAATTTCAAGTGAATAATCTATTTCATTTTTTAATAAACAAGAAAGACATAAATATGTTATTGGTTAAATTTTTTATGTTATTGGTGTAATTTAAAATTTATCGTCAAATCATATTGTTTTTTAATTATAATGCAAAAATACACGTCGCCATTTATTGAACAATTTTTTTCAGTTTGATTATTTCCTTTTATGTATTAACTATATTTATGAATGAGTAGAATAAGTTAGGAATACTCAAATTTGTACCTAGAAATATTATTATTACATTTGGTCAATGTTATTGTTTCAGTTCAGAAACCTTTGCGTAAGATTCACCTTAAAAATCAACTTCCTTATATTTTGTAAGTCAATTGAAAAATAAAGAGTTACATTTTTTATTGTAATTTTATTTTTAGAAACCGATAATAAATAGACTATTAATATGTTCAATTCAGTAATGAAATCTATTTGAATTTAGCGTGAAAGGGGGTGTCGAGTTCGAATCTCAAATCTGAATTGAAAGTTATGAATTTCATACAAATTTAATTTGACCAATAACTATTCTAAAATATTGGAATGAAATATAATTCTTATTTCCTTAATAAATAATCTTATAATCCTAATAAATTTAATTGCAAACCTTCAAATTTACACCTCCAATTCCAGAAACAATGACTTTTTCATACTCCTACTTTCATTCAAACTCTCATAGGGTCGGTCTAATATTTCAAGACAAACATACAAACTCTTTAAGAATTAAAATATACCGTGAAGAATCAATCGGAAAAAATATAGTTTTAATATTGGCAATAATTTACATATATTTTATGATAGTATTAGGTATCCCGTTTAATTAATATAAGATATTATGTACGGGAGACAGAACAAATAAATGAGACACAACGCCTTATATAGAACCAAATACCATTTATTTGGCTTTTTTTATCTCCTTATGAATGAGAGTGAGAGAGTTATTTGTCAAAAGGTGAAAGGAAATTATAGAACTAGTCTTAGAATGTTACATATCTCAAAATAAATCTATGTTACATATTAAATGTTAAGCTTGACTTATGAGAACAATTATACAGCATAACAAACACACAGAACACAATTATCATACAACAGTTGTTGTGGTTTGGTTGGTGTAGCTGGTGTATCACTGAAGAGGACGACCTTGTCGTTGAAACGCGTCTGATACTTAGGCTTATTTTTTATGAGAATTGTGTTCTGTGTGTTTGTTATGCTATGTTACATAATATGATAACTTTTTGAACCATCTGTTGTGCCATGCCAAAGGTAAAAGTGAAAAAGTATAGTACCGTGTCTTTATAAATAAATAAAATTATTCACGATTGTAATTTGTTGAAGTTCGTTTAATATATTAAACATTTTCCAGTTAAATTTTGAAAACGTATTGAACAAAACATCAAGAAAGCTGAACATGTTTTAGACTTTATTGATTTGTCAGATTTTGTAATAAGCTAGTTTTGCTGTGTGGGAGAATGTGTATTTAAAATTCATTCTTTTGAAAAATACGATCCAAGTAGCACGAAAAGGAATCAATTGTTTACAAAAAAGTGATTTGTGCCGATTACGCTATTATTTATATTCAATTAACTTTATTTGTTTAAAATTTAATATTGATTTCAGATCAGTTCTTGTTTGGATTGGGCATTGATTTATATATTAGTACACAACCAGACAAAGAGTAGTGTTATCGTTTTAAAGATTGTTATATCACCAAAACATCTTAATACATAGTTTTCAAACCTTTCACCCTATTGCTATGGTTTATCATAGAGGAAAGTTATAGATTTATTGCATTAAGCAATTATTTCAATTGGAAGGTAAAACATAATACATTAAGATGAGACTTAAAATAAACGTGAAATGAAATAATAATTATAAAACGAAAGGAAAAAGTGAAAACTTAACTAATTTTTTATGTTGTGAAGCAAGTTCTATGAATTAAAATAAGTAGAAAACAGGTTTTTTAATTTATGACTTTGCGTAATACTTTGAACTAAAATTTAAAACAGATATTTGGTAAATTTATTTCCTTTGTTCGTACTTCAACTTGTTTTTACAACTATTTATGTTTCCATAAATCTAATATAGTAGAAACAACCTACCTTCTTTGATACTGAATTTTAAATGTGTCATTGTACACAATAGTTTATTTATATTAATTCATCATTGTATTAATGATTAAACAAAAAGAATTCAAATATAAACAATTTTAAATAAAAAGTTAAACAATTTCACCACAATGATTGAAACAATATCTATTTAAGGAATTTTTATTTAATAAATAATTCCATACATAAAAAACAACAATATGAATATATATTATATATATATATATATATATATATATATATATATATATATATATGTCCATATATCAGTATAAATGGACATTGTTTTATGTTACTTCCAGTTTTATTATTACACTTTAATAGCACGGTTTTTTCTATCTGAAAATTACAAAGTTTTGTTAAATATTTATTTACAAAATGAGATATACAGTCGTGTTTGAAATCAATGTTAGACAAGGAAACTTAATTTTTAAAAATGCCAATTTAGGTTTTTATTTAGGTTTACTATTTCTGTTATGACTATAATTTATAGTGATTACTGTAATATATAATGAATTTATATTTTGAAAGAAAAGAATTAGAGAAAAATTAAACTGTTAATTAAAAACTTTGGATCTATTAAACAAAATACATATTATATGACCTCTATATTTCTTCTAATTTTACGACTATTTTACATGTATCTGTAAATGTTAAAGTAAAATACTATATATATATATATATATATATATATATATAATTATTTATTACATATCTGTTATGTGTATAGAAACAACTTAATATTATATTTTCGAACTTTGTCATCCTAATTACATAATCCTATTAAACAATTATCACGAAAGAGGAAAAAAAATCCATAAGAACAAAAACATCAACTTGTAAAAGAAGATAATAAGGAGGAAATTGCAATTACACTGGTAATAAAAGTTAAACACGCAATTTATATTACTTTGATTATACACAAATAGCAGTAAATCATTCCCTAAACTGACATATCCAGTTACAGTTATCGGTTTATTTAACTAGAATGGGAAAACTAATTACAGGAGTTCTAGTGGGGAGGTTTGTTTTTTAATTGGAAACTTAATAAAGCTGGCTCAGCTATACGACGAATAAAATAAATCATAACATTACGTATGGAAATAAAAATCATTACTAATTATCTGCTTTAGAATTATTGAATTATTCTATCCATAATTTAAATTTAATTAATGAAAAATTAAAATCCAAGAAACTTTACTTAGTTTAAGAAAATTTTAAACAAAGTAACTCAGAATAATTTCGTTTACTGTGTAAATTAAACTTGTTTAAAAGTGTTAATATATTTGGTAACGAAAGCCACCAAATCAAATAAATTAAATCATTTTTACGATCCATACGGAGTGAAAATATATATCTGTATTCAGCCAAAAGTAGCTTATAAATAATTTTGAATCCACTGTAATATAATTATTTCCATTGCAGTTAGGAGTGATTTTTGTTTATTTAAATTTATAATTTAAAACAAAAATATTTTTGAATATCACTACAGCAATTTCTCAAATTATATAAATATGTTTTTATGAAAATGGTAACTTTCACGTTACAAATAAAATTTGATTAATGAATCAAATTGGCCGAAATCTCCCTCCAATTTTTTTGAATTACCGTAAAGTTTTATCATTACTGTTTGTCTTGTTTTAATACTGTTCGAATACATGACAATTCTATATTGGTTTTTCAGATTTTTATTTTTTACTTGGAATATTTGCATAGAAAAATACTAGAATATTAAGTCCAAATTTTTAAACTTTGAAATTTAATTACAAATATTTTTTAAACTTTTGTTTCAGACATGATTATGACCAATCTGTATATGAAAGTTAACATTAATATCCAGAGGATGAATAAACGTTCTAGTGAAGCACCACTATACTGAAAAATATAGCTTATTGTTATACTGTTTCATGTGCCAGTTGAGTTATATACTTGTACACCAGGAAACCTGATTTAAGGTTTAATATTTTTTTAAATAATAAGAAACTACAAAAGGTTTGGCCAACTATATTTCATTTTTTCCTATATTAATTCATGTTACGTTATAAATAAACATTATGATAATGAATGAATGAAAAATCAATTATAATGAAAATCCAGCCACATTTTTAATTGGTGAATTACATTGCAATTAGGTTAAATTTAGCAAAAATTAAATTTATCAAATCCATATTTAATTCTTATCTAATAAATTGTATTTAATGTAATACATATGCCTACTAATGCAACTAAAATATTACATAATTTGATCAATATAATTACTATAAATATATTTTGTGTGTGTGTGTGTGTGTGTGTGTGTGTTATTCAAATCTTTTAAATATAAAACTCCTACGTTTCTTTCACTAATTCATGATTGTAAGAAAAGCTGGCGTCTTCTTTTAAACAGTCAGAGAGTGTAATACAATTTGGATCTCGAAATTTCAGAACAGTGCGCATTTAATTAGAGGTGGTAGTGAATATATATATTATATGTGTGTGTAAAACTGAAAGTACATTTCATTTCTGGAACAAGGATTAAGCATTAAAATAAGCATAAATTTGCTAACATTTGAGTCATTGTATCTTAAATTCGATATGATGATCAAAATCGTCTTCGGGTAGTTCATGTACGAGATGTATCTTATTTAAATGGATGATCGCTCGTATGTTTTTAAATGTTATAAATCAGAAACAATGCTTACGTAGTTTTGAGTAGCAACTTTACTATTAGAAGAACGGCATTGTCTAACAAATGACTGCAAGACTTGCAGGGACGATTTAGTCATCGTCATCTTTAGTCATCGATTTTCATCTCCCATTGCCCGAATGGTTTATTTTTACTTACAGTTTCTTCAAAGGGTATTGTAAACTGTAGGTTTTGATACCGGTGGTCTTCTTTGAAATCTATCATGAAACAAATCTGTTATCTCTAAGTATGTTTGTATCATTTACGAAATATAAAGACATTGAAACTCTAATCATTTTGTAATGGCATTTTATCACTAAAAGTTAAGCCACAAAAACTGTAATAAAATATATTCTAAAGAAATTCAACAACAGAATTTAATTTATATTTTGCTATATTTTAAGAAAATATAATTTATTCTTATCAATAAGAAAAATAACATTTTATGAATTTTAGAACATTCTGTATGTGACACCTGACCTTTAATTCATCTTGTAGATAGAGGATGTCAATTTCCACAAAGTTCCATTTGTTTCACGTTTTAATATTTACTGAAACCAGAGATATTAAGGCTGTTAATATATTTTTTTTGAACACGCTGTGCATACGTATACAGCTTATGTAATAGAATAAAAAACGAATGTAGTCACATAATATCTTTCGTTATGTGGGTGTTAAGTTACTTTGTGTGTAAGTTTGCAAAGTAACAAAAACGTATAAACATAAATAGTAATTGTACACGATTCATAATATGATATGTCTTATACAGTTATGAATAACGACATAAATTACAAACAACACATACAAATTACAAGGATTAAAGCCAGAAACTTATTAAGTTCTCATTTATATGTTATGGTATTAAACAACTAATCTGAAATAAAATGTGTTATAAGTTTCTAAACCGTAAACCTAAAATATGGTTAATTTTCTGTGATTTATGGAAGGTATAATATTGTTCACGTCACGAATATTTGTCGGCTTGTTCTTACCGTTATTTTTTACTTCGGGACATTTATAAATAAAGATTATTTCAATTATATATAATGTCTTCTTCTTCTTCATCTTCTTTGTGTGTTTAAAACTGTTTTTGTATTTGTTTTAAATCTATTTTTTTGTTTCGAATACAGTTAGTAACAGAGCTCACCACAGGGGCCACACAATTTTAATTTACACACAAACCAAATCACGTATTATCAAACCACCATAGATCCTACATACTCAATGAAACTTCGAAACAAAATATTTCGCGCTTGCTGAATTTAATGGTAAACTGGTCACATCTATTAAATTGTTCAATTGTCAGATATCCCTTAATAATATCCAAAATGTTGCATCAGGGGTTCCATAAGTAGGTCATTATATTCAATGAACGGTCAAGACGTTGAGAGAATTCTAAATGAACAGAGATCGTGCTTCGATTAAGGCGTAGCTCTACTTACGGAAATCAATAATATGATACAGTTTTTAAACAGATTTCACGTTTGATATCTTAAGTAGTAAATTATTAAAAGTATCCAATTAGCTTGCGTACTAGAATGAGTAGAATGTAATGTGTCCAATATTTGTGATATTGTGATTTTACATTTAGTTCGTCACATGTATAATTCCAGGGTTGAGTTTAAAAATTTTTACCTCAGTATGAAGCTAATTGGTAAAATAAAACAATACATGCAGGTGGCGAGAAAATTGATTTAAGTTTCGAAATCTGAAAATTTTTACATTTCTAAGTATTTTACTTAAAATAAAATTAAGAAAGTTAGACATAAGTTTTTGAAATTTGTAGAATTTAAGCTTTTATTCCAGTAACTAGCACAATCGAGAATCTTATAGCCACTAAAATGAAAGTAATTGGAATTCGTTTTGCACATCCATACCCCAGTGCATTGGGTAGCAATAGTATTTATTTTTATACATAAGCAAATCTTTGAGCAAATTGTGTATAGGTTAGTTTATTATACATGACTGTGAATCATATGATGGTATGGTTTTTATCTCTTTGAGAATCGTCGAATTAACCCTTAGCCTCGTTTTAATTTGAGGATATAATAAAGGTCAATAACACTTGTCACATGATCCATGATCGTATTGCAATAACACACCTCTTTGCAAACTATACAAAAGTAAGTTGAATTTAATTCATTAAACTAAAATAAACGTTATTTAACAAAAATTGAAGGTAATATTCCAAAATTTCGTTGGCAAAAAATGATTTTACAGTCGAAATGATTTGTATATTATTATATATTTGAGGAGTGGACTGTAAGTATGCTCTTAAAATGTGACGCCTTAATTACAAAATATAAAAAAGGACCGTGTTTAACAATTAACTTAATTTTTGGTGTTAACATGTTAGGTTACGATTGATTTGTTTTTTTGTTTTAATAAAATAAAAAGTAGGTAAATTTTATGAGACATCATCAGATATTCAAATGATCTCTAAAAAGTTGCATTTATTTGATTTCGAAAGACTATTTAACAGACCAGGGAACTTTTAATAAAATTTGAAACATATTAATAATTATATTTAAGTATAATCATATTGTATCAAGTAGTTATACAGTGTATTAAGTTGATGATCAACGTTGAAGGACGCATTTTGTAAAGATAATAATAATAAATGCACATAAAGTTAAAATTAATTCATATCTATTATGTAAATCTTTTTATTAGAAACTTTTATGATTTTATTTCAATTGTATATCTAAATGTGATATTTCAATATTTTCTTTCACTCATAAAGAATAATAAATTGATTTTTACATGTAATGTTCAGTAGATTCACATACAGGAGATGCTATTAATGTCTCTTAGTTTTAAATGTACTGTAGTTATACTAACAACGTTTCTCTGCGCAACAAAATATTTTCTAAGATATAAGTATAAGTAAAAATTGGGAGGGGGTAAATAAAGAGACATATGTAAAAACTCCCTGAGGTTTTAGTAATGTTGTAAAGGTAGTTGAAATTGTATTTAAGTAAGTTATGTAAGTAAACATATTTTAATTTCGGTACCTACAGTTAAATACACCTTTGTTATCATGTAATAAATTAATGATTAAAAAATCTATTGGTGTTTTACCTTAAATTCTAAAAAATTTACATTTTACCTAATGAAAATAGAAAAAGCCTTTATATTCAACTCTTTAAGTACATTTACATTTATTGGCTTATTATTTTAAAAGTAACTGATACGTGAACTATAAAATTTTATATTTAACCTGCTTTTAAATGGAAAACTTATTATGTGTAAGCAATAGTTTTAATGCTTATTTTAAAAACGCATCTCAGATATTCAATTGCCATAAAAAATAACATTTTAGTCATTTTTCTATTTAAAGAGGATTAACAAACATTCACAAAATAGAATTGGAGGTGGGAAGGAGACACCTAAACACGAAATTAATTTGTGTTCAGTAGGGAAATGGATCTTTATTTTAAACACTTTATAACGGGAATTTATTGACGACATAATAATAATTTTATTTGAAGAGATTTTAAATAATCAGCAGTTGAAGGTATTATCTTTATGTTATGTAAGTGCATAAGAGGTTTATTTAGTAGCATTTTATTACAAATCAACATTATTTTGAAGTTGTTTCATGCAGTGATAAACTAGGAACATAAAAGGGTCAATTGCTTGAAAAAAAACTTGTTACAAGCATCATTGATTCTTTGACCAAAACTCTCCAATCTACAGAATAAAATCGTAGAGTTATGTGAAGACATTTGTTCATGATTCTGTAAAAAAAAAAAAAAAAAAAAAAATCTATTACAAGCATTGCAATTGCAATATTTATGCTATTAATAATACCTAAAACATTTAAGCTGCCCCTTTTGGGATACAGTAATATATTATGCCACTCTTATTACACATAGGTGTTTTTATGAATTATATTACAACTGAATTCATGATTGATATCTTCAGTAACTTTATGATAAAGATATAGTTTATTTGTTTTATTTCTAGATGACAGTATGTGACCACCAATACGTTCTTGTAATGATTTATATTGTATTTTTGCATTAGTTAATTCACGTATGTATTAAAAAAAATATTTGGGTGTGCTTAAGACCACACGTTAGAAGTGAAAACTTGTTTGAACAGTATGTAACGCTTATATACTTATGATTTTTGTTTTAATATATATGGGTATGTGAGAAAGTTTGTGCAATATTTTTGCATTGATTTTAGTTTGACTATGTATATGACTTTGAGAAAGTTAGTGCAATATTAGATTTTTAGTTTAATATATATGGGTATGTGAGAAAGTTTGTGCGATATTTTTGCATTGATTTTAGTTTAACTATGTATGTGAATTTTGAGAAAGTTAGTGTAATATTTTTCGTAGATTTTTAGTTTTAATACGTATGGGTATGTGAGAAACTTTGTGCAACATTTTTGCATTGATTTTAGTTTGACTATGTATATGAGTTTGAGAAAGTTAGTGCTATATTTTTCGTAGATTTTTAGTTTTAATATGTATGGGTATGTGAGAAAGTTTGTGCTATATTTTTTCATTTATAACTGTTTAACTATGTATGCGAATTTTGAGAAAGTTAGTGCAATATTTTTCGTAGATTTTGTTTTAATATATATGGGTATGTGAAAAAGTTTGTGCAATATTTTAGCATTGATTTGAGTTTGACTATGTAGCCTATATGAGTTTGACAAAGTTAGTGCAATATTAGATTTTTAGTTTTAATATATATATATATATATATATATATATATATATATATATATATATATATATATATATATATATATATATATATATATATATGGGTATGTGAGAAAGTTTATGCGATATTTTTGCATTGATTTTAGTTTAACTATGTATGTGATTTGAGAAAGTTAGTGCAATAATTTTTCGTAGATTTTTATTTTTAATACGTATAGGTATGTGAGAAAGTTTGTGCAATATTTTTGCATTGATTTTAGTTTGACTATGTATATGAGTTTGAGAAAGTTAGTGCAATATTAGATTTTTAGTTTTAATACGTATGGGTGTGTGAGAAAGTTAGTGCAATATTTTTGCATTGATTTTAGTTTGACTATTTATATGAGTTTGAGAAAGTTAGTGCAATATTAGATTTTTAGTTTTAATACGTATGGGTATGTGAGAAAGTTAGTGCAATATTTTTCGTAGATTTTTTTTTAATATATATGGATATGTGAGAAAGTTAATGCAAAATTTTTTTACATTGAATTTAGTTAGACTATGTATATGAGTTTGAGAAAGTTAGTGCTATATTTTTCGTAGATTTTTAGTTTTAATATGTATGGGTATGTGAGAAAGTTTGTGCTATATTTTTTTATTTATACTAGTTTAACTATGTATGCGAATTTTGAGAAAGTTTGTGCGATATTTTTGCATTGATTTTAGTTTAACTATGTATGTGAATTTTGAGAAAGTTAGTGCAATATTTTTCGTAGATTTTTAGTTTTAATACGTATGGGTATGTGAGAAAGTTTGTGCAAGATTTTTGCATTGATTTTAGTTTGACTATGTATATGAGTTTGAGAAAGTTAGTGCAATATTTTTCGTAGATTTTTAGTTTTAATACGTATGGCGCGCGCGTATCCGTTGTCTATATATTAAGGTTGCATTACGCTACTGTGCGTGACGCAATTTCTATTGAAAAAGTCCATCCCAAAAGTTGCATTGCGCTACTGTGCGTGACGCGATTTCTATTGAAAAAGTCCATCCCAAAAGTAGCATTACGGTAGTGTGCGTGACGCGATTTCTATTGAAAAAGTCCATCCCAAAAAGTACCCAACGCGCCAATAGAAGTTTTTACTTCAAAAACCGCTTCCCCTGGTTGGTCTGGAAATATTTCATCCGGTGTTTGTTCAGTTCTAATGCTAAAGACACATCCAGCAATGTGGTTGTCTTTAGTGTTAACGCAATCGCTAGTTTTGTCAGACAATTTACCATCCTCAGTGTATATATTTTTAAAGCCTTGATGTATCATTTTTACTAAATCTGCTTGATAAAGGTCAATTAATCATTTCAATGTTTCACGTCGTGTATTGAAACTTCTCCGCGCAGTGCAATAACACTCCTTACACACATTATGTAAATGATGAATTTACGATCTTGTAGAACTATTTATTCACTGAAGTCATTCTAGTGCAAGTAACCTTGAAAGTATCGGTAGTCGCCCTCACCTCGGCGTTTATTATTGTATTAACCCACAGAAAATAGTCTATAAAATCGGAAGATACTCGTACGTTCGAAGCTTTACAAAAAGCAACGTATCCCGACTTTTATGTTTTAAAATTGATACTAGTAAACGTAAAGTTCAACATGTCTACATGAGTTTATTTTTTAATATTGTCCTCTAATCTTTAAAAGCTTCTTTTTATGTATTCAACTTCAGTGAAAATCTACGGCGGAATATTAAATTTAAACCGAATTTTGTATCTAAAAGTATGAAATATTCTCCCCTCCGTATTTTGGCAAGGGACAATGTAAATTGGCTCAATACTTTAGCACTTTACTTGGAAATTGTTCACACAGAAGTAAATATTCCGCAGTCGGATTATAATATGATTCCAGCAGTGGGAGAGGAGGAAGCATGTCATAATGTGCAATACTGGAAATATAAAGCATGAAGACATGCAAAAACAAAATGGTTGTCGATGATGTATGTAGATGAATTTTACACTGGCCAAAACAAGATGGCTGAAAGCAACAATTCGGTCCGGTTGACGCAGTCCAAGCAGAGGGGCAATTACCTAACACTTAAACCGCTCACACTAACATATAAAGACACAATCAAACAGAGACACACTAATTGGTATTTGGTTTAAAAATCGGTTGCAAAAACAGTGTTTTGGTTTTAAAATCGGTGACATAGCCTGCGAATGGATATACCACCAAGCTAACTTCAAGGCTTTACAGCTTGTCAGTTTTAGGATAACTTTACATACAGTCACACACTCACAATGACATACAGCCACAATCGCACTTCCATATCTGGAGGCGAGTAACCGGTATTCCTCGTATATTCCAGCAAAAACGTAAGGACCAACTATGTGATTAATCAAATTCTAAGTGGGATTTTTGCACATATTCTTTTATATTATTTAATCTAATATAGTTAATTACCTTAGAGGTTGTCCTCAGTCCGTATATTGGTTATAGCTACAGCGCTGTTTCGCCGAACACTGTCGGCTTCATCAGGCCCGCACTAACACATAGACACGTAACACAACACAACACTAACACATATAAAGTCGGAGTATGACTCGTCGTACATAAATAATAAAATTGTTTGTGGCCACATTATATGTTTTACTTGTCCAGCTGCAGGTATGGTTTGAGTACCATAAAACATACTATATATATATATATTATATATATATATATATATATACATATATTTGAGTATGGACTCTAAAACATAATACCTGGAAGTAATTGCCTAAATAACGGTGATCGTTAATTAATTATTTGAGAATACGAACTTCTACACTGGAATGGTTTTTGTTCAGTGATTGGACTATACGAATGGCAATTCAATGTCGTCTTTTATTCAGTATTTCGTTATTTAGTTCACAAGCGGACACCGTTGTAATCGTAATTGTCCACTTGGTAACGTCACATCGTCTTTGGTCTGAATTAATGTAATTATTTAGTTAGGCTACGTTAGGGATTCCGTTATCGTAGGACCTTAAAGTCCATTAAAAGGTACCATAAATATTAAGTGATTGGTCGTATATTCACTCTGAATGTAAACCAGCTTCCATTTTAAGGGTAGAAAATAGAGCAAAGATATATTAAAAAAAAAAAAAACTAGTAACCTGAATAATAGTTTTAATTTCCCAGTGATCCCCATAAATACATTTTTAGATTAAATTTCTTTTGTTTTGTATAATTTATTTACATTATATATATATATATATATATATATATATATATATATATATATATTCTTATGTTGTTAATGCACTTATTTAATCGTTGTATATTTGTTTGTTAAACAATTTAGTTAACATTTGTACTTCGAAGAGTTGTAATATAGGAAAAATAAATTAATTTCAAAATTAATTAAAAACAAAAAAAAATCAATGATAACTTTCTCAAAACTAAGTACAACGGGAAACAAATTGCATCCTTAATTGGGACTAATAGCAAATACTTACTAACCAGATAAAAGTATAAAAAAAAAATACTTTCATTGAACTCCGTACATATGCATAAGAACTTTATACACCTAAAGTTCCAGCTTCAGTGGTTCTGCACTTAAGTGTTAATTTCTTTTGTCTGTTTGGAATCACCTTATATATATAATACAGTAAAAGAAAGTTGAGGGCTTTACATAATTTGTTACATTTTTATGATCATTACTATAACTTTGAAGGCCGAAATGATAGAATTAGGGTTTTGTCTATTAATGTTAAGTACTCTAAACCATTTTTTTTTTAAATTCGAAGATTGTCGTTAATAAAAATTTTTTGCCCAGAATTTTAAGAAAGAAAGTACACTACGAAGACTCAAATAAAAATAATTGGTTACATTTCTCTCTTAAAAAATATATATGCGTATTCAATGGACATAAAATAAATGGCAACTATTTATATTTCTTTCTATAAACTTTCTCATAAATTAAATATAACAATAACATTTCATAAAGTAACAGTAGCAAAGTTGTTTGGGATTTAAACATTTACTTAATCACATTTAAAAGACGGATGGGAGCTTCAACATAATATATTTTTGGAAATTTAGTTTCTTTTGCATATTCGGATCCTTAACAGGATTTTTTCACTTTTGCCCACATTTTACAAATGATCCAAGTAACTTTCCATTTGATTTATTATTTACAGATTTCCGATAAATTTACCGTATTTGTTTTGTACTTTTTAGACTTCTCTTTTGTTTTTTTTTTTTGGTCTTGTGTTGCATAAATATTTTGTTTTTAGAAAGAAAAAAAATGTCATAGGCAAAATCACACAAACATTTATAAATCGATTATTACAAAAATATTAATATTTTTTATTGAACGAATGCATTGCTGGTAATCACTATTAAAGTATTTTGTATAAAAATATGCCTCAACAGATTACGTTTCACATACCCTTCAATAAAGGACTGTAATAAACGTTTTGATTAAATTTTTGTTTTACCTAACAAAACGTTTTCTGTAACATCAAAAAAACTATAAATATTAAAATATTTGAACTTCCCTACCCCCATTATAGGAATTGATAGGTTAATAAGGTCATTGCAGTCATAGTTTGTGGAAAAAACCATATCTGGTATTGATATCCAAATATGGAACATCGTTAGTCTAACAGATCGTTGACTGTGTCATTTATTTACTGATGAAAATTCTTTATAACGTGAAATAATAAAAAATCAGCAATTAAGTCAATTTTCTGTTTACTTTTTCGTAGGAAGCAGGAAACTCATTGATACGTCAACCTTTTTCTACTGATGTCTTTGTTTCATTCAGTTTCTAACCTTATGTTTGTGTGGTTATTTTCTGTTCGTGAAATTATAATTTTTCAGCTTCACCTGCCAAGACGTATTTATGAAACGTAATCAACCAAGTGTCTTTGTTACTTAATAATGTACTCAGAAAAACGATTTGAAAACATACTTATTTATATAAATTAAATTGAATTATTTAATATATACATATTAAACAATATGATATTCATTTTGTTAACATGTTAAAAGTGTAAATGGAAAAAAAAATCATTTTATTTAAAGCAGTAAATTATTGAATAAATATGAAAACAAAAACAATTGAAACGATTCCTTAAAAATTAGTGCCACTAAACGAGACTTTTATTGAGACTCTCGTACGAAACTCTAAACCGAGACGGATCTAAATCTCGTGTCTAGAACATTACTATTCATATTAAAAAAAAAAAAAGACAAATGAAATGAGGAACTTTGTAAAGAGAGGTTCTTTAAATTTAACATTAGTAGACAATGAGATGTCTGCCATGAATTTAAAATTGAGTTTAACTTGAAGCTAGTTAGAAATTAAGCAATAAAACATGGTGTAAACTGAGACCATGCAGTATATAGCGACCATGCTTTCCTTAAATCATTACCTTGCTTGCTTGTTTTAAGACATGCAAGGTTTCTTTTCTACTTAGAGTGAGGTTACTAAACTTGATTGATGTTTACCGTTAGTCTTTCTAAATCTATCTAATGACATTGTAATTTATAAATTTTGTTGGCCAGTTTTGGGTATGTAATTAGTGATAAATAAGCTAACACAGTCGTGTGCCAAATGCAAACGCGTCTTGTATCAACCAAATGTATGTTAGATTATTAAGTAAAACGAACAGGTTGTGAAGGAGCTCAATTTATATTAGAGGACATTTCATAACAGTTCGATTGAAAGCGGAGGGGTAGATAAGGCAGAATTTGCCCACGTTTGCCTTAGTTCTAGCTATTATGATAAACTCAATAGTTTATTAGACTACTTGAAAGAACCAATGTTTACAAAGAGGAAGTTGTTTATCATCCTTATGACGTAATTAAACTCAAACTTCAGAATTGTATCTCAAATACAAAGAATATGATTATTGTAAAAATACATTATTTTTCCACTTATATAAGTTATGGTTGTTATTATGTATCGATAGGAATACGCGAATATACGTGCCAACTAAATGAAAAATAAACATACTTAGAAACATTTTAAGTGTGATTATAAATTTATTTCCTCTTAATATAAATACTCGCAAGTTCATGCTATTGTTACTGTATTTGCATGCGTATTGACGACGAAATATTTTGTAATGATTCTTAATTACAATAACATACTTAATTATTTACTTTTATTTTGTAAGCAATTCTGAAATGTTTTATTTATTCCGTCATACCAGTGATTTTATATTTAACCAGGAATTTCTTCTTACCCTGAATCTTTATATAAAAAAAGAATCTCACATTACTTGGAGTAGAATTGCATGATAATTTTAAAACAGATTATACAGATTTAAGAGATTGTGTTTAAAGCAGTATTATTACAAACTAGTTATGAAATTTCAGTTCAGAACATATTTGTGAATGCGGGTTTCATATAGTTAGATTCATGTCTGAATAGTTCGCTGATTCTGTATTAAACATATTACAATAATAGTAATATAGTTTGTGTATAACAAGAATAAATTTATTGTAATAAGCAACAATGGATATTGTTTCGATATATTGGAAGCACTATGCACTTTACCCAGTGATTTTAAATGAAACAAACACTATATGGAATCAAGTTTTAATAAATTGTGATATTGATACAACTCTGTAATTGCTTAGGATATAAATGCCACTATACAGGATCATAATAAATACATGTAAACTCTCAATAATCCTATTGGGCATCAGTTTCATCAAGGGTTGGTACAAATGCTTTCAGTGTAGTGTAACCTTAACAGGCGGTGATTTTTAGAATAGATCTTCGTACAAACAAATTTGATAAGAGCATGTGCAAATTCGATATTCATTTACTTTTTTATAAAAATAATACTTTTAACTGTTCATATTTGTTTTCTCGTTACAGCATTACACGCTTTTTAGAATGTACAATGACTTATTGTAAAGTGTAAATTTGAAATTAATAGCATGAGTTTTTAAATATTTGGTTAAACCGTCGATTATTTTTTTAAATATTTTTTCTCATAAGAGGAATCAATTATTTATTACTCTTCATTAAGACAAATACTTGTTTAACTCAACAAAACACATCAATAATGCTTATTAACATGGCTGTAATTTAGATAGTCAAATAATTTAGTTTTTAAGTTATTTAATTGTTTTAAACTTTAAATAAAAATTCAATATTAGGGGCTTGTATAAATAAACTGGACATTTCATATTATGTTCTTGTGAAAGGTTCAAAGCAATCTTCAATCATTGTGCAGACAAATGCACGAAATACTTGGTATATAGTTAGGCTGTGCCCCGTTTCACCGAATTCTGTCGCTTTGAATAAAAATATTGCAACAGGACACACATGAAACAAGTGTTACGTAGTAGATTATTTTTAGATTTTTTCATATGAAGGTGTAATTAGGTCTTAGATTTATTATAAACTTATAAATTAGTTAGGAGATGAATTTTTCTCAGTCTAGTCACAAAATTTCTACCTTTCTGTAATTAAGAAAATTTCTGAGCGCCTAAGTCAATAAATAATTATAATATTAAAAATTGTAATGTATTTAATAAATAGGTTTATATATATTTATGACATGTAAATTTATTTTCATAGCAATGTATAGATGTTTCCAATACAGTACTCTGTTTAGAAGGTGTACTGGTGCACTGTAGTTAGATTCAACACAGTAGTCGGTATAATTAAAATTGACTAAATATAGCATGCATAAACCTTTATTATTTTATCATACTCCATGGTTGATAATATTTAACAGAGGGTAAAACAAACAAAAAACATCAAAATAACTTGTATTTTGTAAATGTTATCAGTGCGTTAGTTGTTTAATAAGTTCTTTATATGCTTCAGAAATAATTCCAACAGCTATGTTTTCTATTTATACAAGTTTAAATGAAGATGTATTCACTTTAGTGTTCTAACATTTGGTGTCTGTGTGTCTTCTTCCATTTCAGACGAAGACTGTGTAATCGCGACGATTATGTTATTTCATTTCAGAGTAAAAATTCAATGTAGATACTGTTCTTTTTAAAACGTGAATTCATTTGTAACTTCAATTTCCTTTCATATTCCACATTATTATTTTTTTTTAAATAAAAATTAGTTATTGTTACAACATTCACACCAAGTCTTTCCCAACACTCTTTTGATCATTGTACTCATGTCAAGTCACTAATCGTCTTAGATTAATTATTAATGAAACATAACAAGTACCCTTTAATTATTAAAAAGTATTCAAGGTCAAGCGTCTTTTCATGACGTTACAACTCTCGCTTAAAGTTGTACATACTGAAGTTTTCGCGACTTGACCGTAAATTGTCGACAATGTTAAATTATCCAGAGAAGTCTAAACTCCTAACGTCTTCTTCAATTTTAATGTGGTTTTAAAAATCACGTTTCTTACTTATTTCTCTATTCAAGCAAACATGCGTGATTCTTGATTTCCGACATGAACTATCTGAGATATTGAATCTTTTTGCATTAAGGTCTATTTCCAAATATTAGTTTGTATTGTTCGCATTTTTTCAAATTTCCTTTTTATTTTTAGTTCCCCAAGGTCCTAAATTAAAATGCCTTTTCTCACTTATCTTCTTGATGAATTATATTTCTCTGTGTAACACCTAAAAAAGGTTGGTCTAATTTAAATAATGGGAAATAAGCGGGAATCGAGATAATTGAATAGAAGGGGATAGAACAAGAGTCAAAAATGTGACCTATGTCTTTTAAAATTAAAACGAAGTAACTTCAATCATAATAGATTTCCAAACATAAATAAATACTGATGTATAGCTTTTAAGGTAATTTAATTATAAGAAGTCTAATAAATTGTGTGTGTTGTGAAATGATGTGATTGGACACATTTATGAACTACGTAGTATTTGAACAGAACGTTAGATAGATTGTAGGTGAGACGATTATCGCTGATGTAGAGAGATTTGGAATAACCGGTGCTAACAGGAAATCAAAAAATTCCATGCGCTCCCCAGTCTCAGTTCAGTGGTTGAAGGTATAAGACGTATTTTCAAAGTAGAGAAACTTTTCAAAAATGTGATTCAAGAAGTTAACAAAAGTTTTAGACAGGAGTTTAATGTTGTCAGATATAATCTGTACCGAACCAATTTACTGATAATAGTTTGAACACTATAGTGGAGTGTTTTTTAAGATGTAAAAAGTATTAAAAAATGGACAAAGACTTTTATGACGAGTAACGTGTTACGTAAAAAGACAATAGCGGTATCTCGTGTCGATCGGTTGAATGATGGACAGCATTAAGTGTCAAAATGAACTAGTAATGTTGTTAGACAAATTTAATATGAACTTTAATTTGAGTGATGTAAATGGATATGATGTGCATCGTTTTCAAGGAACGGTTAAGCAACTCTACGCAGTTAGAAACACGTGCTCCTCAATTTGTATTGTACCTACAGAATGGTAAAAAATGTGTTACACAACACAATAAATTTAATTCATATAAATATGAAATATAATTTGTCTCATGTTTTTTAAAGATAATTTCATTTTCTTTTATAAATTGATATTTAAGATAAAGAATTTTTTATATATACATAAACAATAAATGTTGATTGATTTGATTTTTCTTCTCAAATAAAAGTAAATTAATAATTAAGTAGCAGATATTTCGATCTGTTCTTTTCTTAAATAAATAATTTTTGTTGCAACATAATTTAAATTCAAGTTTTTTAACAAAATATACACCTTCTTCAAAGGTTAAATAAATATACTAATAAGTGATAGGATGTTAGTTGTAATAAAATTATTTGATGTATTATTGACACTATATGTCATGTAATAATATTGTTTTTAATAAACTCATGTTAAAATTTCAGCTCAAGTGTTCTCATTTCAAAACAAAAATCACTGAAAGTACACTAAGAAAGGATTCACACCGAGATCATAAATAATTAGAGTCACTTTTTTCAAAATTGACGTTAACACGTCTGGCGCCCTTTAGCTGAGCAAATTTTAAACAAAAAACCTTAATAAAAATTGAAATCATTTTTTTTTTATCTTAAGTAATAATTTCTTTGAAATAACCGTAGGTTATATTTAACAATTATTACATCTGAAGTTGGCCTTTATATAACATTTATTTTGGATAATTAACTACTATTGAATCATTGGTTGGCCTTTACATAATATATTTACAAAACTTACTAGTTTAATAAATTTTACACTTTCTTGTACTTTTGTGTGGCTAATCCACTTAAGCTTAACCTTTTTTTTTCTTTTTTTTTTCTACTTATAAAACTAGCTCAAAAATGATTTTCATGTCTCCTTTTATCCAAAAAAATATTTTTTATTACATTTATTACTTTATTATTATTTGATTATTTTATTACCTTTTATTATTATCGACTTGGAGTTTGAAATTTATTTGTAGTTTAATTTTACCTTTTTCTAATCCTACTGTTTCTTGCATACCATTTATTCCTTAAATATTATTTTAACTTTCACTGATGCATTTTTAATCACCTCACTTAGGTTATTAAAATGTTTTCATACATTTTGTTTTAAATAAGGATTTATTATTTTATTTGAACTAGTCGAGTGCTGAGTTTGTAACTTTCTTAATTGCTAACCATTTCTCTCTTGGCTTTACATTACGTGTTAGCTATTCACCAACAGTTATTAACATGACATTTTTTAGACAATTTTTTAATTTTCAACGCATGAGTATATAGCGAATCCATTGCACCGGGTTCTTTATCTTGTATGCCACAATAACTTTTGGGATGCTTTTAGTCTAACTCCCGTTTCTAACTCGGTACTAATATTCACTTTTATTTTACCGTTGTTATTCTAGCGGTTTCAGATTTGTTAGATTTTAAAACAACAATTTAACAGATTAAAATTTAGCATGTGCTTTGGAACGAAAGAAAAAAAATGTAGTGTTATGTATATATATATATATATTCCCGCAATACTGGTTGTGATTGTTTTAGAAATAACAACAAATATCACTTATGATTGCTACAATGTAGGTTATTCTTATAAATATATTTATTGGTAAACGATATCCCTATAAAATACAATACTACATTCTATAAATATTGGCAGCTGGGAGGACATTAAATACAATATATGTATTAAAATATTCAAATTATTTAATATTCTGACATTCAACTAGATTTACATTCCTACTCTTTATGTAAGAAGTAAAATTAGGTTTTTAATTAATTTTGATTGTTTTAAATGTCGTAGTTAATTGCATGTATTGGAGATAGTTTAAAGAATTTACTATCAATAATTTGTACGTGGTTTATTTAAAAAATATATATTTAAATATCTGAATTTTTTTAATTGAGGAACACAAGATACAACTATTTTTAATTAATCAACAATATATGTTTCGCTATTTAAAAAATATCTTAACATAATTCAAGTAAAAATTAATTGTGGAAAAAAATTAATGGGCACTAAAAGCAGGTTTAATATGATAAAAGAAACAGTGGAAATAATAAACAAATATCTTAAACATCTGAATATGACTAAACTACAGTGCCCTAGTTTAAATACTAACTTATTTCTAACTTGTAAATAAATTCATTCAACAAGAAAACTATTTCTAAGTGTCAAAAACTCATAAATTTACCAAAACAAAAATTATAATATAAGCTTTTGTGAGTGGACTTATCCTATGACAAAATCCTGGTAAACTTTTATTGTTGAAAGAGCGATGTAAAATTGGGCAAATAATAAGTTTTAAAAGTATTAACATTTTTATGACAAACCAAAATAATACCAGAACATATTATACAAAACAAAGAAATTATGAAAATATATAAAAATTAATTTAAAAACAGATTATTTTTGTTCACATAATACTACCCAGTAATAGTTACATCAGTTAAAATTGCAATTAGTTTAAACCGGTTAGTAATGGACATGTATCCCTCCGCCTGTTCTGTTGTTTTGACCACTAGTAAGCTTTATATATATTCCTTAATAAAAATGTAATATTCTGTAAAAAAAGAAAAATCATTTAGATCAAAAAATTTTTAAAAGCAACCATCAGTAAGAAGTAAAAATACATAAGGGTGGTTTTATTCAGCAGTCGTGTAACATCTTTAGATGGAAAAATTGGAGCATTTATAGCTTTACTTGAAGTAAAAAGCTTTCAATTTAGTATGAAATCCGGTACACCTCTTAAGGTCTCGTATACTATATTAACGGTATTTAGTAATATTCACTTGGGAAGACGTTATGATAACTTTAAAAAAAAATTATTACACTTTTTATGTTTTAACCAATATATTAAAAAAGTTACGTTCTTCTTATAAACGCTTAAACTTGTATTGACCTAATAAATCAAAAATACATAAAGAATTAAATAAACTATAATATGAAAAATTGTAACAATAGCGATTACGTATATATTACCTATATTTACACAAAATTGTGGATATTTATAGAGTAGTTGCGTGAATAGTATTTTTGTGTGAGCACGTTATGAAGTTTGAGTGTTTCGTAAACCATGCGATTGTCCACACCCAAAAAATTCAAATGCATATGTACTGCATTTTTGGGTGTGGACAATCGCATGGTTTACGAAACACTCAAACTTTATAACGTACTCACACAAAAATACTATTCATTTTTGTTATCGAGTTTACTGTATTTTTAATGTGGAAATAACGACCTCTAATTGAGCGATAATTGAAAATGTGATTACGCTAGAGAAACGCATTGTAGAAGAAAAAACGACACACGAAGTCATAAACTGACAAAATACATATTAGCGAGTATGCGTCAAAACTAAAGGAAAGTAACTTTATAATACACGTAACATAAGATAATAAGCTTATCAATGTCAATTAGTTTTAAATGTTTGGAAAGTGCAATATTCAAATTCCAAGCGGTAAAATGTTACACTCACTGTAAGTTTTATACTTAACTAAAATTAAATTTAAATTGTTAATTTTCATTTCACCAATATTATAATTAATTATTCTTACCTAAGTCATGTCATAATAATTAAAATTATATTTTCGTAAACGCAATACATGTCATAACAGTAATGAAAATTATTTGAACTGTATAATAACGTGTCAAATAAAACTTCAGCCTACAAAACATTATACGTGACGTGAATATTAAACGTGAGGAGACGTTTCTTATCAGCCTGTAACAAGAAATTTGTTTAGAAGAGAAGAGAAGGTAGTTGCTTGCTTTGGGTTCCTCTTTCATTTTATTACAAATATTGTCTTAAAGTTTTACGGGAATTTAGAGGCTAAGCAGTTGTGTGTTGGGGGGGGGGGGTAGGGTGTTTCTTACTGTAAAGGTAAACTAACATTTAATACAATTCTAATTCGAATGAAATGAAAGATGAAACCCACTGTATGCTGTTAGAATACAAAAAAGTGCTCAATGAAAAATGTTGAAACATGAATATACACTAGACTCTCATAAATCCGGACTATTGTGGCGGACGGCCGGTTCGGATTCCGAAAAATCCGGATTTTCCGGAGTCGGAGATAAGTCGGCCGCGGGGGCGATCCGAGCGGTGATAAGCTACACATGCAATCGTTACCTGCCCATGCCGATACCCAGCGACACTCTGACACATTAACTAATGGTGCTGTTACTGTAATGTACATAATACAGTACTGGCCTGTAATTAACACATTGAAGCCTAAGCCCGAGTATAGGTCGGGCAGTCGCGCCAGCGCTCGCCGCCCAACCCCGAGTATACGACGGACCGTGCTAAATAATTCTATACGATCGCGATGTCGTCATATAATCGGGTTTCGGTACTTTCGTATAGCTAATTGGTTATTTATCATTGTATGTCTTTGATTTTCGAATAGTGTGTGCTGTTGATTTGGACTAAATAAAAATATTACGAAGCTGGGCTCGCCGCAGAACACCGAGTATACGTCGGGCCGCGCTAAATAACTCTATACGATTGCGATGTCGGCATATAATCGGGTTTCGGCACTTTCGTATAGCTAATTGGTTATTTATCTTTGTATGTCATTGATTTTCATGTCTTTGAAATACGTCATTCATGCAATGCGGAAGATCGTATGAAAATTGAAGGCGCTAAAGCGGCAAATTGTTATTTAAAAAATTTACCGTCCGGTCCGGATTTTCGTGATCCGAATTTATGAGAGTCTACTGTATCTTGATTTTTTTATAGCATTACCCAATCTGTTAAATACCTGAAAATTGTTTATACAAAATAAAATTTTGAAGATTTGAAAAAAAAGGTTAACGTATTAAAATAAAAGTAATGATTTAATAGAGCTGGATTTATCTCTCTGAGTACTTTTAGTATATTACCTTGTTATTGTATGTACCAGAATCCAGTAACACAAGATAAAATTTTCCCGAAACTGAAAATGAAGTTAGATTTACCTTTTTAGAGAATATAAATTGGCCGCAGTCTAATGTATCGATAAACTGGATAATCTACATTATCTTCGTCTGTTATTTTCCATTTCAGGTTTATTTCGAACTCTATGCTTGTTGCTCGTAACCTTGAATCCTGGACCAGTTAAAATCTATGGCCTTTAGTTCCTATACCGTGTTTGGTCCTGCTTTACCAAAACTTTTTCCAGCACTTTCACTTTACCCAAACGTCCATCATTGAAACAAATTACAGCATCTATTACACCAAGCCTAACTGTTTTGAGTACAGCAAATACATTTTTGGGGGATCTTAGTCCAAATCATCTATTTGAACGACTTCTTTTGGTTTTGGGTCTTTCCGTGTAAAAATTTCTTTAGCAATGCCGGATCACAACGACCTTTGTAAATGGGTTTAATAAATTCCATAATTACTGGTCGTAATGGGCTTTGTAAACGACAAGGTTCATTTAGTGCTTTACTTCGATTGTATTTAAACTATTTAGGGCCAGTAGGGCATAAACCACGTTAAGGGATCACAATATAGTTTATGAAAGACAGTTGCAAATACTGCTCGTTTCATTTTGTGTAAATCTTTTACAATGTTTCCAATATCATTACCATAGAATTGTTGTACGTCTTGTATTACATTATCACTCAATTTTCCTTTACCTGAAAGACCTTTACCTTAAGGAAGCTTCTTTCCAACATACGTCTGCCGTAATTTTCGTAAACGACTACCTATGCGCTTTTGCAATGACAAATATTCTGAATTTTACAAATTTACTTCGGGGCCATAAGGTTTTGATTCAGAAACTAATTTGAAAGCCTTACTATCTCCGTCACCCAGATATTTTCTATAATGCACTGGAACCAAACGTTTCAGAGAATGTTCAAATAGTTATTTCACACCAACCGCCTCCATTCCACCACTAGTTCGTTTGTAGTTAGAAATACGTTTCACATTATTATTATCAAAACTACTTGATTTATAGATATAAAATTTAAACAGGATGTCTATATTCAACATTTTCCTGTATCAAGTCTTACTCCGTTGAGGGAAGTGTTTTCACGTGTCTGCCATGTTCCAACAAAAACTCCAGTTATTCTATTATCATTATCATTATGAACAATATCATCTCGTATAGCATGAATCATTCATTAGTGAGCTCCTTCTTGAAACATAATTGGCTATTGCATCATTATAACGAGAAAATGTTTTGGTGGCGGTGGCAGATTCATTACAGCACAAAATGTTTCTGCTAAAGCTTCTACTTTCCCAATATTTCAACAAACAAAAACAAGTCTAAATCAAAAATATTATCCACTAGTTGTTCTTCCTGAAGACATAAAAGAAGTTACAAGCGTTACAAGAAACCTGTATTTTTGATGCAATACCTTTTTGATCCCCTACAATTTCAGATATTTCCAGAAACTCAATTACAGAGCAATTACGACATTTTACAAATTTCAACTTTTCACTTAGTAAACTTAAGTCTAATATAATATTAACAGACCTATCTTCTCAATAAACAGTATCTTCAGCACACATTTTCAAATACAGAAGCTATTTGCTTGAAGAGCTTGGTGTACTACAATATGAAGTTGAATGAGAGGCTCTGGAAGCTGAGGCCAGGCTTATATTTGCTCTGGAAGTTGATTGAATTTTTCTAGTCTGAATGTTTCCAGAAAATGTTTGTTTAACACACTTTTTTATTCTAGCCATTTTGAAATATATTACTCACTGTAAAATTACTAAAACTGCAAACTAATATATAAAAACAACACAACTAATTCAAAACACAAATATTCACTGAACAATCTATGATTTAATTGTAAAACATATTTGATTAATTTAGTACCAACCTAAAAACCAATAGAACTAAATAGTCTAAATAAAACAAAGAGGAATAAAATCAGTTCTGTAAAGAGGAATAAACAACGTACTACTATATACTGCAGTTTTGTAAAGAGGAATAAATAACCTACTACTAAATACTGCTGAATGAATGTTGGAATACTATATAACAATTACGAAAAAAAACATTATTTTTCTATTAAAAAAATTAATGAATCTCAAGTATTTTTTATCACTGTAAAGATAATACAATAAGTAATACATATTTGAAATTTGTTTCATAAATATTACATGTATAAATATTACGAGTATATAACCTTTTAAGTATTATATAAAGAAACTACGTGATTATTTGTCTAGTATTGCTTTATTATTAATTACCTCTCTCCATTTGCATACATTCAATATATATATTAGTACCATATAACTTAACAACCATAATTAAACACCCCGTTATGAAATAGTTATGGAAAACGTCTTGTAGCCTAATTCGAATAAGTTTTCCTTAACACAAATAAAGGTTAAAATATTGAAATATTTTCTAGTAATTTATTGCTAGATGTTTAAATGTTCACATCAAATAATATAATGTTCTCAATGGTTTTCTTTTATCATTTTACCTGTGTATATTTCTAAGAGGGTTTTGTATTTGACATTTAATTTACACAACCCGGGGATGTACTTAAGGTAATAGCTCCCAAAAGATCTCGTTATGCAGAGAAGCTTTGTTAGAATAATTAACTTTACAGATAAGAACTCTTTACAGCTTCCTTTATCTAACTGAAAACTGAACCCCTGAACACTTTAACAATAAAGCTGAATTCTTTCTGAGTGCAACTCAGGAATTATTGAAGTGTAGGTCTTTGATATAGTTGACAAAGTTAGTCACACATCATTTTGAATATCAGATTAAATATTTTATAATATGAAATGGACTTAATGATTTGATGAAAAATTAAACTTTCTTTTCAACAGGTTAAACTTATTGTACTAATTACATTCATAATGTTTTACCTTTGATGTAAAAATATTTATTGAAACGAATCTAAATAACCTAAGTTATAAGTAATTTTGAATAACTTGATTTATAAAGTTTTAATGCAAATTCGTTTAAAGTTATTTAAAATTCTAAAACAAATTTTAAATATGCAAACTCATAAGATTTAAAATAATGTTACTTAATTTTGGTAATCTACTAATTTGCATCTTATTGACTTTACTGATTTTATATTTTGTACAGTGTTAATGCATCGAATTATGAAAGAAATAAGCACAGAACATCGACGTCAACATTTTACGAATGTGTTTATCAGAAAATAGTTGTAAAACAATCAAGAAATTGAGTGGAAATCTATAAGTGTACTTATATTATCAAATTACCACTCCCGTAGTTATTATGGTTTTATTATTTTTAGAATTGTAATATGTCTATTAAATTGTAAAAACCAGTAGTATAAAATTACAATAAAATACAATACCGAAATATCAAAATAGGTGCTTCAAAATTAAAGTTGAAGTTTGTAATTTTAAAGTATTAATGTCAAGGTATAATATAAAGATTAAAGCTACCGTTTTTTAATTAATACATCTGAAAATTAAAGCAGTAACCCAATGTCACACAATAGTTTTATATAATTATAACAAATTACTCCAAATAACAAGTGTAACAAATATCTAGGCAAAGTATTTTAAAATCTAGATATTTAATATTTAACGTTTAAATTACTGTACATCATTTCGTTACAAAATTATAGCTCAACAAAGAGAGATATTTGCCAAATAAGAAACGGTATTAATTTTGCTTCAATAATACATTTTAAAATTGAAACCAAATAAAAGCATAACATATTTGTAAAGTTTTATTGAAGACACTTTTCCAAAAAGATTATTATTTGTTTTTTCTATTAAAGTGGTATAGAAATATACCTTTAAATTTAATTTTGGAGAAAACACTAATGCGTCAAAGTACTATAATAATTAACAATTTCCAGTGATAAAATGACACAAAGACTCAAGTAAATACAGTTTACACATTATGAGTGTATTACAGATTCCTTATCATTTAAGGAAGTGAGAATGTCATAATAACTCTTATTACACTCCCAATTTTCAAAACATTTTTGAACAGAATATTCACTGATATCTATTATCCAAAAAATCTCCTCTGCATAAGAAATGACTTTATGTCTAAAGCCACGTTAATAATAATCTCTGGGTTTCGGTATATTTCCAGTACAACAATTATCAAACTTTAGATAAGTGCACTACATTAAACTTGACCCGGCATGGACTGTTATCAACAATTAATGGACATTTTACATTTAAATATAATGTCCTGTAATATAAATTAGTTTATAACAAAGTTTCAACTTAGTGTTGTATTTAGTGGAACAACATTATTAATTATTTAAACGACTTATTTGTATTTAGAAATAAGTCATTTCTAAATACAAATAAGTATTGGATCGAGTATTGGACGAAGATATTTGAATCCAACCGTACATTGTATAAATTGTTTATATTTAAATATGGATGGCAGCGATTTGGGTGAAGGCCAACTTTGTTTCTCAAAGTTACAAATTTATGAGCTCAAAATATAGAACTTAAGAGGAAAAATGACTTTTGATAAAAGTTGGAGGAACATAACACGACATTAATTAATTAAGTAAATATTTAAATCTCTAAACATTTAAATTAATATGCTAAGGTTTTAAAATATTGCGCTAACAGTTATCTAAATACCAATTACTTGTAACTTATAAATAAAGAATACAAAATCAAGAAGGCTGGTCTGCATTTGCATAAACTAACACGTAGATTCCAAAAACACAAGTCTTACTTATTTTATTAATCTGTTTTTTGATTAAGTCTTAAGATTTCAGCCTCTCTTATAGTAGAAAGATTTTTATTTTTAATTAACAATGTAGTTTACCTTTAACGTGATAATAACTATGAAATATGTCCAATCTATTAAGCTCTATTGCCTCTTTTCATAAGTTATCATTTTATTTTTGAATGTTCGGGTCTAATAACAGTATTAACAATAATAATATTAGTCATTGAAAGTTCACCAACAACATTAAAACGTTTTAACAGAATACCTCATTTAGTGTATTGATTAAAACAATTTTACTTGTTTATTTTCAATTACCAGACCTAATCACACTGGAATCGCTTTAATGAGTTTTCATCTCCTTTGCTTTTCTACTTTGGAATAAATAAAGCAGATGTTAGTTCACAAAGTTAATTAAGTGGAGGAGGGAAATGCTTAATTAAGCAAATGCCTAATGAATTAATAATGTTTATAACAATTATACCAATATCACGTTTACAAGTCTAATAAATAGAAATTTATTTATCGTAATATTATTTTAAAATATGTAATACAAAATTATAACAACCGTCATCATTGTTTATTTTTAGTTGATAACGTACTGTATGAACTTTTGTACTTTGTGTCGGAATATCTTTTGTAAAAATGATGGATTATAGAAACGGACGGAAATCCAAGACCAATAATGTACTTAATGGCACAATATCCTTGTCCTTGCGTTACTCTGGAATGTTTTATTTTATTGAGATATAATGAGTGCTTTTTTATTGTTTAAGTAATCCGACGGAAAAAATACCATCTGACTGAATTTACGATGTTGCTGATGGGTAACCTTATGAACATCGGTACTTCTTGATGTGTCACACTGGTCTGACTTCGTTGATGATGGGAGATGCATCTTATAGATATGGCAGTGTTATGCAAAGCCTTCAACAAGTCGTTCCTCCAACGATTATGTAAAATTCGCTCTATGATTTTCACGGCAATGTATAACATTCAGAGTAGATGGTACGAAGATAGTTCTTTTGGCTGCATGTGCTTTTTTGAAATAATCTATTCTATTAGTTTCCAATGTATATAGCTTCTATCTATTTCTCTTTATGATATGAACTATACAGAGCAATATACATATTATGTCGTGTAATAACTTCGTATATAATTTAATATCTGTATTAGGCTAATTAATAGCCGGGCTCAACTGATTAAAACACACGTGTCTTGAAACAGCAAGGGCTTATAAATTAACATGTTGGTGCAATTTCAATTTCTGACGTTTTCTATTACTGTCTGCTCACTAATACCAATGACATGTAGTCATTGCTAATACTCTCCCAAATAGTAAATATAAAATATTTGAAGAAATTTCTTTATAATTATTACATTTTCAAACGCGAGTAGTTTAGTGCTTTAGATATATGTGCCTCTGTGTGTATATCTTGCAACGGTAGGGATAGTATTGGGGTTGCATTGGGGGACGATTTGGATGGTCCACGGATCTACTTTGGTAATGTATTACCGGGTCCCGATCGCGTGGTAAAATTAATTAAGTACACTGGGCGGATCTCAACTTAGGCTAGCCATTTTTGACAAGTATTACTAGAAACTAATTTACTTAAAATAAGAGAATTACACTAATACCAATATTAATATTAACTACACTGTATTGCAACAACATGTCGGTCTATAGCAGGGCCTAACGTAGCCGCGTATAGTTCGACTAATAATTATACGATATTCCAAAAGTCGCGATGCGCCCAGATATAAACCCAAGGGCCGAACGGCCCTATTCCTTTGGGTTTAGCAAGGCATAATAGAAATTTACCGCACTATGATATAATTAGGAGGATCGCTGAAGACGTCCTTAGTCACAGCTGTCTCGAGCACTACTCTGCTCTTATCAGCTGGCCGGGCGGATATGTCCAGATTCACGAAGGGGAGGGGGATTGGTGGTAATCACCACAGTCACCCCCTCTAACCAAAAAAAAAAAAACCAAAAAAAAAGAAGCGCCGTGCGCGGGACGGGAGTGAAGGTATGGGGATGGGACAAGGTATAAAGTTAGTCAGTGTTAAGTGACATTGTCATAGTGGTCAGCTCGCGTAGAAAAAAATTAAACGCGAACACTTACACGCGAAGTGCTCGCCCTAACGACTGTAACTTAGAACAAACTGGAAGCCTAAAAACCACTGAATGAAAGGGCAGAGTTGACAGTGAATTTTATAATTGGGGTAAAAGGAAGAACCGATATGGGTAAAGGAGAAAAAAAGGAAGGGGGAAATCCTCCCCCGGTGCCAGGAAAAAAAATGTATAATATATATATATATATATTTTTTTATACTAACTGTCTGGTCTGAAGGTGTACAATATAATATAATGTAAATATGACTATATTTAATTTTAAAAAAAATTTATTTATTTTTTGTACCCAGTTTTTTTTTTTTTTTTTTTTTTTTTTTCATTTTTTTTTTTTTTTTAACTGGGGTTACTTAGAAGGTAAGGTAGAAATAAACAGACAGATTATGCCGCGAAATGAGGCTGTGGAATTGAATGGGATTGCTATGGGATAGGATTAGCCGTACAATTGTTTATTAAAACTTAAACTAAAAGTGGTTTGTTAACAAAAAAAATTTGAAAATGGCTGATGGAAAACTGAGTAAAATGCAGGGTGGAAGAGAGTTTAGAGAAGTATGGTGTGCAGATTGGAAGAATAAACAAATGGGAATGGGTGAAAGAACAGGCAAAAAAGGTATATTAGTGAGCCACGCCTTAGGTAGTATAGTAACCGAGTCCCGGAGTTGTCACATGAAGCTCTTATCCAAACATTGTACATATTGGCACAGGAACTAAGAAATAGGTCTCCCAATTAAGATGCAATTCCCAGTAAACAGGTAGGAGGCACTGATGACGTCATTTATGAATTGTTCACTGTAGCAGCCAAAAGAGCGTATAGGCAAAAATACCTTAATGTCATCCATTATAGCGAAGCGTAACCCTGGAGACTCTCTGGTACCTTTCTATATATTTGGCTTTAGGCGAGATTTGGCTCTGATTTTCATCCTGTTGATTTGGTTTTAAAAATGAAGAAGGTGGGTGGTTTAAAGAATCGGAATAGGATATTGATAACGAAAAATGAGGTGATGTTCACAAGTGGGTTTTGTAAGGTGTAGATCTGTAGTTTGGTTAAATTTCAAGGTTACTTACAGTCTCATTTTACAGGTTAAACGGTTCCTTATAAACTAAAAAAAAAAGTTTGAAATTAAAATTTTGTGTAACGGTGTCATTTTACAAGTTAAAGGATTCCTTATCAACTAAAAAATTAAGTTTGTAATTGTTACATTAAGTATGGTTGTGGTGAAGATGAAGGGTGCTTAATTATCTACGAGCCACTTATCGTTAAATTTTCATGTTTTTTTTTTTTTTTTTTTACACTTTGTTTTATTTATTATTTATTTTTTTATTGTTTATATATAATTTTTTTATTTATTTTTTATATTTTTTTTGTGGCATTTAAATTACTACAATAAATCGATGGGATAGGCAATCACAATACTGTTGCCCATGCCATGATTGTAAGACCCACGGACCAGATACTTAAAGAAAATAAATTCGTGATTTTCACTAATAATTAGTGGAAATACACTAGATATTAGGTGATAAATTGAACTTGGAATGATATCGCTTATTAGCGATAAAACCTATGAAATTTCAGCGGGTTGAGCAGAGGTTGTAGAAAAAAGGATTAAGAGTTGGTTAAGAGGGAAGTAATGGAATGAGCTACATGACCCTAACAATTAGGCTAATTTATAAATATAAATATATATCTGATACCAAATATATAACAACTTATGTTGAACTTGATCAAACACAAAAGGCAATTATAATGCCAAAGAGAAAAGAAAACTTACAACTCGTCCTACACTAACCATAGATAAAAATTAATAACAAACAACCATAAGAAAAATACAAATGCTTGACCACTGACAAACTTTTTAAATTTCGCTCATAGAACCAAAAATTATTAGTAGGTCAACAAGAGGCTTAAGGAGTTGAAGGAAGGAAAGGGGGAATTAGAGATAGGTAAAGTCGCAGCAATAAGGTTCTTTGGCTTGGTCGGCATCGTGCTGAGGGGCGTTACAGCCGACCAAAAGCCAGAGGTCATACATATGCCGGTAGTTCTGGGATTGAAGTTACTTAACGAAAATTTTTAAAAAAATTTTTGCGCACATAAAGTAGGGGGGGGGGAACATTACACAATTGAATTAAAAAAAAAAATTGGTTAATGCCAACACCATTAATACATATAACCCACACAAATAATTAAACAATTTAATTCCTTAAACTAAAAAGACCAAGATTGGTGATAGAGAAAGAAAAAAAGGAGGTAAGTGTAGTGTGTCAAGGGGTGGAATGTTTGAAAGGAAGTAAGGGTTTATAAGGATAATAATAAGGTGGGGGTATATAAATGAGTGATGAATGAGGTTTGAGAGAGGAAGCTCGGACTACTCCGGATTAGTCGTTATGCCGTGCCTGGCGGATCGGTCGGGCGACCCAAGCGAGGGGAAGGTACCACAAAAAAAAATATATATTGGGGATAGGAAAACAAAAAAAGGCTTAAAAAAAACCAAATCCCCAAAAGTAAAAAAAAAGTGTAATACCATTCCATTCACAAGGGAAGGCCGACAAACCCGAGGCTGCATTGAGCTTGCCCTCTCGGTGGTGTGTATAAAAAAAAGGCGGACAATCCCTAAATGGTCCCATCCACCAAGGCGCCGTTTCGTAGAGGTGCGCCCTTAGCAAGGACGCACCTTAGCCATACTGGGCCCGCATGGTAGACGAAACCAGAATAGGGGGGTGGGGTTATGGAGTGAATGGTAATAGATGATATAGGGAAAGTGTTTTGAGTGATGTGACAATTATAAGAGGAAGAAGAAGGAAGAATTGAAAAAGAACTAAACTAATATCACCTAAGCCGGTTGAGACTGGCCCAAGTGTAGAGAAAAAAGTGTAAGGCGGTATATAGGGTGTAACACTTCTATTTAATATTTGGGGTGGAAAAATCTCTTTAAGTGGGATATGTGGGCTGTGCGAACCTGTCTACCAGAGGTGGGGTCGATTTAAATACCGGTGAGGCCGTCCAATGAAGTCCGGGAGGTGGATCGAGAGTCTCGGATTATAAAATAGATTTTAAAATGTCGAATATAAGGGAATTACCTAAGGGTGAAAAATGGATGCCATCGTTCAAAAAACACGAGTCTGGTAAATTCCGGTCGGCTGTCTCATCATGTATTGTCACTTCACTGGCTGTTAAGGTTGCTAGGAAAATATTAAATGTCTGAATAATTGAAATTGGGTGAATTTGGGAACGAATTATAGGGAAAAACGGGAGTTTAAAAATGGAAATTGAACCGGCTGGGTTCACCCGACGAATAAGGCGCAGGAGTGACACAAAATTGGAATGTAAATGTTCATGCCTTCGTCTCAAAACGTTGTTCGTACCGATAATAAGCACGACATGTGCAACCGGAAACCAGGAGTGACGGTTATGTTTAATAAGGGCTTTGAGCCCTGGGACTGTGAGGCCGGAAAGCCCCCGGAAACGGATTGAGCTATTCTGAAATTTAGCTAATCTACGGACATGACTATCCCCCAGGACGGTAATTGAATGAGAGCCCCCGTCCGGGGTAGTATGAGAACGTACGATCATTAAAATATTGAATTTATTATTATCGTTGTAGAAAAATAATTTTTTGAATATATCGAAAAACTGAAGGGGCTTTCGGAAATCTGTATGTTGAAAAAATATGGCACATAAAGGGTTGGGTGGCCTGGGCAATAAAAAGGCGCATAGGTATATAAATATAGGGGTTATGGGGAGGGTACCGTAAATCTCGTTAAGATCGGGAATAAAAGAGAGTAAAGACAATAGCGGGGGTGGAGTAGGCTTAAGTTCATTAATATGTTTAAAAAAAATTATAAAATTAAATAATTAATTTAGAAATTAAGGTTTAATAAATAAAGGAATGGAGTGAGTGTCTTCTGTGACCGTCAGTGCGGAAAAAAAAAAAATTGGAAAAGTTTCATCAACATCCTATCCTCGATGTATGAGCCAGTACGTTTGGTTAAATTAGCGACCCGTAGGGATTGCTTCCCAATATTACCTAACCGATAGGATAAAAGTTCGCTAAAATATCGATGTAAAATGTAGCGTCAATTAATCGGAAAAGTTATGCATAATACTCGTTTGTTTTAAATGAAATAAGACCTACATCTAACATTCGTAGTTTACAGTAGAAGATATTGAGAAAGGATTTCTGCCTACGGTGCGCTATCAGCTGTATAAGATAACAGGCAAGGTCGATAACCACTGTAAACTGGTTTGACGGGTCTAAACTGTCGTTTAAAGACGGAAATAAATTACTAAAAACTACGTTATGTGAATTTACGCTGGAAAAAAATACAAGTCGTAACATAATTTATACATATTATATCTAAACATTCTAAACCTATATACTTTTATAATTAATTACCAAAATACACAATTATTAATAGATCGGTGAATAAAAGAAAGAAAACAAATGATTTAAATGAATTTACGTTTAACGTATGCGAACAGCGAAAGAGAAAGAAAAAAATCTATAATTAATTATTTTAAACGATGCAATACGTTATTTCCTTCAATAAATAAATATATATATTACTCTTTTTCACATTATTTTACAAACTAAAATATTTTAACAATAATTTAATAATGAAATTTATTAATTTTATGCGGAAATAATTTTAAACTAGTAACTTATAACATGAATTAAATTTGGAGAATAAACAATAATATTTCTAACTATAGATAAAAATTGTAATTAAATAGTTAACTCACCATTTTGCCAGACAGGATGTTAACAAAAATAGGCCGAATTTATATTGGTTACTTACCATTTAATATACGCGGGGATAAAAATAAAAAGGTTAATTAGGAGTTATAATTAATTAGAGAGACGGAATTTAGATTTCGCGAAAAAAATGTTGTGCAATACTAATGAAACGCTAAGGGTTAGTTTTATCTATAAAAAATAATAATTTAATTTACTGAAAATTTTATAAAACAAAATTTAGCAAAAAAGAAGACACGTGTGGCCAGCCATTCGAGACATGTCGCCCAGCGCACAAAAACCATATTAACTCGTAAAAATTAAGGTCTTTTATTAATATTTTTTTATTTTTTTGTTTAGACACGACCAAAAGAACCCGGAACACAAGACAAAGCCCTTTTCTCTGCTACCATTCTGCAACGGTAGGGATAGTATTGGGGTTGCATTGGGGGACGATTTGGATGGTCCGCGGATCTACTTTGGCAATGTATTACCGGGTCCCGATCGCGTGGTAAAATTAATTAAGTACACTGGGCGGATCTCAACTTAGGCTAGCCATTTTTGACAAGTATTACTAGAAACTAATTTACTTAAAATAAGAGAATTACACTAATACCAATATTAATATTAACTACACTGTATTGCAACAACATGTCGGTCTATAGCAGGGCCTAACGTAGCCGCGTATAGTTCGACTAATAATTATACGATATTCCAAAAGTCGCGATGCGCCCAGATATAAACCCAAGGGCCGAACGGCCCTATTCCTTTGGGTTTAGCAAGGCATAATAGAAATTTACCGCACTATGATATAATTAGGAGGATCGCTGAAGACGTCCTTAGTCACAGCTGTCTCGAGCACTACTCTGCTCTTATCAGCTGGCCGGGCGGATATGTCCAGATTCAAGAAGGGGAGGGGGATTGGTGGTAATCACCACAATCTGTACACACTCGAACGTGTAATTATAGAAAAGATGGAATATTTTTTAGTAATAAAAAAAATCACTCTTACGTAAGATATGTTAAATACTTAATAATGTTATTCAGAAACTTATTTTTTAATCACGTGAAAATTACAAGAACAAAAGTCGCAATTGATTTTTAAAACACTTAAAAGAAAAAAATAATATAACAATTATTGGAATTTAGGATTATAGTATATGGTGGGCACAATTTATATGTGATAATGATAAAAGAAGTAAAATATTGATTAGACCACCCGAAAAAACATTAACATTTTACTTTGCCAGTATAAATGATAAAAAATGTATTAAATTACGACAGGACATGGTCAGGATGGCGATCAAAAGACCACCACGTGGCAGACCACCAAGGCCCGCTCAACCTTGGCAAGATGGAGTAAAAGAAATCTGCTTTTACCATGGAGATTTGGGGAGCAAGCAAGGAAATGAGAAACACCTTGTTCTTGGAAAAAAGATCTAAGACAAGAAACACCCGGACGAGACCAAAAGGAGTAAAATTAGTGTCATTGAAGGTAAAAACAGAACTCGTTTCAAACAGCTTACCGTTGTATTTTCATTACTGACCGTTAGACAGGAAAATGATTTGTCATAGACACTGGCGCAGACATATCCATCTTAGCAAATAGCAACAAGACTTGCCGGAAATCAACAGAGCTCTTTTTTTGTACGCCGCCAAAGGTACACGAATAAACACCTACGCCTCAGAACATAAGGAACTCGAGTTTGGAGTAAGATCCATATTCGCATGGACATTCATTATTGGAGATATTCATCACGTCATCGTAGGAGCCGACTGTCTCACTAAGCAAAACCTACTAGTAGACATGGTTAGGAAGCGCTTGATCGAGCTGACTACGAATCTAGAAATCAAAGGAGGAGTTAGCAATACCCCACTGCACCAGGTAAGAACACCTCCTGCGATAGTATCCTGATCTAGTTAGGCCAACAATAAGGCCATCAACGTCAACCGACATCATGCATTACATAGAGACCATTGCATGCTAAAGTACAACGCCTCCAGATATCACCGTACCATGCAGCCAAGTTCGACCTTTAGCGGACGATGGAATCGGTCGCCCATCTAAGAGTCCCTGGTATAGTACTTTACACTTGGTGTGCTGGAAGCATGGAACCCATGTGGAGACTATCGTCAGCTGAACGACAGTACGTTTCCAATATGGAGTTCCCAACGTTTACAAATTCACTAATCAGCTAGAAAACACTAAGATATATTCTGTCCTAAACATTGACTGAGCCTACCTGTCATCACATCCCAGTCGCAGCAGAAGACATCGTCAAGACAGCTAGTATTATGCCATGTGGTCTCTTTGGATTCCAGAGGATGGTTTTCAGACTCAGACTGCGAAACGCAGCCCAATCGATACCGTTTCATATTTGGAAGCGTTAAGACAAGCTATGCACAGAGAAGAAGTGAAAACAAGGGGCCAATACAGAGGAAAACCTATGTTAGCAAAGTTAGCAAAGATTCAGCACGAAGTTTACTTGTATTTCTGAGAGAAGAAAGCCCACGAACTTAACAAACAACATGTAATGTGCTCACAAGGCCTTGCAAATTTATCAATATTGTTGTGGATTTATTGTCTGTTTAGTTATTCAACCACACACAGTACGATAAACTTGTATAATGAAGCTACTTAAGTGCACCTGCTCGTATTAATTGTGTTATAAATAATAAACTTTGAAAATTATTGCGCTTTAAGATAAGATATATAATTGGCCAATATATATCTACATTTACCAAAGAGACGACATATGGTACGACAGGAAAGGATAGGTTCAGTATTATTATATCTATATACTGTTGTGAACAGCAGTATTTCAACTTAGAATTTAACTAAAATTTATGAAAAATATAGAATACACTCTTCGACATTTCTCCCGAAATATATATTTACCATGTCTTATTTGATTAGAAATGAAACTAACATGAATGATAATTATTTGCTATTTGATAATATACTTACTTTCATATTGGTAAAATTAATAAAACAAAACGAGATTAGAGTTAGTTCCTTCCGCTCGTATTTTCTTAATTCAAAGAAGTGATATTTCTTATGCCGAAAAATCAAATAAACCTGGTAAAAATATTACTCAGAATTTTTTATTATTTGACTTAATTATTGGTAATGCTCTAAGCCGATTAAAATCATTTCTCATGTTTAAGTATGAAAAATGAGTTTTTTGAGCCATTGAGCGAAAAGTTGTTTATTTTAAGTAAACATAGTTTACTTAATTAATAGTTTAAACATGTAACAATACGCCACTTAACATACGCTGTAATACGCAATAACGTATATAGTTTCAATTTAGTCTTGCATCGTAGAGTTAAATTATGTTAAGACATTTGTATTTATTAAAAAAAATTAATTAATCAAGTTTGATTAAAATCAAACAAAAACTGACATTTTAGAAAAACCAAAAATCATAAGAAAGCGATTCAAAAAATATGTAGTCTACTTATGATTTCGATTATGATCTGTTTAAATAGCGTACATAATTGCTATTAAACCATAAAAACTATTTGTTCTTCATAAAACTTTTATATTACATCTTATATTTTTAATATTATTTTTAAAAAAAAATATGAATACGGGAGAGATAAAACAAATTTATTTTTACAGTGTGAAATTTTACGAATTTTAAAAGCAGAGATGATCATTTATTTTTTGTATATTTATTTATTTGCAATGGTCTTTCGTTCTGTTATTCATTTTACAAATTTTGCTCTATTTTAGATATAAACAATAAGCTAATTTTTACCTAGGCTTAAGTGCAGAGTTTGTAACAAATTAAATTTTTTTAAAAACTATTCCCTTCAGAATATTCAGATAAGAGATGTAGTTTTAATTTAAAATAAAAATGGCTGAATTAAGACAAGAAAGTAATGAATCAACCTTTTAATATCTATGAATGAATCCAGAAATTTTTAAATTTGCAAACATTTGCTCTTTGTTAACAAAGAGTCAGCTGCCAAAGACATTATATAGTAGTTACACCGAAAAGTTAGCATTAAAAGTTCTGTTAAGGCGACATCAGGAACTGCTTGGTTCCTTGATGAGGACAAAAAAAAAACACTCTTAGTGAAACACATGTTGACTGACTTCCAATTCAAAAATAACAAAGCTAATAGTCAAAACATACCACTTAGAGCCCAACTCATAAATCAATTCATAAACCTTTGACTAATAATCAACCATTTCAGAATCATTACAGACAGTTACCGCAAAACTAATAAATAATAGCCTAATACTAATAAATTTAACCAATTTTATAGACAAAACCACAACCCACAAAAAACTTTGGAAGCAATACAACACCTTAGACGAATCAAATTTATCCACCTACACCGATTAGCATATCAACATGTCAAACGGAAAACGCAATCAGTCAAAATAAATTATACCAAATAACATGAAAGTCGCTCTATGAGGAAAATGAAAACGATTTGATTTATGCAGTAAATAACTCTATTCAGAAGACAATTAATTGATTCGGATTCACACAAGAAAATGAAGACACACGAAATCATTTTTTAGGGAATACACCAATTTATTTTTTTTCTTAATGCACATAGAAAAATATATAAATGATTTACCATATGTTCATGATCCTAAAACTAATCCAAAAATATTGATTGATATCCGAAGCACTAGGTCATTCGTTAAGATAGTGATTGATTTACTTTTTTTAAAAAAATTAGCTCCAAGATACCAACTTGAGAAAATAAAATTTCAAAACTCTATTCAATTACGATGACGACTTTGACCTATTTTTGTTGCTCAATTATATAATAGATTTAAGAATTAGTTTGGTTTCGTAAAAAATAAATAAATACTATTTGACAATAAGATCCCTATGTATTACTTTAACAGAGGTAATAAGTTATTCTATTTATAGTCTTATAAGTATATTTACAACATAACTGAAATCTCTGAGGTGCTCGTTCATAGTGAATACGAATGCGTCATATCAGAGAAATCCAAGCAGAATCTACACATTCAGGCACTTTTCAAGTAGTATTGGGTTTAATCTTTCTTATCATGTATCTCTTGTGCAACTCTTGTTCTCGTCTTACTCTTCCGCTAAAAGAGCTACAAGGACTAGTTATGTTAATTTTTTATACTGTTTTCTCTAACTTTTTTGTTTTGTATAACCGCGAGGTGTTTCGTCTTTGAACAATAAGAAAAAACTAAAATAAAATCTGAAGGGAACAACATAAAGTTCACGTATGTGAACTATGGGTTCTAAAATTCCCTCATGAGTTCTGTTTGTCACTATGTTAATTCAATTAACTTTGTCATTGTGTTGCCACTGAAGAACAAATGTTTGGGTATCATTTAAACCGCTTGAGAAGGAAATTTCTTTGTAGTATTTAACCTAAACATTTTGTACAACTGGTAAAATTATTGTCACTCACCAACCTCTTTGTCATATTAAATACGATTCTCCCTTGGGATTACTTCTAGAAAAACTTTACTTTAGTGTACTTAGTTCCAAAACAAAAACCTAATTGAAATTAATGAAGAAAGTTTATAGAACGCTACCTTGTTGTTTTGGCATTTTGGTGTAAAGTTTCAACATGTAACTGACCCTACGGTATAGGAAAAGTGTAATACATTGTCAGAGCTTTAAAATAAAATTATATAAAAAGTTTGTTTCAAATATTTTATATGTTTATGCGTATAACATTAATTTGCTGTATCTCAAGGCTTCTTTATGTTATGTAGTATATATGTGTACAGAGAGACATGGAGTGTTTATCTAAATTATGATTTATATATTTATGTGATCAAACACAAATACTTCAGTTTTGAACCTACGTCAACGTCCTATCCCCGAGACTCATTCCAGCATATTCCGTTTTCTCATCTTGATTTCATTTTACTGTTATTTATAGTTTACTCCACTTTTTCAATCATTTGTCAAATTTATTTAACATTGATATTAGTTAGGGATAGTTTTTAGATATGGAAAACATAATTACAATTTTTTTACCAGTATACAAAATAGATGTCTTTGTTTTAAATAAAAAAAAACCTAAATATATGTAGTTTGATAAGATTTAAAGTAATTTAAAAATACCATCCTCATTTATTTTTCAACCGCTGGATATCGTTACATAGTTTTAAACATTACAATACAGAAAAACATACGATATGGACGTATGATACAATATACAATTTCCATAATTAGATTTATAAAAGAATAATTTCTTTGCACTAACATTCTCATAAGAACTCTAACAAAGAATTAGACCACAATAGTATATAAAGTAGCAAAATAATAAATAGAACATTAAAAATAACAACAAATTCTTCAATAAAACTAGTGAAATTAACGTTCTGTATGAGTATGAATCAATTTTATTTGATATAACCAATTTATGGACGATTTGACCTCTTCAGGAAACCTTAGAAATTTCGAGGCAAAACCTTATTAAAAGCAAGGAGCTCAAATGTCTTGAAATAATATGAGGGAAAAAATGCTACTGCGCAGTCCACTGAAACACAATTATTTTACATTTGGGGGTGATTGGTTCATGCAGTTTAAAAATTACATCTAAATTTTAAAAAAAATACATATTTAATATCCGAAGTTAAGCAACACAAAAATAAAATTGTATTTTATACTAGATATGTAGAAGATATATTGGTTGTTTTCAACAATAAGACAAGCCGAAACCCTACAAAATAATTAGAACAAAACCAACCACAAATTTTAATTAATTCAGGAGACTTCTTCACCTTAATTAATTAATTTCAATATTCACTTTCTAGGCATTAAAATAACTAAAGCATTAGATAATTCTACGACAAAAGTTTCAAGAAGCTAACAACTAACAATGTAACCGTAAAATAAAAAAAGTATCACACGTAAACACAAAAGATGGCAGGGCGTGACGGTTTTATTCGTCATTTAATAATCTTAACTCCACTTGAGGAATAAGATTGCAGGGAATAATCAATTAATCAATTACAAACACATAGCCAGAGCTTAATGTTCAATAGTGGAAAAATGATTGGAGAACATAAAAAAACTACGAAGGAAAGCTTTCTAATAAAGACAATCAGTTCCATTCTGCTGAGTACACCAATTTCGTTCCTAAAATTTTGAAAATATCAGTTTACAATACAACACAATTGTTACCTATCAGACATCTTAAAAATCCTATTCAAAAAATAATCAAAAATACCTAATGTGACTGTGACTGCGATTACATAAGGGAGAAGGACAAAACCCTCCAGTAACGTATTTAAGGACATTTTCCTTCAAAGAAATTTCACAAAATAAAATATCAATACGAATAACACTCGATATTTTTTTAATGAGCACACATACTCAGATTTATTCACCATTCTGACTTATGTATACTTGTAAAAAAAAGTAGAGTTACTAATGCTATTGAGTAGTTTGAAATATACCAAACATTTGAAAATAATAAGAGGGACTTATTAGTTGATCGTTCGTCATTCTATACAATTAATCTTTATGAAATAGTCATTAAAAAAAAATATTTGAGATAAGTGGCGATCAAGGATCAATATATAAGTTTCAGTTTATCTAGTGCTTTGCGGGGAACGTCAAGTTTCACTTCGTTGAGAAAATTCTATCTATTGTAGGCTAGTGTTGTGCGTCCCGGATATATGTTTGTGTATTTTGATGTTTTGAACTATTTAAGATCTTCAGTGGGTAAATATCTTTGACATACGTTATTTTGCAAATAGTCATTATCTCGTTTTATGCGAACTCAAGTTTGCTTTTAATAACAGTCTAAAACAGTAATGTCATTGTAACATTTATGTGAAAATTGTATAAGAAATCAAATTACATTTTAAGTATTACTGACATTACACAATCAGCGGCTTTGTTTAATAATAAATACCAAAAAAATTAACAAATAATTTAATTCAATGATTACCTTATAATCGTGTATAACATATCAAATTAATTACATGTATTAATTATAGTGTGTAGCTTGTTGATTTTCATATGAATATGTGAAACTCTGGTTATGGATAACAAATCTGTTGTGTTAGAAACCCGAATAGTATATCCTGAATTAAATATCAAATACAAATTTGAAGATATGCCTTTATTGTTGACGCTACATTTATTATAAAACTTTCAAAAACCAATTCTAGTTACAGTCTTTTAACTATACATATTACTGGTTACAAAAAGAAAAAGTACATTTTTGAGGGTAAATAATTTTCTTTTGAGATTCGTAGGAATAAGATTCTACATGGAATAAGGAGCCTTTAACAAGGGATTATCTTCATCCGCATAACGTGTAGTATTTTATATTATATTCATAAACAAATATATAGTTGAAAGCTTCGCTGAAAAAGTAATATTTACTATCGTGTGTTTACGTTGATTTAAAGTCAATTTTGAACCAAACATTTCTTCAAATTATTCAATTAATATACAATATGTTTATATTATTCGTTTACGTAGTATCAAATAATTCACATGTACGTTCTCAGGTTTTAGCCATGGAGTAAGTATTACGAAATATGAGTTGTACAAAACGGAATTATGTTTACATTTCAATAAAGCACCATTTATACTATACTTATTTTAGCACAACCTGAGAATTTTCGTGTAGTTTTACCTTAAAACATTATTATCAGTAATTTAGTTTAGAATGATTTGGACAACTGAGACAGAACGTATCAGAACCTTCCATAAAAGAAAATACTTATATACATTACATATACAAAACAAAATTTAATATTCACATTTACCAAGTAAACATATTACCCCTAGCTAAGTACACTCTCGATACGTCTGTCGCTAATAACGGATAAAATGAATAATGTTTGGCTTATTTAATTCCTGATTTATTGCACATATATCAATATAAATAGGTTAGATATAAATCATTACTATAAGTTGGTCGTCATGATTATTATAATGCTAGTATAATTCCGCTTCATATATTTGAAATTGTTCTGGATACAGAAGAAATGTATAATCACCACTTGTTTAGAGTTCAAAGGATGAGTAATATAATCCTGTGTGGTATACATTTAATGTTAGATTTACAACTTAGTTAAACACTGGAATTATTCATCTCCATAAACTATTCAGTAAGCCACTGGCTAGTTAGTTAAAGGGGGGGGGGGCGGGTTTAGGAACTTACCTGGTTAAGGGTTGAAGGAGTACACAGTTACTAAATTCTAATTGTTCGTTTTTATAAATATTTTTATAATTCCTATTTGAAATTAATTACGCAAAAATATCATAAGAAATAGACAGTTTAAAATTGTATTTACCTCAAATATTCTTAAAGTTTTTGATAGGAACTGATTGTTCCTACAAATACTAAGTTAATTAATACTAATTCTTATCAATAATAAGTTACAATACAATAATGCGATAATGCAATACTAATTATGCTGTGACTTTTTACTAATTTATGCGATGAATACTTTCTATGAATATTTATATTTATATCCTGATTTTAACATATTTGTAACTTAATTTTGATTCCTAAACATATGTATGGTGTAACAGAAATAAAGAATATTCGAGGTATTAGTGGAATCAGTGCAGTATTACGTTAGATGAATCCGGATTGACTATGTTTCTTATTACCGACAAACTTATTCTATTGTTAAATACGAACAAATTGTGCAATAATATCATAAACAAGAAAATGAAGTTATGTTTGAAATAAATATCATATGGAGTACGACAAAATGTTGCAAATATTAATTTTAACATTTTGTAAATTCAAAATTGAGGTTATCGAGATCAGATGATAATCAAGCATTATATATCCAACAATTACCACTTCACATATTTTATAGCACACCTTTTATCATTCTTTGTTAAACTATCTTATTCTAGCTTTGTATGATACGATTTTATATATTAATTCTAGGTGTAAAAGAAAAATACTATAATGAATGTTTATATAATATTTTGTAGGTAGGTATTTATATGACAATTTAGATTTTTTTTTTAACTCAACGGTCTTATTTATTCAAAAATGAAGTGTTACAGTGTTTTTATTTATAGCAAAACAAAATAATGCTCATTGGTATTACACGGAATTTTTTTTACGTTGGCTAAGTCTTTTAAAATTTCTTCATGTTTAAATAGTTTCATATTCTTTAACCATACCTGTTATCGGTTAAATTGGTATTGTCAGTTAACCCTCTCAGGATAACACTTATGGAGTCCTGAAATGCCCAGGTATACTTGTTTCATCTTCAACTTTAAACACCTACCATTGCGTTAGTTCCTTGAGTTGGTCGTCTTTCCTATTAGGTTTTTCTTAACCAACTCTTGCTCTTTTCCAACCTTGAAACTAGTAGTGTATTCGAATGTTTTTAATTTTTTTAAAAGTTATAATGATCGCGAGGTTTTTTGCCATTAAAACATAAAACAGACCCATAGCGTTAACTTTAAACTAAATATTAAACAAAGTTTATATATCTACAACAGTGATATATTTAAAATATAATTGTACTTGTAAATGATTGTAGAAAAAGTAAAAAAAAGCGGAGCTCATTTGTAAAATCTAGTATTAATTTCAGATTTTTATTGACCGCATTTCAATATTATACTATTCGTTGCTGGTAGAATTTCAATTACTTCTCCTGACATCAAACTTAACTCGAGTTCTAGAGCCAAAAGGTATTTACAGGTTTAACATTGCTTTCTCTAATTACGTATCCTTGTTTTATGGTTAAGAACAACTACCATCAGTCGTGAATCAAGCTAGTAAACTCATTCCAACTACAAAACAAGGTTAGGTAATGAAGTATGGAAAATGTAATTACTTTCTGAAAGCAATCTCAGTGTAGACCGGGCATTAATGGTGACAAACTTTAACTAAGTTTAAACTAATGATAAAAAAATAATTCCTTTTTGTTCATTTCTCAAATGCAATGAGCTAAGTTAACTTTTTATTGATATCACAGAAAGCAAACGAAGTTTTTAAGAATACGTTAGAACACAATAATAAATTAATGTAATATATAAATGAGTTTAACCTAAAACGTGTTCAGAATAAATTCGATATTATTTGAGTATTTTTATCCTTCTTTTAAACAGAAAAATGAAATTCAAGTTTATTGTGAATATAACACTAAATAAGATGTTTAAAAGTTTTGACAGTCTATTGTAAAACTTTAAACACTACTTAAAGAATGTAATATCATTATGATATGTGTATATATAGTCGAAGTATTAAGTATAGATATTGTTTTTTTCCTTTTTATATTGAGACTCGAGTTTTTCTTTTAGAAGTTTGTATTGATAATTTAAATTTGCAAAATGTATGCACTATTGGCGCGGTAAGTCTAATATATTAGGTTTGGTTTATATTAGACGAAATCGGGTTACAAAATAATGCACACCAGAGCAACACACTTGAAACAAATGAGTTTTGTTTGAAATTAGTAAACAAGAAATAATAGAATCGCAGTTAACTATCACCATTTTGAAATTTTATTTTAAGATTAACAAAATAAGAGATAACATAGTATTCAGCGTCTCAAAATTAGCAAGAGATATTTAATTTTGAGATGTGTCATTTTAATTTTAATTTTGTATATTTTTAGTTTTAAATTAGTAAATTATTATGTTGAATTGTTTTGTTTAAAGTATTGTTAATCATATAGATCTTTCACAAAAAATAATATTATGGTCATTTGGAATAATGTGTTTTTAGGTTTTAGATACATATTAGGAACATTTAATTAAGAAATAACATACTATTCTATATCAAAAAAATATCAGACAACATATTCTACTGGGGCTGCACTAAATGTTTACAAATTTCAGTGGTTGAAAAATTGTTTTAAAAGAAATTTTAAAATATGTAACGTTCCACATTTTTCTCCAGCATAACAAATTTACATTTCACAAACTTATTTATTTATATAAATTATTATTTTCACTATAGGGAAATGCTATGTGTATTAGACGCATCATTATATTGGCAGTACAATTGAATTTTAAATTTCACCAGATATCACTAAAAGGGAAGTTTAACAAATATTGGTAAATGCTATAAAATATAATATTGAAAAAATGGTAAATAAATTTAAATTATTATTACTTTTGATTAGTATACTTTATTTTAAAAGTAAACGGTGCCACTAAATTACAACAAACATTCTGACACAGTTGTTCACAATAGAAATACTAACCAAACAAAACTATTTCTTTCCAAAAATGACAAGTCAATAGGTTTCAGTAAAAAATTTAAAATATGTTTTATAATACTTCTAAATATATTTAAATACATAAAAATGTCTACACTTGCCTTAATTGTTCATAAACTTTACATATTATATAATTAAAACGAGATTAACATTTAACAAAAATGTTAATTAAATTGTTAGATGCAATTTTTAGAAACTACAGCATTTTTAACAGCTTTATTACCAATTTTTGTTTTGTTTTTACCGTAAACTCAGTGAATCCGCATGTTTGGGTACTTAGATGCTACAATTTAGTAAAATTGATCAACGCTTTAGAACCGGTTCTTTTCGACATCAAAATTTTGTTCTTTTTTTCTCAGAGCAGATATCCTCAAATTTTTAAGTTTAGAAAAAAATTAATGAAATTCCCTAGATGTGGTAAAAATATACCAACATGTCAAAATTTATTAAGATCAGTTTTCTCGTTTGGGTATTCAGATGACAGATGCCAAATATACGTCTTTTCCAAATCTACAATTTTTTACAGAAGGCCTTAAAATGGACATTCATCATATTACTTTCTATACGAGAAAGTAAAAGGTGCAACATAACACGTACTTATTCATATAAGGAAAGTAAGTACGTTATATCCCTATCATTCTGATTACTAACAAATTGATTTTTCATGTACGTCTAATCCTGTTAAAATATTTTAAAATTCAAAGCCGATTGAAATATTTCTTCCATATAAAGAGTAATAGCACGATATTTACCTTGAAGGTTCATTTCAGTGAGTTAGTTATGCTATATATATAAAAAAAATCGAATTCTAATAAGTTTGTATGTAAAATGCTTAATATTACGTAATTTTAAAACTATACTGTTTATATATAAAATACGTTGATTCCCAATTATGAAATCCTTCTTTTAGTATGATCCATGTGACTTACAACAAAAAATAAAATAAATAAACTGTACAGTATATTAATTGTAAGGAGAATATATTTGTATATAAATTATTTCATAAGGTGGCAGTAATAAGCGTTTGTAAAAATAAATATGAAGAACAGGAAATAAATAGTCTAAAAGATTTGTACTCATCTCTTCCGTTGTTCTTGTTTCAAGATCATAGTAATGAACGAAATACATATTTAAAAATAAAGAGCAAATTGTAAATGAAATCAATGAAAAATAAGTTCATAACATTGTACTTTTACTCCGCATGTGTTACGAACAATTTAATTGTCGGTCCTTGCAACAGAAATTTGGGTTACAAATGGTTCACAAATCCAAATAGGTGACCATTTTAAAACCAATCCACAGTTAGGTACATCAAAGGATCAACGATATATAATAATTTATCAATTTCCAATAACTATACAATGTCTATTACTTAAGAAGCAAAACTACATTTTTAGTTTCTAATGTAAAGACAGCATTTTGAAATTCTCTTCAACATTATTTGTTAGATTATAATAAAATTCATTGCCTAAAAATATTCTTTTCATATATAAGCTGTTATTATTTTTAAAAAAAATTATTAGCATACGTAGTATTATATTTATTAGATAATTTAACTAAAATGTTTTTATCGTTACCACTAATTTTAACCGAAATTAGTAACAAAAAACCTATTTGTGTATCTCAATTTTAAAATTAATTAATAGGATAAATGAAATTGCACTACTATATTACCAACAGATTGATTTAATGTAAGTGTGTTGCACAGTGGCTATAACGAACATCCAATATAAATACATACATACATACATACATATATATATATATATATATATATATATATATATATATATATATATATATATATATATATATATATATACTAGCTGTACCGGCCACGCGTTGCTGTGGCTCATCTGGTTAAATGGAAAATAAATAAAAGGCATAAATAAAGACATAAATTAAAATATGTTTATTTAAACAATGCTTGTGGGTACACAATATTTTTTGTAGTTCCATTGTTTGTGTATATATACAGATTATCTGGTTAACGTAGCAATCCGTTTCTAGATCTAAGCCACACAATTCTAAATTTTGGCCCTGAGCTTTGTTAATGATAATTGCAAATGCCAATCGAATTGGGAACTGCAATCTCTTAAATTTAAATGGCATGTCTGTTGGAATTAAAGGAATGCGAGGAATGAGGACATCATCATTTTTGTAAGGTCCTGTCAAGATTGTTGCTTCTATGACGTTGTTTATTAATTGTTTCACTGCAAGTCTTGTGCCGTTGCAAAGCTTTGGCTGGTTGATATTTCGCAAGATGATTATCGGCACACCGATTTTCAATTGCATTAAGTGTGGTGGCATCCCTAGCAGATAGAGTGAATTTAAAAATTCTGTTGGGTAATTATTTGCTTCATTTGCTTCTACAACAGTGTCGACGGACTTGTATGTGACTACCTCGCTTTGAATTTTAGTCTGAATAATATTATTTAGTTCGTAGACGTCTTTGTTCTTGGAGGCAAGAATAGCTCGTTCACTCAGCCAATCGCAATTCTTATAATTGGTTTGAATATTGGGAAATACTTGAACATTTTTATGTTGGAAATATGGAACCAATTGAAACATTTTTTTAAATAAAAAGCTACACTATCCTAGAGTAACATAGAGTAGGATTCATTTTGATAAAAACATTTTTTATATTCCATATTTGTAAATTTATTTTGAAAATCGTAAAAAAATCTTTGGGCATTAAACCCAGTGTCTAGCAGCTGTAGTATCAATAAATAAACAACATTATGAAAAACTAAAAAATTACTATTGAAAGATGAAATTTATAAATATCAATAGAAACGTACTATGCCAAAGATGTGCACAACAACATAAATTATGTGTGTATGTTGCCATTAAGGTAGGTAAAATAAATTAAATATAATTTTAGGTTAGGCCTAGAAAGATGAACCAATACATATTTCTTGAATGTACCTATTGGCATTCATTACCATAGCAGCCAATTTAATAAAATAACTGATGAAACAGTTGATTCGGATGTCCAGCTAGTACAAATAATATTAAGTTAGGCCTAGATTGAACCAACATATATTTCAACACACACAAACCAATAAAAGCTTGCGTTAAGATAATAATATTTAAAATTAAGAAAACAATATGTTACAATCTAATTTAAAAAAAAAAGACATTAGGATTTAATAGTAGGCTAGGCCTATTTATAATATGGTAAATGATATATTTTATAAATTGAAAATTGCCTCTTTTATTTATAACAATACAAAATCTCTGTCCTAATTAATATTCCCGAGAAAATAACATTGTGTACAATAACCTGTTTTAAAAAAGTTATTATTTATGTAACATTTAGATAAGTTTTTATTTAAATTGTAGGCCTAACTGTTACAATTTTATGTTTTGTATTTATAAAGATTCTTTAATTTTAAAATAAAGATATAAATATTGTCTTTTAAGTGTTTTTTATTTCATATTGATATATTAATTATCTTAGAAGTAATTAATTATATAGTTATGTTATTATAAAATTTGGAAGTGTAATACAGTTTAGATTATAAAATAAATTGGTTTTTTGAATTGTAGGCCTAGTTGTTACAATTTTATGTTTTGTATTTATTAAAATTTTTTAATTTTAAAAGAAAGATAAAAATATGACCTTTTAGGCCTAATTATTTTTAATTTTATATTGATAAATCAAATGGTTTAATATAGTTATTAATATTATAATGATGAAAATAGGTTATGACAAAAAATGTTATTTGAGTTATTGTAATGTCGTTGTTCACAAAAACCTATCCAAATACAGATAGAAATCCAAATACATACAGTTGTTTGAAGTTTGAAATCAGCTGATAATGGAAATATAGGAAACAGTTGACTACAGCTGTTATTATTATAGTCCATAAACATATATTATGTAATGGCGCTTGCATTTTTGTTAAATATTGAGCATATTTTTTGTTGTTTTTATGTTCATTAGATGCTACAGTTTTTCAAAAATATATAAAAACACTCGTGGATTCGAATGGAATACTGTGTCCAAATTTCAAAGCAATCGGTGAAGAACTTTCTGAGATTATCGATTTTGAACAAACGCACATTTACATTTTTATTTATATAGATAGATAGATAGAAGATAGATAGATAGATTAAGTATTAGAGCCTTAATTTATAATCTTCTGATGTTCTATTTAATAAATTTTAATACTATTATTTAGGAAAACTGAACAGTCCAGAAAAGCTTCCATATAGTCTTAATGGCTTCTAAATATACACTGAAAAAATTATTCAATTTTTTTTTTCAACAAAGGCGTACAGAGAGATTGTTTTTATAAGTTCATTGTTCTTATGCAATCTTGTTTATTTTTTGGGGAAAGATGAAATGTAATTTATGATCCTACTTATTAAAGAAACTGTTAATAATTTATATATTTAAATATGATTTTACATTATTCAATTAAAATTTAGAATGTTGAATAGGGTTAAATAAATTCTCTCAAAGGATAAAGAAAAATATCTTATATTGATATAAATATATACAATTTCTATTCATATCGGCGAAGAAAGTCCCGCGATATTCTTCTCCAATCACAAACTTCTGTGGGCGTGTATTTTATAACTAACGTCTTGCTTCTAATGGTCGCCATCTTAATTCCAGATTTTCGTTCATATTTCGACAGATTATGTCTTTGTTATTAAATATTTATATGAACTCAGGTGATGTTTTATATTTAGAAATATCTACTTCGTATTTCTGTATATCTCATTTTGTCTCTAGGTCTTCTGTATTTTTATAATCGGCGAAAGATCGGAGTTATATTTTCAATTCGGTTATTTTCCAAGTTGACCTTTCACGTCTAGATAAAAACAAATTATTTAAGTTTTCTTGTCTTTAACTGTGTGTTGTTATTTTTTATGGATTAATCAAATTCTTAGGCGCAATTTTAATATAGGTTTTGATTTGTTTTAGATTGACAATTTTCTGGATTAGTTATAATTGGGTCGGAAAATATTAGATTTAGAATTTGTTTTGATTCGAGTCTTATCTTTTTGCCGCTAGGCGCGTGTATGTTGACGTTTAAAATCAAATGAATGAATAATTGACTTGTTTTTCTTTTTGTATTTAATACCCTTTAAAATTAAAATTTCGCAAAATCCTTTCTTAGTGAGCGTCTATGACCTCATACAAATATGCCTTTAAATTTTGGTATCAATATCTTTGTTGGTTTTTGCTCTACGTTGATTCTCTGTCAGTCATTCAGTAAAATAAACCGCAATTCAATTTAGACAGCATGAAAACATACAAAACATGAGAAGAACCTCCCTACACATTATCCTAATAGACGTTTCAAAATTTAATCGAACTTATAGCTTAGTGTGATAAAACAGTCACTTCATTAAAAACAAATTTCAAGTATGAATTCACTAAAAAAAAGTTAATTAACCCAGTTGATGGTATAAAAATGGCTGTAAACAATTTATTTGTAAAGCAATTACGGCCTTGTACTGGCTAACATATTTTATGCGAAAAGTTGATAAATTTGATATCATTTCTGAACCACAACGGTAACAACTAGGTGCATAATTCATTTTCAATTAACAGAGTAAACTCAAGCGTGAAGTCTATTAGTCAGTTATTAAAGGTGAAGTAAAGTATTTTAAATAAAGAACTGTTCAAAACGCATTTGTTTTTCGTGAATTTTTAAGATATTATTACACAAATATAATTTTTAAAATAATAATTTTTTTCTCAACAAGTTATGTAAATGTTATAATTTAAAAATTAAGTTTAATCCTGAATTTGCCAATCTTATCGAGTTTTATAAAACCAAATTTATAAACTGTTATATAATAAAACTAACAATTTTTCCTAAGTCTATATTCTATTTTTATATCTTACCTCGATTATTGAGAATGAAGTTTCTCCATTACTTCGTTATTCACAGAGATATTAAATATGTAAAATTAAGAAAAACATTCATAGCAAATCTTAAAATGATGAAAAGTGTGCTTTAATCTTAAAAAACTTAAACTAATTACGAAATAAATTATGGATCTTTAAAAGTAACCAAGAGTGGGGATTTTCATAACTTAGAATTAAAGGAAAATTTAAGAAAACTTATCTTCTAAAAATAATCCGATAATAATTCATAAACTTCAATAAAGAATTATTTTTTTAGAACATAATTTAACTCTATATAAATTGTTCTTACTTAATAAATTTAAAAAATAAAAATAAGAAAAAAAAGTTCAAAAATATACAAACTATAGTAGTATACACATCGTAGTAAATAAACATAATTGACATATTATTTAATTTTAACAGATATATTTTGTACAAGTGCCATTTATTTTTATATATTTAATACATAAACTGAATATCTCGTTTTACAAAAGTTCTTTCACCGTCTTTAAATTTCCAAATATGAAATTTAAAAAAACATATCAATCTCATTTTTTTTTGCCCTATGCTATCACAAATCGTTTTAATGTTTATAATTATTCATGCATACAAACTTCATAATTATGTAAAATATTTTGTAGGATGTTTTAAAAATTAATTCTATTACAAGCGATATTTCTATTGAAATGGCCAGACGTTAAGGCAGGGTTCAAAGGGTTGTTATACAACGTTCGTGAGATGTGGATGGTTTGTACTTTGGTGAGAGGAGTTACAAAGTTCATTAACAAAATGCGTTTTTCTCCTAAGACCTTAATTATATGAAATTTTGCGCTTTTTAGTGCGCTCTTCCAAAGCCCTCCTTGAATCAGCTACAGGTTTGAGTCCTTCGATTGGAAGATTCCAAATCAACGGGTATTAATCATGATGGTATAGTTTCAAGACAAGTTAGCATTTAAAAACGAAAACGCTACTTGTGCTACGAGAAGAAAGAATCCAAAATTTCTGATGACTTAACGATGCTTGTAAGAGTTAGTCCAGCGAGTAAGTATTTGAGATGGCAATGTTGTATTATCAGAGATGTCACGTGATGTTTCTTCGGTAACAATATCGAATGCTTTGCATTGTATCTGAGTGAAGAATGTGCAAACCTCCTTCCTACTCGTAAGAGTTTATCATCGTCAAGAAATATGTATTACTGATCTATGTAATTAGTGCAGAGTTTATCCTGGTGCAAATGGCGAATATCTTCAACGAAGTGCGTGAGTTGGAATAATTTAATGATGCAGTTTTTAGTAGATTTTAGCTCCTAAACAGATAGTGGTGGATGATTTTGTTTTGATATAAAATTGTAAATGAAGCGAGACAAATATTCCATAAGAAGTGTAAGTGTTGTCCATTTTGAAAAAGAAGTAAGAACGTTCAAATTTTGCAAAATGAAAGCGATGCGAAGTTCAGGTAGTGTGTCCATAGCTGGAATATGAAAATTTGGCTATTCGTGTGAAGATAAATTTAACCATGAAAAACTATTGCACAATAGTGGATGGTCAATATGTGTGATTGTGGAAGATGGTCACGTTGCATAATATGCAGCATTGTGCAAAATAGAATTATGAGACCATTTATTTTTTGACACTAAGTCTTGAGTCTGAGTGACCCGATTAGTAACTAAACTTTCAGTTCACAAGAGGAAGTTTTGATCCAAGCTGGTATTCAGCACAATGATGTAGGTATTTAGCTAATAAATGTGGCCACATAACTCCAAGCGTAGTAGTGAAATGCGTTATAGAAACTTTGGATTTTACTAGGGTAAGGTACAATTTTGTGACCATTTTATAGTCAATAACTCGTAATAAGCAGCGGAATTGAAGAGTCACAGAGACAGTTTAGTTGGATATTCTGTGAATTGGATAGGGGAAGGAAGCGAGGTTTTTGGATTTTTTCAAAATTGAGTAGATCTTAAAAAATGTCTGCCCAGATTTAATGATACCCTCTGGCAATACATAATCCCAGTACATCTCCAAGACCCAGGACACTTGTATTATGCATTACAAACCACAAGGATCGAGTTATAACTGAGAGAATGTAAAATTTTGTGTATGCGTGTTGTATCATATTTATTTTATAGGGAAAGACATCTGTGCTAACCTAAAATATAAAATAGCGGTTGATCAGAAGTTTAAAATGAATTTTTATTTTAAGTTGAATTTCAGGACTATTTTGTAGTAATTTGTGAGAATTGGCAGTCTATTTATGAACGTGGAATTGTCCTTATCCTAAAAGTCAATTAATTCATTTACCTTAATACGTTTACGTTTCGTGATTATTTTCTCTTTTAAGTTAAAATATTATCGTGTAATTATTTATACAATAAGAAAATTAGAACTAACAACTCATACAGTAATAACTATTATTGACCATCATTTTTATGGCCGATGAGAATTAATTAGTTTTGTTCTAAGGATATTTAAAGCCCAAGACATATAAGATACATTTGATTTAAATCCTGAATATGTATCGTGACTTTTATACGCTATGTTAAGCGTACCCATATGATTCTTGAAACGTCACTCATATACAAACGTAAGGGAAAAATTATAAACGTACTTCGATAAACTTGTAATTAAATTTAATATGACAAAAATCTTGATTGTTTTAAATAATTACTTAGATTTTTAAATTAATTGTTTGAATTATAAATGAAGCAAGCAAAAACTTAAGCTACACTTCAATTAACTTACATTGTAACATATATAGCTTCAATTAAAAGAGACGTAAGTATTACAATTGTACTTATTTCCAGAAGGGTTAACCTGAATGAGAACAATAACTGATCTTCTTCATCAAATATCAAACCAAAAATCTACTTCTGATTTTTAACTTTTATTTTAAGGAAATTATGCAAGTAATTTAATGAATTGCAATGTGTATTTAAATTTTCTAGTATATCGGATACAAAATGAATCTGTTATTGAAATTAGACACATATACTTTTTCATTCTGAGTTATAGTATATGTGTGTCTTTAATTTTGTGAAAATTGTTACACATTTTAAACGTAATGGGGGGTCGTACGTACTTACGTACACGTAGAACTAATTATATTACCGTGTTATTGTGAGAATAATAACACTTGAATTAAACACGTGAAGTTTATATAATTGGTAAAATTATATTTTTTAAACGTCAAGATAGAAGTTTTTTTATATACCTCTTTTTAGGTATTGCATAATTTAAGCTTTATAATTTAGGTATCCGTACTTGGTTTTTATTGTCCTTAGTTTTGAGGAGTTGCCTAGATCCTCTTCTCTCCCTGGCCGTATCACAACAAAACATGAATACTGGTGCTTCGACTATAAATACTGTGTGCACTCAGAATAGCTGTATTAAATACTATGCAACCCTACAAAAAAAAAAGAATAACAATGATACATTATATTAGAAGAGGACTAATAGAGTTCACAGTTGTGATTGCTCAGCTAATTGAAAATGAAATATGCAACCCGTAATTAACTTTGTGGTTCAGAAATAACAAAAAACTCATCAATATTTCTAATAAATTATGTCATAGTCATTACAAGGCTGTGATTGCTTCACACATAAAATTTTATAATAAATGTTATTAATAATAACAACTTAATTTTCATTTAAAAGTCCTGGAAATGTTTCTTTTAAAACACTACGTGTATTGGATGCAAATCTATCAGAGAAAAAAGAAAAAAAGAAAAAAGCTGATAGCTAAGGCATTTTATAAAAAGACATAGCCTATACCTAATGGTATTAAAACTTCTACCAATAGATATCAAAGTTATAAGTTAGGTGATATGTAACTAGGCAGAACTAAACATGTACCTGGTGTTTCATTATATTTTTACAAAGTAATAATAGTAGTTACTAAAGATAATTAGTGGACAGTTATTCTGCATGAATACTGGTGCTTCGACTACAAATACTGCATGCACTCAGAATAGCTGTATTAATTACTATGCAACCGTATAAAAAAAAACAAAAAACAGTGAGACATTATATTTGCTGTGTTTTAGAGTAGTTTATAGTTCATAGCGCTATAAAGGTATGAAATGTATTATGTTTTGCACATAATTTACACCATTTTGTTCACTGAAGTTTCCTCGGAATCATAATATAATGTTCTCATATTATATACATGAATGAATTAGTAAAATATATATAATCGGATGGTTTACCTGTCCATCGTGATCTATTGTTCACCAAACAAATAACATTCAATAATTTAAAAAAAAACCTTGTCATAGAAATGTATGTAAAAATGCGGTAAAATTAACGGACCTTTATTACATCTCTTTGGTATAATGTTATAATGAATATATTATAATAATTTATCCATATCCACATAACAAAGGATTTTTGTGTTCCAAATCTAGTCTTCATTTTTTATTAAATTAAATTTCAGTTTTCAAAATGTCTCATGTAACTAGCCAGTGATAAATATCATGATACACTTTGGTTAAATTTGATGATATACTGATAATAATCAAACACAAATCATTAAATGCGAAATCGCAATATACTGTGTTAATAATTATGGTATATTGAACGATTATAAACATGCCGTTGTTGTCTTATTGTTATTTTTTTCTTTCTGAGAATTGCAGGCATATTTAAATTAAATAGAAACTTTTTCTATAATTTCTTTATTTCAGACCTATCTCAAAATAACACTGTTGTAAATATTGATAAGCTGTAAATTTATCAAACATTTTCAATATCCTCCACAGTGTAAAACAAGGAAAATAATTAAATTCATTTTGAGTTTTTGTATTTCCTACATTCAGAACTATTTGTACAACATAACCTGCAATGTTTTTCTGAGGGAATAAAAATAGAGGTCAGATTTTTCTTCTTTTTTTAGCACCCACGACCTTCTTCATTGCACAGAATGCCAAAAACCAGTGGTTAAAATTTACTCAGTTTGGTTATTAATTAAGTTAAACTGTAAAAGGTTTAATTTTTTTTATATTATTCCACAATTAATTGTTTCATTTATCGAATTTTCAATAATTAATATTGGTTAAAATTCGAGTTTTATGCTTCTCAACGCTTGATAGTTACTTAAACGCTTGTATAACTTAAACGGAGCGTTAAAAAAAATCGGTCATTTAATGAATACTAAAACATATTTTAAAAAACAATAGGTAATATTTACCTACAAAATCCATGTTTTCATGTGAGACACTAAATCCCTTAACGCTTTATATAATTACATATATAATAAACTACATCATACTAAAAGATAGATAAAAATGATTTATACTAAATATAATTTTTTTTGTCAGTACAAATTCAATAGTTTATTTCGGTGGTTCAACACTTTTGTAACACTCCACATAGTGCATTTTTACTTAATCGAAACGAAACTTAAATCTATACACATTAAGAGATCTGAGATTTATATACTTTAAGAAAATAATATTATAATAGAAAAAATAATACTAACATAACTCTAAATTATAATTAGGATTTTAATATTATTATAAAAGTGAGATGTTACAAAAATAACAAATTGTTGAAAATGTGAAATATTTTTTTATTAAGTGAATTTAAATAACGTAGTATGGCTCTAATTATATCTCTTTAAATATAACTAATATTTGTATATCCACAGCAATTATATTAGGTTATATTAAATTTATAGTGTAATTAACGTAACATATTGAAACAATAATATGTCTTTTGTCTACTAAATAAATTATATTTTGAAAAATAAAATAATATTGTTTCTAGAGTTTTTCTGTATATAATAAAAAGTGACCAGTTTAAATAAATCCTTATTAAATATATCTCTACAAAATAAATACATTTCGAGGGTTGAGTGTTTATTAAATGTTACTTTTATTCATCAAGTATTCAACAGTTTTCACTTCAGAGATGAAATCCCTAGACGTCCATAACAATGATATTATCATATAAAACGACCTGGTTAGTTGATATTTATCTCTTATACAATATCTTTTATGTATGAGACTGAATACAGCTTAATACCTATTAATGTCCCTTACTTTATAACATTTTGGGCAAATATAAGTTAATTTTTATTTCTGATATTTATTTTATTTGTATAATTTATTTCATGAATGTATACATAATTATTTATAAAAGTTTAGAAACATATAATTATTGATGTGGAACAAAACTGAACTGAACTCTTAATTACAAACAAACTATGCTGGCCAAAAACAGATGTCTCTATGAAGGACTATGAAGTAAGGTTATTAAGAAAGCTAAAATAATGAGGATTAATTGTAATGTTTGAGGTCAAGCTGCGCACGATGACGCCAAACATATATAATCTCTGAACTTCCAAAGAAAGAGTCAATCAATAAATTTTAAATAATAACCATAATGAAAGATGTATGTAACACATTATAAAATATACAAAATATGCGTAATACTAGATGTTCAGAATTAAATTGCACTAGTGAATCTAACATGGGTAAATTAATGAAAAAACTTGCCAATCCAAGATACATGTATTTTAATGAAATTAGTGTAAAAATTATAACCAAAAACATTGCTTTGTGTGTGTGTGTGTGTGTGTGTGTGTGTGTGTGTGTGTGTGTGTATACAAAACCAGTCTTTAAATATTCGAAATGAAGGCTATTAAAACTTTTCAAATTCATTCTTTGACATAATTGTTTTAAATTGTTTTATTTTACTAAATTCATTAATAGGTAAAAAAACAATCTTTATACTTTTCTACATGTATATATTTGCTTTCATTCAATATTGAGGATATAATAATTTCAACCATAGATTGTCTGGTTCTATAATGATTTACTGGACATAACTATTTATTAACAATAGATTTTCCACCGTAATGTTGTATAAAAATAAAATATACCTCAGTTGCTTATTTTAAATATTTATAGAATCCACTATTTTATAAATTTAATATATGAAATTAAATATAGAGATTTGGATGAGTTTGCTTAAGAAATTAGCAGTCAATAGAGTAATTATTTGATAACGAAATAGGAATGAACTAAATCATAATACTTTGACCCTACATAAATGTTCGCCCATAAAATTATTCTTGGCCTAATTTAAACTACGAGACACTAGAATATTTTCAAGACTTACATAGAAATGAATAATAAAACTTTTACAGTACTAGATGTTAAAAGAGCACTGTGGTGAATGTGAACAATATAAAATACTGAAACCCCTACCACAAGTTTGGTGCAATAACACACACAAATAAAATAAAATATTTATTTGCCTTATGTTATTAGATTTCCCTAGGGATCCGATGATGGTAACTTGGTTACCGAAATGTAATAAGGGAACTATAATAACATAAGGCAAATAAATATTTTACTTTATTTGTGTATGTTATTGTATCAAACTTGTGGTAGGGGTTTCAGTGTTTTATATTTTATCATAGTTATGGTTGGTAAAAGTTATCAAAACTTCTGATTACAAACTAATTTTTGTCTTACCATACGTACATTTACATCATCTGTTATTCTATACGTTTTATATAAATGTTAAAAATGGTTTTACTTCTAATTTAAAATGATAATTTTCTTTTATCCAATAAAAATAAATTCCAAAATTTATTTTAGAAATTTTTGTTGACAGAATATATACTCACTCTCAGTGAATCCTGTTTTAACTGCCGGGAGGGATTCTAGCCACGCGATTGCTCACATTAATGGATTTCCCCTCCAATTAAGGGAGATAAATTATTACTCTGGTTATACCGAGTCAATATCGGTGCACTAATTAATTGATAAAATGGTATTTAATTAAACTTGGTAATAATTAGAATTTACTATATTCACGGATATAAAATAGAAACATTAACTTAGAAATAAAATGTTTTGTAAAGGGAAAAAAGTTAATATGTTATTAACTTTTGTTTTAATATCATAAAAGGCAATATAAAATATCCAAAACGTCAAACGTGTCATTAGTACTTTTTATAAATTTTCCACAAATCAAGTGTTAATCACATGGAACTGATGGCAGCACTTTCGACAGTGAAGAACGAAGTAACTTAAAACATATATCTTTGAAAATAATCATTTGAAAATGATTTATACTCAATTTATACTGGACAAATATTTTATAAAATAAACTAGTTCTGCAATTGAGTCAACTGTGATCTTGTTCGGTCAATGTCCTGTCTATTATTAAATGTAAATTTGTTACATTTTTGTTTCGAAATTGTTGTTAAAATTATTTATCCTACGAAGAAATTATAATTATTTAACTACTTTAAATGAATTGAAAAGAAAAGCTATCTGATAAGTTACAGTTTTAGAAACAAAATACTTAAAAATGAAAAATAGAAACTTGTTTTAAAATGGGTTTTATAATTTTGTTACGTATTTAGTTGGAGTCACAGTGGAGAATTATTTACTTATTACTGCTATTTGATGAAATTCGCAATTATTTAATTTATTCTGAATTAGTTAAACCTGGAGTGGTGAGGATGGAATTCAAGCAATGACAGTACTTTATAATTGTTATATTTGCATATCTTATTACTAGTGGATGTTGATGCAAATTCGGATGTTGTTAAACTCTACCATAATTACTATAATGAAATAATAATACATATATTGACAATTGAAACATTTAATTAAGTAAAAGTCTCTTTAACTTAAAATGTTTGTAAGTTCTTAGATTTTTGGTCATGAAGATCCTTGTTTTCAATGTGCCATTTACAAAAGAATAGCACCAGCCACCAGAAATCCATATGGTGGCTTTACTAATACAGTACCACTATAATACAACTGCTGACTATGTTGTACCGTTCGGGAAGGGAAATTTAAAAAGATTAAAGTCGTGATGAGCTCTGAAAAACCAGAAAATGAACGGCCATGTTCAGTGATGGAACCTTTAGATTATGTCGGTTTCTGAGCTTACCTGAGTTCACTATTTACAGAAAATAAATGACAAAGCAGATTAACAAATAACAAGTTAATTTATTTTTCTTAAAAAAAAAAAATAAATATATTTATTTAAAAATATATATATATATATATGCCCTTAGATAATAAAACAAATTTATTTAATGAAACCCTTAATACATTTTTTTAACAACAATGAAAAGATCTAAACCCAAAAAGTAAATTTTAACAAAATTCAAAATTACAAAATATCTTCTTTTCATAAAAATGAGTTTTAATAAAAATTTATATTTAACAAGTATATTTATTTTAACAAGTATAAAAAAAATACAAGTAGAAGTAGTTAACATATCTTAGTTAATTAGTTGGTCAACAGTAAAAAACTTATTTACATTAAAAAACAAATTTCAAAATGGTTTTGACGTCATGTTTTGACATTGCTAGCATGTCCCATCCGAAAATAAAAAAAAAAAATTATAAAAAAAAATCAAAAAGAGTCTGATTTTCCTTAGTAATAATTTCACAACATTTCACACACAGTTATTTTTATTTGTTGGGCGAAGACCAAATTTCACTCAGCTTCGTGTAATGGGCGTTAATGTGGCCTCATTCTTCGACCAGTTAAGAACTATGTTTACAAATACAAAGGCAGACATTAGTAAGGCAGACAACTTGATTTTTCATGTTTTAAGATGAAATTTAAGTTCATGTTAGGCATTACTCTTTACGAAAAAAAAAAAAAAAAGCTGAAGCTACGTTACAAAATTTTGATTAGGTTGTATGACAAAGATATTTCTATTTTAAATTTATTCGAATTTTAAATTGAACTTAGAATACAAATTTTAACATTTTCTGTAACATTTTGTCTATAATAAGCTGTGGTAAGTAGCGTAAAAAGACTCCACGAAAAATACATGGTATTGAAAAAGGAATTTCTTTCTAGCGAATTAATTTCATTTCATAGAGTTAGCAAATTTTTAAATCTTAGATACAAACACAAAGATTACGTCTACTTTCAAATATAATAAACTATAATAATAGGCCTACACACTTTAAAATATGTGATTTTTTAAATACTCAAACAATTTGAATTTACTGAGAACGCAGTATCATCATATGTAATGAAATTATCTACTTTTGAAAGAGAATTTAACAAAATCGAGGCAGGCATTAATGACTTTTTAACACTGTATTCTATGAATTATTTACAACAATATGTAACAATTAATTATCACTTAAATTGAACAATTATGTAGCAACATACCAATGTATATATTTTTCCTTTACATACATTTACTTTTGTGATATTCTGTTGATCTGTTTATTTAAAATTAAGTTATTGATTGCATGCATTTTGTAAACATTGTTTTATTGATGAAAATTTATCAGGGAATAAGGTATTTACGAACAAGTAAGTACGATAAAAAAAAGTAATTAATGTAAAACGGTACCTACCAATACAGCAACTGTAGTGTTATGCAGTGGTACCGTAGATTGATTTAATTTTTCAAATATTTAAGAATTATTGGAACCAGTTTGGTAACATGTTTAAAAAAAATAATAAAACGAAGCAATTCATTAACAGTGCTGAAATTTATTAACATTGAATTAAATTAACCATTCACAAAAAAGTAAATACCAGCTCAAGATTACTTAACACAAAAGCTTATTAATAAATAAGTTTTCAAAAAAAGATTACATGCCCTTAATGAAAATTTACAATTAATTTTTAATATTCCCCCCCCCTTATACAAACTGTTATAGATAAAATTTTTTTAAGAGTAAAAAAAGTAAAAGATTTTATTATCAAAATTAAATTTAAGTTCAAAGTGTATATTAAATGTAACAAGTTTTCATGATTAAATTACTTATAAATTATTGTAATTTTATTTATTAAATTTCTTACATTCTAAGTTGGCCAACTAATATAAAAAAAAATAACCAAGAAATTTGTTTATAATATAAAGAAAATTAAATTTTTATTGACGTCAATATATATATATTTTTTATTTTGAAAATTAACCCCTTTGGGGTCGGGGCCGAAAATTTTTGCATATGCAGTCCCATCAAATAATTAATTTTAAAATTAGTACATGTGGTTTCACCAAGAATAATCGCTAAGATGAGTTCACTTTATTATGCCTTATTTTTCTTTAAAGTTTTTGTTTTATGAAACACAGGTAAAGTTCTTTTCAGATATTCATAGACACATTTCAAGAAAAAGATTTTTTTTTACAGTTGAGCTCTTATGAGCTAGGATGTTCAGAGTTTTGTTTGAACTGGTCTTTTGTCCTGACCTTGAACCAGCATAAGCTGCACAAAAAGGCGACTTGTTAAAAGAAGTTTAGACAAACTCATACAGGTTTTTTTAACAAGACTTTTTACATGTAAAGAAGTTAAGTTTAGAATGGTTAAAAGAAAAAATATTTTCACAATTACAAAATGTCTTGAAAAGGAAATTAGAAATAAGCTTCTATTAATAAAGAAACCAAGATGACTTGGTCTTTGTCTGAAATCCAAATGATACAAATTACAAGAAATAGAAAATCAAAAATTTTAATTAAGATGAAAGTTTGATTAATTAATCTTTGATTTTATGATTATCTTAAAAATTATGATTTTTCAAGTTAATTAGTTTTTTTTTTTTTTTTTTTTTTTTAATGAAATCTGATTACGTTAATTTTTATGAAATTTATGTTTTTTAAGGAAATTACTGACAGTTCAAGAAAATTAATTACAATTAAACTATTTATAGAGAATACATGGCTGCAATTAAATTCAAAGATATAGACATGAATTTCTTAAGATGGTTAATTTAAATCTTATTACCTGGAGTTGCGTTTCAAAAGCATGCGAGCTTTTGCTTCAAAGGAAATCATCCAAAGGAACCATTCCGACGATTTACGCACTATACTTGCGAAGTTTTTAAATTTTGTACATGATTAACTAATTTTGACTACGCATCCTAAAGAAAAAGCCCGATTCGATGTGATTAAAGAAATTTAACTTGAGTATTACATTATTCGACCGACTTTCAGATACGACCGGCCTGTCTACATTGTAGTTACTTCATTGAATGAATTGAAGGTTGAGCAAGGTTAAGGTACAATATCCAGATCATACGATATTGCTTTGACATATTTATTAATTTTAACTCACATATTGCTGACATCTTTATATAATAACATAGCCATAGTTGCATAGAGAGTGGGATTTCTCATATGTCTTAATAATGTGACTTTATTTTTTATGACGTCAGTACCTAAGAACTAAATGTAGCAAAAATAACAAGTTTAGATTTGACATGATATAACGTTGTGACTAAGTTACGATTGACACATTTCCCACCCCTATTTGTATATGTGATCCTTTCTGTAGAACTGTATTGTATAACTATGTTTAATTCTGCAAATAAGATACAATTTAGAAAATATATCGCTACGAGTGTTATGTTCAGAAAGTAATTAATATACAATCGCATTTACTACAAAAAATTAACTTTCTATAATTTATTCGTTTTAATTTAACACGAAGATATATTCAATTTCTCCTTTCATTGACAACAGGTTTATCAAAACAACATGTTTCTGTTTCATCTCCAAAGAGAGCGATAGCCCAACGCAAATAATGAATATTCTATTAAATAAATTTTTTGCTTAAGTGACATATTATAAATCTATTGATAAAAATAAAAAATACAATTTGTATGACATTCACTATTATAGTATGGACATCAATAGACATTGTCATAAGTGTTTCGAAACTTGTTAAACTTGGTTTTGTGGGTTCCATTAAATAATATTTTATAAATTGTTGACTTAATTTTATGAGGGGCTTGGGACTGAAAAAGTATTAAATATATTTTAATTTCAAAACACAATATTATTTTTAGTGGGAAACTAAACGTTTATGGTTTTGTATGGTTGAATGTATTTTAGCTAATGGCTAGATTATTGAGATATTAAAATTAATGCTTAGTACTGTATGCTATATGTTTGCAGCTTTTGATATGATAAGCTAGAATATATTTGAAAAGGCATTACCTTATACAAATTTCTCACTGAGATTAAATTTCATACACCGTTACCCCTAAATAATTTAGTATTATGTGAGCATGTAAAGGTTTAGTGTTATAGGTTTTTCTATAAATTATAATATCAGTAAAATATGACATATGTTGTAATGACATAATGATATAATATAACCCTCTCAATAAACTGTTAACTTTGGTTTACTACAGAGGACACTCACAGCTTTATATCGTATCAAGCAATCAATTGGATTATGGAAGATAACTGACGATAATGAAATTATTTTACGCAATATGGTCATGCCATCAGTAGTAATTTATAAAAACAACACATACAAAATCCAAAACTATTATTGTAACGTGAAGAATGTTGTGTGACGTAAATATAAACAATCAAATCGAACTGACATTCAAGTCATTGTAAAATATTTTTATTTCGAATCTTGAAGTAGATTTATTTTGGTTACCACTTGCTTTAACACTATAATTACGTTTCGTAACATGGTCACATAAGTCACGTATAATATCATCAACCTATGATAATCCGGCACAGAATTTTATATTTAATCATTTTATTAATAGTTTTTTTTGGGTTTTTTAAAGTGATCGTACAAGAATTATGTAGATAAAAATATATTTTAATTAAAATTACCATTATATTAGTATTCTAAAAGAAATAGTTTGCAGTTTCCATAGTTCATATAGTTCTGTTCACATACTTGCTATTATAAACAATTTTCTTCTACATCAAAAAATATTCAAATTTCAATAATAATAATTATTATAAAATCTAATATATCTTCTCACACACTTATATTTTCTTAAAATTGAATTTGTCACCCAATTAAATCACGCACTTTGAGGTATTTGGAAGTAATGTGTACAAAATTTACATATAATAATTGTTTATTACTTATTTTTAAAATTTAGTTATCGGCCACATGTACGACGTTACGTTTAAAAGTTGTAATTTAATTGAGGTAAGATAAAACAGGTTAGAAATTGAGGTTAGAAATGAAGTTTGTGTAACCTTAAAGAACATATTTTATTTCAATTGATTGAATTTTACTATTGATAAGCTAACTTTAATTAATATAATATGTAACAACATATTAATATTGATATAATTGATATAATAGTGTGATAACATTACCGATACTACTACATATATCATATTTACAGTGATTTTTGGATTAACTCCAACGCATTACAGTTGTAAAAATTACTATTTTTTGGACTAGCCAATTAACACACACCAATAGTAATTGGCCAACTTAAATATAAATGTTTTGACGTATCTTATATGGTAAAAAAAAAAAAACAACAAAAAACGAAACATACTTTAGTATTTATGTTTAGATGACAAGACGAAAATAAAGGCTTCATGAAACTGGAAAAAAAACAAATATGATATTCTAATTTCTGATTTTTCTCTGCTCATACGTTACAATATAAATGTAAATATAGAATATTAAAATTGTACAAACTGCTTTTATGTGGGAGTGAGGTGATTTATAGTCAAATATTTTAATTCGTGTTTCTTGTTGTGGTTGAAATGCACCCTCCTAAGGTAAAAGATTAGTAAAATGGCACGACAATGGAGCAGCAGTTAGGGCGATATCTTTCATGCATCAGACGCTCGGAAATCCACGAAAAACATAAATGGATGTGATTTTAAACAGATCTGAGACAAAAAGTTACATAATGTGGACAAAAATTATATTTTATAATTAGTTGTTTTACAACCAAAAAATAGTTACAATAAATCGGATAACAATTTATTATGTAATACTCGTTATAATAATTATAAAAGGAAACACACATGTTGAACAACAAATTAACTTTTTAAAATTAATTCGCCATGTTTAATTCCTCAATCCCATATGTTATAAATTTAGTTTCTTGATAATTTAATACTTTTCTTACACCGAAAATAAAGGAACTTGTTAAATAAAATTAAACCTTTGCAGTATAAATTTGTAAATTTAAATAAAACGGTAAACACAACTTTCAACTTGGACCTGTTCACCAATCTCAACACCAATTACTGTTTATTTAACTAATAATATTATAAATCGTTATACAATATTAGGTATTACAGACCAATAAAGCACGTCGCCTCGTAGTTCACAGTTCTAACTTCTGGACTGGAGTGCTATAAATAAAGTTGTGATTTAGGATTAGATATCTTTCCACTTCAACGTTTCATATAGATTCACATTTTATGTTGTTTTTTTTTTTCAAAATAATTATATATTTTATTTGAGTTCAATATATTGAATCTGATTAAATAAATTATAATTTATATTTAATAAATCTCTACTTAAATAATTTGAATCTAGGTTTACAAATAACAATGGAAACAGCAAATTTGTAGTATAATTTATTATCTTATTCTACGAATAAACTGTGGCTGTCAGTTTGAATTAACAAGGTTAACTATTTAAACTCTCAAGTTTTGTGTTAAAACAAGACTATAGTCACGAATAATTATTGTTGGGAATGTTTTTCAGTTAGTTAAAACTTATTGTACTAACAGATGCTGTTTTGAATTCTTGATTTTTCGTTAAGTTACATTTCTGTTTGTTATATTAATTTGTTCTCATAGTCTTCAAAACCCTTCCTCAAAGACTCTATTATCTCATTCTTAAGGTTAACTATGAAAAACGATGTATAATTGCTGTCGGGCTTAACTAGGAAATGATGTTAAACGTCTACTAGGTGGTGCGTAAAACACGAGATCCTAGAAAATGTTAATAGGTGGGACAGTTTGTTGTCTATTTTGTAAAAGTTATGAATTATTTACACATTAAGGATATGTGTAAATCGTAAAAAAGTGTAACGTCCCATGAAGCTTTTAAGGGTGTTCATTATTAACAGAATATTTATGAGGTCAAGTCTTTAGTGTTGGAAGGTGATTTAGACTAGTAACGCTTGTGACATAAAAAAGGGAACGGACGTGCTTTTGTATATGCTTTAAGAAAAAAATGTTCAGAAGTAGTGATTACAAATACATTTTGATAATTTAACGAAGAATATTTTTTAAAAGAGAAACAACTGCATATTGCAATATTTTAATCTCGTTTACACTTAAATCGCTACTCATTATATTAATAAATAATTCTTTTATCTTAAATAATTTAATTTTAAACCCTTAACGAACGAAAATATTAAATTTCTTTCAGATAAGAGACCACTTGGGTAAGTTTCCAAAATGGACGTTAGGAATGTAGTATGTCTCTTAGTTTTTAAAATATTTAAAAATGTCGGGTTTAATGCAAAAGGAAACCCAAATAACTACACAACTTCCACTCCTCTTCTTTTTACAAGAAGGAGCTTCTTAGAGACAGATAAGAAGGAAAATGTCATGTTTAATATTCATCTCACGCCTTGTTCTCTTATAGGAAAGAATTTGCTTAAAAACTTTGGCCAGTTAACATTTATTTCCATGTTTAAAGTATATATATATAATATTTTAAAATTAGATTGACTTATGCATTTTATTTTAAAAATCTATTGTTATAATGCAAAACAAAAAAGACACAATATTAATATATTAAATATTTTATAGTTTTGAAATAGTATTATACAATTTGAAGTAGTTGTCTGAAAGTTTTTAAGGTACAAGATATATAATTGATTATGGGATAAAAATAGAACTATAATTATTGCTGTATAGGAATTTGGCTATAAAAAGGAGAAACTTGTTCTACTTTAAAAGTGTATTAATATAGTAAATTCAAATATATAATATGTAAATAATAGAAGGTTTTACTTATAATTTTTTGGCCTTATTTTATTCTTTTTCGAGTTTGAAATTAAATCTTAGAACCAAGCTATTTAGCGTATTTTCTATAGACAGCACTTCCTGTAATCCATATTCAGTGCAAGACACATGTACAAGACATTATAAAACATTGACTAGAACAAAGTAGCGAAATACCCTCCCCCCCAGATCACAGCACCCGATCACGTCTTCCGAACAGTTGAGGAGTACGGAATTAGCAAGGATTACTCAAACCGCAGTTCTTTTGTTACCACCACTCAGACATGCGTCTACCTTAGATAAGGATCCCAGAACCGCAATGTACGTTCATATGTCCTGCTGTTCGCACTATAACGCTAGTTTTGCTGCGTTATTTATCGACCCTCGAACCAAGTGATCTAAATGTAAAACCGAAATGTAATATAACGGTAATATATAAGTGAGATGATGAAATATTTGCATGCGAGAATTAACTTTATGCTACATATTAATGTTTTGGTATAAATGAAATACTTCTATTAATTACTAAATTTGTTTCCGTGAAATGAGACTGCGTTAACAAATTCTTCTTCTTATATTCATACTCTTATATTGATTACACACTTCAAAATTCTTATGTTTCTCTTTTTTATTCAAAAACTTTTTTTCGTGTTTTATACTTGAGATTTTATAAAATTAAACAACTTATGGCAGGACGTATATACCGGGTGAATAAAAAGTGAAGACCCCCTCCCTCTAATATTTTTCTAAGTAAATATACAGAGATATCCTTTTGGTGGTCGTGCAATCTTAGCAGGAAGTTTCATTTTATGATTTTGAAAATTTTGAGTGTCCCCCAAAATGGGGGATTTTGGGGGCAACTCAAATTTTTTAAATGTAAACCCCCTTCAAGTTTTTTTTATTTTTATTATTTTTTATTTTTTATTACAACTGAGAACAAACCCATCTAGTAATTTACATTTAATAATATATACACTTTGAGGGAAAATAACCCATTGGTAATTTTTTATTATTATTATATTTTTTATTTTCCATTCCTTTTATTTCATTTAAATAAACAAAACATGATTTAGATTCAGAAAAAGACATTAAGATAAAAAATAAAGTTTTCCTTAACAACAAACTAAAACAAAACAAATAAATTGACATATGACATAATAATACATTACTTTAAATTAAATTACACAACAGGAAAGAAAACCCAAAACAATATTACTTCTAAATCCTAAACATAAACAAAGATAAACAATTTAAGATAAACAAAACATATACTGTATGGAATAAAGCAGCCTCCATGGGTCTACCCGTTTTGAGGCTGCATATCTCAAGTAAAAATAGAAAAAAAGAAGAAATAACACAATTCAAGAGACTATCGAGAGCAGTTAAACTATTAATAAATTTAAATTTAATTTAATATTTATTACAAATATTATAATTTGTTAAGTAATAATTTGTTCTATGATAATTAATTATGAACATCTATTTGGATCTAATACATAATTATAAAGTGGTAAAAACTTACACTACCTACTTAATATACAAACATTCACGTACCATAATAGTCCATACATATTATCTCTCATACCAATATATACACATCTCTATCTCAAAGTTTCACATGATAAAAATAAATACTAAAATAAACAAAATTATTAAGAGAAAAAAAAAAAAACACTTCCACACCCCTATCACATCTCTTACACTCATCCACTCATCAAAACAAAATTAGAATGGTAATGCATTCCTATATCACAACCTCCAACAGACTTCAACACAGTCCATGCCCAAAAGTCAGCTTTTCAAAAGAATTAGATATTTGTTTAGGTTTGTGCAGGCTTTAATATTTTCTGGAAGTTGGTTATATATTCTAGGTGCGACTACAGAGTAAAATTTTGAATATATTGTCAATTTTGCTCTGGGTACAAAAACTTTGTTCCTCTGTCTAAGAAGTAATCATTTCTGTACTGCAGATCTGAAAAGCGTCCGCTCCTTATATAAAAAATTTTCATAACCTTAAATATATATAAATATCTAAGAGGTAATATAGATAGTTGTCGAAATAATGGCAGTGATGAAACGTTCCTCCTTTTATGCATGATCAGTCTTATAAACATTTTTTGTACTATTATCAAAGGATTATTACTCGTGATATATGTACCTCCCCAACAACAGATTCCGTATTCCAACCTACTATGAACCATTGAAAAATATATTTTACGCAGAACATATCTAGGAACAATTCCCTTCATGTGAAAAAATACACGTAAGATTCTATTTAACTTGGATTGCAGTGCCTTTATATGGAATTTCCATGACAGACCTTCATCCAAAACCACTCCTAAATATTTACACGATTTAACTTGTTCTATTACAATACAAGAACTACATGTCATATTTCTTATTACACACTTCATGCACTTATACCGTAGAGGAGTTGTAAACAATTTCGACTCTCCTCTCAAATTAAAATTCAAATAACAGGTTTTTTTAGTATTCAAGCTCGTGTAATGTTTTGAAAACCACCACCTTAGAGCATCAAGGTCTGCTTGCATAGCTGACTGTACTTCCTGCAATGTGTTCCTAACGTAACACAAAGCTGTATCATCTGCAAAAGCATATATGTTTCCTTGCAGCCTCCCTTTACATAAATTATTTACATATATAATAAACAAAATAGCTCCTAGCACTGATCCCTGGGGGACTCCGTACTTATTCTTTTCCATCCCACCAACACTTACCAAAATTTTCACACATTGTTCCCTATCAGTCAAATAACTCGAAAACCAATTACTAACAATACCTCTGACACCACATTTTGACAAAATATCTAATAGGAGATTGTGATCAACACAATCAAAAGCCTTTGTCACATCCAGAAGCATGCTACCAACGCTCTTCCCACAATTTATCCCACCCATAATATCATCCATAAAATTGAGCATAGCAGTTTCTGTATTGCTACCTGCTAAAAAACCGAACTGATTTTTACTAAAAAATTTAGTCTTGCGCAGAAAGGATAACAACCTTGACTTCATACATTTCTCCAAAATTTTAGATATAGATGATATCAAAGATATTGGCCTATATTGACCAGGTAACTGTTTATCACCATTTTTATAAATTGGTATAACCACAGCTCTTTTAAGCTTCTTAGGGAAAATACCGGAGACTAAACTTAAATTACATAAATATGAGAAGACATCAGAAATCAGCTCTGAGACAACTTTTAAAGCTATTGATCTTATTCCGTCTATTCCGGGAGCTTTATTGTTTTTTAAAGTTGCTATGAGTTTTACAATTTCAGCTGGGGTTACTGGCTCAATAAACATAGACCGTTCTTGAGAAACCATGGGAAAAATATCCATGATAGGACTCAAATACAATACCATTTCTAATTTCTTCAACCACACTTACAAAGTATTTATTAAATATATTCGATAAATCTAAGGAATTAGTGACAATACCTCCATTCTCACTTCTTAAATTAATTTCGACATTTTTTCTCCTTTGGCCAGTAATTTCATTAATGATTTGCCATTCCTTTTTTGAATCACCGTTACATTTTTTGAATAAACTATCAAAATAAAGTTGTTTGTGTTTTTTAATTTCAAAGTGTAACTTTTTTCTAAAGGATTTATAAAAACTTATTAATTTTGATTTGTTTGGATGAATTTTAGTTTTTTTGTGTAATTTATTACGTTTTATTATTTGTTGACAAAAGTAATCTGTTATCCATGGCTTAAGTTTTTTTAGGGATTTCTTTTGTTGATAAATTTCTCTTTCACTTTCTTTCAAACAAAACATAAACTTTGAAATAAACCAATCAAACGCATTATTTACATCATTCTGTGAGTAAACCTCGGACCAATCCACTTCTGCTATATGCCCACGAAATAAAGAATAATCAATACGAGGGATCCTTAGCCCTACTGCGCCGTTATCAGCTATATTATTATTACCATAGGTTAGGCCTACTACAACAAGATTATGATCTGTTATTCCAATGTCCAAAACAGCTGTTTCTATGTCATATAAATCTACTCGCTTAAACCTGACCAAAATGTGGTCTAAACATTAATGTGGGTATCATTACTCCCTTAATGTCCAAAGTCCATTAAGTCCAATTGTTTTATTCGTTTCAGTCTTCTAATTAAACCAGTTGTATCCATCAATCTGCGTATCTCCGGATGCTCATGTTGTTCAATGCGTTGTCTGTGTTGCTTGCTTGCTTTTTTATTTCTTCTCTAACCGTATCTATTTTCAAATCCCTATGCAAGTTGTCATTTCTTATATACCATGGTGCATCAACAATACATCGGAGCACCTTATACAACATCGGTTTGACTTGGCAACATGACATGTAAGTTACGACAATTGTTTTCCTAATTAGAATTTAACTAAATAGTTAACATCATATTCAATTAGATTTAACACATTAAAAATATAAGAAAAAATCAATATAATGGTAATATTGGCTACCATTTTGAATAGAGAAGAGATAGCGAACTCTGGTTTTCACCATTCTTTAAGTTTTTCTAAACACTTCAAAATGAGGGGGTTTAAACCCACTTCACTTGAAGGGGGTTTACATTTAAAAATTTTGAGTTGCCCCCAAAATCCCCCATTTTTGGGGGACACTCAAAATTTTCAAAATCATAAAATGAAACTTCCTGCTAAGATTGCACGACCACCAAAAGGATATCTTTGTATATTTACTTAGACAATTATTAGAGGGGGGGGGTCTTGATTTTTTATTCACCCGGTATTTGTATATACGAAGTAATTAAACAGTATAATCTCTAAACAACATCCTCAATAAAACAAAATAAAATATAACTCATATATTATGGAATGGATTATATCACTTATAAAATCATAAGATAGACATACAAAACATAATATTCTTTACTTATTTGCCATTAAGAAAGACAAAAAGACGGCTCGAAATTATTTAAGATCAATTTATTCTTTTAACAATAATTAAATACAAAACAATAACAGGACTAAATCTACCGAACAATGGCAAATTAAAGTACACTTTTCAAGAACATTGTAATACTGTTAGAAAGAAAATATATACTATATATTTAAAATTATCAACATTATAAAAATTTTTACTCTAAATGGAAATATCAGAATCAGGTCAGTACTTAATCGCCACCTGCTACGTTAGAAGAACAGAAGAGACGCCAGATGTTAAAACAATACTTACAGTATATTCAGACTCAAAATAAATAAATTCTCATTTCTCTTTGTTCTAGTAGAAAAATAGTAAAATAATGTCTGACACAGATATTTATCTAGATAATCAAGGAGTGCCCTAATAAAACATATAAACTTTTTTTTTAATGTGTTTTCCTGAGTTTAACGATAAAATATAAATATGAAAAAATTGTACATATATATTTAAATAAAAGGATTTATTTATAATTGTGAGATTCTTCTTATTTATAACAACTGAGATTATGTACAACTGATGTTGGTACTTCGGCCCCCAAACGCGTTTTAATTTGGAGATTAACTAAGTTACAAGATGGACGAGTTAAATGATTATAGTTAGCTATAAAATTAGTTAGGTTATTAGAGGATACCAAAATCATGGAACATAAAATATTTGAGGTCTTAAATCAAAATTGGAGGAATGTCAAATTGAGGGTTACATTTCTTAGGCATAATTTAAACAAAAATATTTATATGGAATGAGTGCTTGCATTTTACTAGAAAGAACAGAAACTCTAGAACTTTTGTCATGTACTGTACTCTGTTTGCATAAACTTTGTTATTGCACTAAACGAACACATTTTTTAATGTGGATTTACAGATTGTTGATAATTACCCTGTTCCGATAACATGAGAAATTGTTCAATATAATGTATTAAATTACAATTTTCAAATATGGTACATATAAAGTTGGAAATAAATTATTATTTAATTTGTTTAAGTAGTAATAATATAAATTATTATAACTTTTAAGAGAATTCAGATCTTAAAACAATGTAGTTTTAACTAGTGACTTACTAACAAAACATAACATGTGAATCTTTATGACATATCTGTCATATATTCTGTATTTTGTCTTCTAGATAGTTCTTACGAGAGGATACGTTTCATTAATGAAAACTTTAATTTTTTCCTAATATTTTTCAAAATATCGGTTTGAGTACACATTGGTTGTCTCTATTTTTATTTGATAAGTATCATTGAGTGTAAATACAAATTCCTCGTGCACTCTATTTTATACATGTCCTATTTATTTAACAGATCAGTAGTACTATTTTACAGCTACGTTGAAAACAGCTGTGGTGATCAAAACTTTATACTGTACTTAAATGTTCCACATACTGATGTAATATTACTTTTATTATTATTACTTTACAAAAATAAGCTTTTCCTCCTTATATGTTAAACTCATTAAACAAACAAAAAAAAAGTCAACTTTCAACTCTTTTATGTTTAAATGTAACAACATTGATAAAAGATTTCTCTTTATTTCAGGAAAAGGTTGGAATTAATAGTATAATAACTGCACATTAAAAATATATACAGTATTTGTATGTTTCATTAAATGATTTTCTTATGAGACTTTCAACAAGGAAAAGTGCCCTGTATATATTAATGCTAATTTAAAGGACGAGTCACGGATGACCTAAATTTCCAATTGCTGTTTTAGAAGACAATTTGTATTTCTGTTTAAAATAAACATTTGCAACAGGCATGCTTTACTTTGTAAGCATCCTAATAGGTCTTTTTATAGTTATTGTAAAAATAATCATATATTAAAATCCATTATTTTCTGTAATATGAATTAAAAATAGTTAGAACACACACACACACACACACACACACACACACACATATATATATATAATATATATATATGACTTATTGCTACAATGGATTTTTAGGAAGTCATTTGTTTTTTATAAGTTGCTGAATAAGAACGGAAATATTTATAAAGTTGGTCTTATTTATTTATTTTCAAAACATGTATATAAAACACGAGTTAGTTATATTGAATGTATTTGGAAAAAAAATAATATGGTGAGTAAAGAATTATATTATAGTGTGCAAACCTCAATGTTATGAGTTTCGTTGAAACAAATTCAGTGAAACTTTTTTTAAATAATGACTGTGTTTTGTTCATCGTGCATATATTTCATTCCATAATCCATAAATGTTTATCAGAATTGGTGAATGGTCATACTGTGGTTAATAATCTTGTAGTTATTGATGATAAAATCATAATATTGGTGTAAGTTTACACACAGTGTTTAAAACTTCTAAAATAATTGTTTTTAATATAGATCATTAAGAAAACAATGCAACTTATTTATGTCATCCCCTCATATATCCGATTCGGAATTTACCGGTAAATCAAAAAGTTAATGGATGGCATATAACGTCAAATAAAAAGTCAAATATCACAATATGAGAACAAAAGAATTAACAATTTATGTAAAATATAAAGATTTATAATCGATAACAATGTGGCTGTATTTTCAAAACATATTACCATTAATATATAGTAGTTTTTACATGTATATGCATTGTTTTTCTGTTTTTTAAAATCCTTAATATCCGAATAAAGAAATATCACGGAAGAATATGAACATGAAATATGAAAAGAAATATAACAAGAAATATTATATATATGTTTATGTTCATTTAACCATTTTTAATATAGGATTAGGAATATACTACTGTATTGTTGTTTATCTAAACAAGGCATTACATATGTTATATTATAGTGACATAGACTTTTTAATATTGTCTGCATTGTGATAACATTGAACTTGGCGATGTGAACATTTTCTTTCCATACTTTTGTGTGTATGGGACAACTAAGAATGATGTTTTAGTCTTTAAATCATCGTTTTGTGTTGTACAAGTAGCTTTTTTGTGGAAAATTGTTGTTTAATATTATTTGATTTTATAAAAGGGGTACACAAATTATTATACAAAAACTAGATTACAACATTAAATTTTGAACATTTTATATTTCTTAGTCTATATTAATTGTATATCTAACAATCTGTAGCTAATGTATTTAAAACCTAATTTTACATGCTCGCATTAATTTAGATGTTTTATTTTTAATTATCTGACATCTAATTATTGTCTTCGTTAAAATACAAAAAAATATTTAAACTATACACCTTAATAAATAGATGGATTTAATAGATGTTTGATAATTATTAGTTAATTAAGTTAAAATTTGAAGTATTTTCATTAGGTTATTAATTTAGCACATGATTGCAACTAAGAGTTAAGTTAATTATATCACGATTGACGAACAACATAAATATACTACACCAATAGGCTGCTATTGGGTTTTTTGTAATATTTGTAAGTCATTAAATATGGAAAGTTGTTTTGTAATCAATTAAATACAAAAACATAATAAAAAATATATTGTACGTTTAATTCAAATATAAAAACAATATCTGGTAACTCTCATATCAATTTGTTTATTTGATTTAAGTTAAAGGTTGTTTTAATTTAATTTCAATTTTAATATGAATTAAAACCAATAGAGACAATGGTTTTGTTATGGTAGTTTTTAGTTTTATTCAAATATTGCTATTCATAAGTTCATGACAATAAGATTATTTGTTGACAATAAATCTTTGAATTCATCTATATTTTATTCAAAACAGCAAAATTAATGACAATATTACTTTTAAACTTTCAAGAAAAAATAATTTTTATAAACATATCTAAACACTCTGTATAATTAAACGTTTTTACTCCATTTTCTGAGAATGGTAAATCAAGAACTTTCAATTGAGAGATCTGACACTTTTCTATCTTTGTTAGAAGCCAAACAATCCTTCGTTACCATAACTGTTTTATATCATATTTAAAAAAATCTCTAAGTGTAGTCACTGATGGAACCCAGCTAGTAGAAACCATTATTATTTAAATGGGAACATCGTATAAAAAACATAATCATAATGGAGGGTACAATACCCGAATAGTTTATACCTAGTTTACTAATATTTTGAATAATTTCTATTTCAAAATATTTTGATAGTAAAATCGAATATTTATTATACCCAGTTTAAAAAAACAAAACAAAAACATGACAATGAGATTTAAACAGAATTGTCAGCATTATGGTCAATTGAATTATGAAATTTAAACCATCCAGCTATTTTTTCTTAATAGCAGGAATGTAACCATCCAAAGAAGGTTACATACAAGGAAGCAGTTTCCCCTAATAATTATCTCAACCTTGTTTGTTTAACGTTACTACACTGGGTTTTCCTTTTGTTGTTGGAGCGTTGGTACTGCAGATTATTTCAAGTCATACCAACCCTATTGAGTTATAATTTAAATAGCAATCATTCATTTTACCGGAAATAACATCTATCTCTGATAATGACAGTGAGTTGAAAATCCGGATATAAAATGAGATATCTTAACCAAATAATATTAAAACGCCAAAACTCGTTCAATCAATAATAGCGAATCTCGAATTTATCCAATAGTTAATTGAGTATAACAGTATAATAGTGGATATTTCCTAACCATTGAAAAGTCTCCTTGTTATTGTATTGTTTTGTTGTTTGAAATTGAAATTTTTTTCAATATCTTTGCAATTATTATATTAATAACCACTTAAATTATGTCATGATGTACATGCCATTATATTGCACTTAAATATTATTACACTAAAAAAGCAAAAATTATCATTTTCAACTGTGAACTTAAAAAAGGTTATTATTGATTAGTGAAAATATTCAATTTAATGAAAAATATTGATTTCCTGCGTTTTCAGTTTGTGTATGCTTTTCAAATACCTCATAGTAGTATTTTTGTTTTCTAAAAAGAAAATTTGCTAAACTCACATCAGTATTGCGACGCTCCCTGCTGAGAATATAAAATACTTTATTTGGTTGTAAAATGTCCAACACTTATCACAGACTAGAGGGTTGTTTCCCGGAAAAGACTAGATTTATTTCCTGTTGAAATATTACGAACAGAAATTACATTTCCGCAGATTGTCTCAGTTTGTAATTCTACCCTACATTTGTATTACAGAGCCCGCTTCGAAGTTATTGCATCAGTTAAACACGTCATTTTTTATGGTAATAATAAGTACATTGGTTACTCAGTTACATACACTCTATGAGAACATATTACTGAAAACCTTACTTAATAAAGTCTGGTTTATGAAGTGATTTGTTGAGCAAACTGACTTGTCTTCTTTGATACTAATAGTAAAGTATTTTTTATTTTAATGAAAAATTATTATTTTTCAAATAACAAATACTATTTTGTTAATCCGTATTTAAAAACTATATGTTTTTTTATACATTATAGATGAGTTACAAATTATACAACACAAGTTTTTGTACTTATTCCTTTAAATTATGCTATTGTATGTGTTAGCATAATACCGAGAAGATATTTAATCGGATTTATTTCATTTATATTTTTATTTTACAATATCGCTGATATTGTCCAATTGAATCCGTTATTATAATATTATTTTTGAAGGAATAAATATAGGAAAGTAATTTACTTATTATTAGTAATAACTATAATAAAATAACGACCAATGATAATTTAAACCCTTTTCTTCAGTTTTGTACGCTGACGCCTTAACAAATAGGCTATTGTGTTGTATATTGCTTAGTTTATGATTTGTCATTTATTTATGAATTTATCTTATTTATGGAATGGATACAAAACAGTATAAATTTCAAACATCTTAAACATAAATGATAATAGAGTATAGTTTTAAAAACACACTATTACTACAATTTTCAAAATAAATTTGATACACTGTTAAAACCACATTTTCCCCTTAACTCACCTATCCTGGTTTAACATTTTGACTCATTAGAAGTACCAATTCTTTTTTATGCAGGATAATAACTTTTCCACCTCATCTTATTTCCATCCACCATTAAGAGTTTCTAATTTTAGTACCCTCTTTAAGTAACGGTCTAGAATTAAAATTTGAATCTTTTCTTAATATGACGACTCATTTTTTAACATACTAAAGAACAAACATGTCTCAGACACACAAATATAATTTAAAAAATAGTCAAATGTGTTTTATTTCCCCGAAATAATAAAACCATTGAACATTCGATACATAAATTTCGTACCTTGTTGATATATTCTTTAATTTAGCTGGAGACGACATTTTAATCAACTAAAACTATAGGCACAGAAATGTGAGTAGAATACTATTTTCTAATAAACGCTATACAAATAATCACTTTACTGAATGAAGTATAGTTTGTTAAGTATTTTTAATAATCTCTCACATTCTGAGAAACGCGACTATAGCCAGGGATTTTCAAGGTTAGTTTATTATTTCAGGAGGGAGGGATTTTAAGAATAAATTTGTATTTTGTGAATGGCCGTCTTGTTTAACTAGAATGTATAATGAATTAATTATTGAGTTAGTGTTATAACCAATATAGTGACAAGTTAACTAGATAACTTTGGTTTACATAACTCGTATAATAAAACCAATTCATATCTGCGTTAAGGTTGACGATCAAGTATTACTTTGTAAGAACAATATTGTAAGTAATTAAATAATAGGAAAAAAATACTCTAATAGACCTACAGTATAATTAATATTATATAACTATATTAAAGTAATATAATAATTATTGAATGGTTGGTGTTTGTTTTTGTGTTTTAAAATAAAACCTCTGAAGTAAAACCAACCAGAGTTTCGTAATCGTGAAACAAGATTCCACCTAACAATCGACCACTATTTTCTTACGCAATAGGCAATTACAATACCGGCAGCTTTAACAAGTTGATAATCTAACAAATAACATGTTATTTAACTAACAAGCTGATTAAGAAGCTCAGAGTGACGTCAATTTTGCTGTAAACAATATAGACACGATATTTTTGTGACTTCTGAACTAAACTTGTCCTTTACTTATTACATTACATACACAACTCTGGGCTATGAATCATTACTGAATAGCAGTACCACGAAATAACATATTATACTAATTACATTGAAAATTAGGTTAAAAGGAATGATTAAGAAACTCACGACTGTACGGATGAAGCTAGTATTTGAAATGTGTGGAAGATATAACAGGCATGTATGATTTCCTAAAGATTATAATACGAATGTCGTTTAAATGATTGGACGAAATAAGAGGTAAATCATATTCTGTTGTAAAATGCACCTCAACTAGGTGGATAGTCATGTACTAGATGTATTACATTTTTTTTTTACCAATTGCAAAATTTGAAATAAAATGCGCATTTAAAATAGAATGTAATTTTTGGCGGGTGAATAAATGTTTTCTATACGACTAAACCATGTTAAAAATAAGATGTAAACTTAACTGTAACTAATCCCTAATCTGTTGTGTTAAATATCTCTTTAAACCTTACATTGTGTTAACATGCTCTACTAATGGACTGAAGGTTCATCCATTAAATCGATACAGGACTTTGAAGAAGATCCATTACATAGTATGCATTAGCATTGACCACTAATCTAGTTCCTGTCAATTACTAACTTAACAATATAATAATGAAATTGTGGTAAAATACGTTTTTAAATATTAAACAAATCGTGATTCCTGTAAATGTGATCGTTGTCAATAGAATGTTTAACATTTTTTACTGTATTTAGGAGAATTTATTAATGCTCCAACAGTCAGAGTCTTCGTTCTCTCCAATGTCACTGACGGTCCAAAGTTTAAAATGTGAAATTGAACATTAGAGACTAAAAATAAATTATGTAATTCTGAAAATTAGAGAAACTCTTAAATTATACTCCAGTTATGTAATCAGCATCGAGATTTTAGAAATCAGTGTTTCTTTCTTTGAGATGATTACTGTGTAGACGTATTTATAAGGGGTTCAAGTTATTATTTTCGCATAATCAGGAATTTTGAACTAAATACTTGAGTAACATTGTATTTTATAATTGAATTGTCAATTTTGTAAAACTTAAATTGTACTCTTACTACATTTACAGTCTCTACTGCAATAATCCTCCTATCTATATGAAAAATCATAATAATTTCCTTGCTTTCTGTAAACCAAAAGAATTAAAGTTATTTTTAAATCGAACAATTCATCAACTATCTAGATCTATTCTCCCTGTAGCAATACTGAACTTGAATAATTCCGCATTTTTTGACTCATATTTCTAAATTGTTTAATAAATTACTTTAAACATCAATAAACTGAAAATGCTTCTAATAATTTTTAAATATATTGGTTCAAGAGCGACAGCCGTATGAACCAATTAAGAGTTGAAATGTACTTAGAAGGAGAAACGGTAAAAGCAGAAATAAATTTTAGCTCTAATACTGACAGTAAATTTTATTTGGTGATATCAAACTATGTTGATAGTTGTTTCAACTCTTTCCTTGTTCAAGGACGTACAAGACGCAATATATATATATATATATATATATATATATACTGTATATATATATATATATATATATATATATATATATATATATATATATATACTGTATATATATTCTGGTGTTAATATTAATTGTAACGATAAATTTTTTATAATGAAGGATACTTCATGTTATGATAGTTTAATCGGATAATATGCTACCATTTGTGTGTTTGTATATATATATATATATATATATATATATATATATATATATATAACTAATACATGAAATTTCGTTAGTATAAATGAACCCTCGTTATCAAGTGTAAAACTTAGAGCATAAAATAGAAAATCTACCAACATAGCTGGGTAGTCTAGGAACATGTTGGAAAGTAAAACTAAATCTATAATCTAAGTAAAAAACTTAAACCTACAACTAGGCTTGAGAAGTCAAAGCTAAATAGTAACGTGATCAAATAAAACCACAATGCACGTATGTAATTGCAAACTTAATGTAACATATACACTTTTTTTTTTTTTTTTTTTTACATATGGTTTGTGAAATAATGTATTATAAAATTATCCTTCTAAGTATTTAGTTAATAATTAATTTGAAATGCAAAATAATGTATATTAAATTGTGCAATAATATAACTGTTGGACTTGTTGAAAGTAGAGAATCACGAATATGAGTCTGGAGTACGAGTATGAGAATCACTATGAAGTAACAATCCTTAAGTACAAAAAATAAAATTGATAATAAATATAAATGCCACTTTCGTTGTTTTGAATCTAAAATGTATACTTTTTTTCTTAATTAAATATAAACGTTAACAATTACAACAACTAAATCTAAGAAGTACTGGTTTTAAAAGTGAATATTTTCTATATATGTTAACACTGCTTACGGTCATTGAAGGATACATTTTTATAGTATTTATTTTTTATTTAACAAATCGTTTTGTGTCAACACGTGTGTTTGTATTAAGTAAGAAATACGTGTGTGGTCATAGAGTTATCAATTTATAACAATATTTGCTTGTATACATTAGGGTAGTTTTGTGAGGGACACAAATATTTATTGTTTTATATGAGGTATAATGGTAGTCAATACAGTGGTATTATGAGGTAATACATGGTTGAACAATACACCGTTTAGGGAAAATTGTCCAACTTAGTTTAAAACAAAGTATTATACAATTTATGGAAATGTGTTTTGTTTTAACTGTAATTATATTTTAACAATACAACTACGGGTCTTGATCTTATAAAATAACTTTTCAAATTTTTTTCACTAATTTCGTTACTCCAACATCGACAATTTTTATTTTTGTTTTTCCCCTAAAACATCTAGTTATAGTTTTCTTTTCTTTATTATTTCATCCTGTCTTTCGTTTTAAGCCCCCAGAGAATTGACTCACTTTGTTCGGAGAGAATTTGAAAGGAACACATTTGAGATAGATTGGATGGATTTAGTAAATGTATCTTGACTTGTATATTTTTTTTCATAGGTTGTGGGCACGATAACACAATTCATTCTCAAAACGCTTTACATTTAAAAATTTGAAATTGTTTGTTTCTAATTTAAAAAGAAATAAACCTAGTAGAGTTATTTAGAATATTAATTTAACAAAATCAAAATATTTATGATAATATCATAATGTGAAATAGAAGACTATAGGTGGTTTCTTTTCGTACATCTGATAAACAAAACAATATGTTCTCATAAGACCGTAATTCAGTTCTACAGTTAAGTGTGGGTGATGGAATAAAAATCCATGTAATATGATTTCACTAACTCTCTCATAGCCCACACACTAAGGTAACAAATATTAATCATCTCTAAACAACCGAAAGAGTGTTAGAAGTTTTAAAACTCAGAATAAAAAATGACGAACTTTTTAAATGTTACATAATATATTAAAAATGAAATATTACCAAAAGCAACTTCGAACAAATTTTGATAAAATATGAAATATATGCATACATATACCAAAACCAATGTGCTTGATCAAAGAAATAACTTAAAAAAATAGAAACAGAGTAGCACTGTTTCCTAGTAGCGTTACAAAACTACCATAAATGTGTGCATTACAAAAATCCATACATACTATTAAGTAATGTACATACATATTATGTATGTATGTACATACATATTCTTATGAAATCCATACATACAATTTAATGTTTCATAATAATCCATAGGTTATTAAGAAACATTAAATTAAACATTTAAAACTACAATTTAACCGTAACCCTTTTAATGGAAATAATGATTTGTTAAATTTCTAACCGTCTCACTACTTGAAAGATGTCGTCAGAACTCTGAGGGCGATATTATCGAGTACTACAGAAACATGTTATATTGTATGTTGCATCAAACAATGACAAAGCAAAAATTAGAATTTTCTAGATCACCAAAGGGAGTGACGGTTTTTTATAAAACCACAAAAAATAAATCTACATTCAAACATTACTTGTGCCGTCCGTTATCTCGTAGACTGTCGCCATACAATTCTGTAGAGAGGAATTTTACTAATTTAAAGAACAAGATTCTTGATCAAAGAGAAAGTGTTCAAACCATTTCCTGCTTCTGCGACTAAAAAACAATCCTCTCTCCTATAACCATCATCCTATAATTCATCTCTCCAGTCAACGATCCGTTAATACGAACAGAAATAAAATCGGAAAAAAAAATTCTCACCTCAAAAAACAGTTAGGACACTTATTCTAGGAACCATTCCTTTAACTTTCAGTTGTTTACCATTCGTTGTGTAGTTAATTCATGAGTCTGGTGGTTTTTCCAACATGTTTGTATTAATTCTTAATTTTGACTCTTCAAGCCTAGCTTTAGGTTTCGATTCTTTTAGCGGGTTATGGTTTCAGTTCATGCCTTTAATTTATTTCCGGTTTCTGAGAGTATAGTTATTTACCCGTTCTCTTGTTGTTGACAATTATAGCGACGAAATGTATTTATAAACATGACATAGAATTTCATCCATTACTAAAATCTAATAAACATAACTCAACATACATCATATGAACTAAAGATCGTTGGTACATGGTGGACTTCCATGTTAATGATTATTCTTTAGCGTAACAAGATATTAGAGTTTATTTTTGTGTGCATATTCTGTGTGTGTGTGTGTGTGTGTGTGTGTGTGTCAAGTTAAATAAACCCCAAATTTCTTCAGCCAAAATTAAAATTTTAGATCTTGTAATCTCAAACATTAAACTTGAATAGTGAATATATACTATTAATTGGAATTAATACAAATCAAGGATTATTTCTGTTTGAATACATCACAACTATTTGTCCCTTGTATTATGAAACTACGCATAACTCAAGACTACGCATTCGTGTCAAGATTATTTAGTAACTCACTTGGTTGTAAAACGTTTATCCCAGAATAGATTGCTGTTCCGTGGATAAAACTAGATTTATCTCCTGTTCAACATATACCACTTGAACTTACATTTAATTCACTGAACGGTCTGTTTCTGTATGTCTATTTTGGATTTTTAACATCAAATCTGCTCCTATATTTTTGCCTCCGTTAAATAAATTGTTATAGATTAGAAACCCATATTTTTCTAAGGCACGCAAGAGTGTGTTCCAATCATTTACTTAAAATATAGATTTGGGAATTTTACAAATATATGTGTTTATAATGATGCACAATATATTTCATATTAATTACCTGATAAAATTTATTTATTGTAATTATTATAATAAATTATTAATAGCCGTTTTTACGTACAAACAAGTAGCAAAAGAATAAGCTCATCTCTTTCATTGTTGTATTTGTAATTGGAAGCCCGTATTTTCAGTATCATTGTATTTTAATTTATCTATAACATTTACAATCGGGTATATAAAGCTTGTTAAATACGTCCCGAAAGGGTTAATATTTTTAAACCATTAGAGCTTCAAAGGTTAGCACATTCTTAATGGACACCACACCCTACTTTATTACGTATTCAGTTGACCGCTACCTTTCCAGGGTGACGGCCCATAAGAAATAAGTAGGACATCTTAAATGAGAGCAAAGGTCGAGTTGTACATCGAATTAAACGCCTCTATGAATAGAACACAATGCTAATAACCGGACCTCAAAGGGTTTAAAGTTCATATTAGTTTCAACCTCAGGTATGAAACGCTTAATAATGTTTACTATTCATAGGTTATATGAAAACTTTGTAAATAAATATCTGGCTTAAAAGACACTATTTCTTAGACGGCTCTCAAGGAGTAATCTCCTTAAAGCAATTATGATTCATGTTTGCGGGAATATCTTCTATCAGCCACAAACAACTTTTCTTTTAGGCCTATCATGGTTAATCCATTTTCCTTGTCTGACTTAATATGAAAGCTGTTTTATCTAGTGTGAACCTTGAGGTCGGGTTTGCTGAATTGTGTTCTACTCGTTAAGGTCTTTAATTCGATGTACAACTCATTTAAGATTTCCTACTTACTCCTTGTGGACTGTGCCTCTGGAAAGGTATATTCTTAATATGAACCTGATAATAACAATGTTATATAATTTTGAGTTGTTGATATAACAAATGAATTGGTTATATTAATTATAATACTGGATCATTGAGATATTACCGCGTCCTCAATAATCCGACTGATTTCAAGAGTGAAACATGTGGCCAGAAAAAAATAAGTGATTATAACCACTATATGTTAGTGTTGTAGTTGTAATATGTTTGTTATTTATGTATGGTAATCATCTGACAATGACAGTGAGACTAGTAGTAAAATACATTGACAACACTAGAATAGGTCAGGTTTATACCTATATTATCCATTATTGAAATAAAACTAACAGTCCAAATTAGGAAAATTTAACATTATTTTGTATATGATTACAGTATATAACAAACATCATATTACATTAGAGAAAAAAAACTTAACAGAAGATCCATTACGAAACCATCAACTAACGTAATAAACACATCCTTTACTTATTACATTACATACACAACTCTGGGCTATGAATCATTACTGAATAGCAGTAACACGAAATAACATATTATACTAATTAAATTGAAAATTAGGTTAAAAGGAATGATTAAGAAACTCACGACTGTACGGATGAAGCTAGTATTTGAAATGAGTACAAAAGGCACCTCTGTAAGCCTTCCTTTATTTTGATCATATTTTTTATCGTTAAATTTCACTCCGAAAGTTACATTTTTTAAGAAACAGTGGTTGGCTTAGATTTTGGTGTAAAAGTGTTTGAAAAATTTTGTTTGCTTCTAATTATTATTGTTGCATTTCTTACATTCAGTCACTAACTATACAGATTACACTAGATATACTCAATTACTTTGTAGCATTCATGTCGTAATTTTATTTAACGTTCACTCAAAAGATAATACAGTACTTGTAAAACGAGATAAAACCCCTTTCTTCTGTAAGCAAAATTCTTTCAGCTTAGAACTTGAGCTTCTTTAAAAAAAAAAAACTTCTGCAATTCGACTTTAAATGATAAAAAATACATGGTTTACCCTCTTAGCTTTAATTCTTTGCCGACGACTGAGAGATCAGATTTAGTCTAAATGTAAGTGTACACAACTGATTTAAATAACAATTAAATTTGGAAAGTAACAACATTCGCGAGGTGTATTTAACGTCAGTATTTTTATATAAATCTTTTTGTACCTCTGGTTAAAGTTTTTTTTAAATGCCAACTCAAGATAAATTGACAAAAAACAATTTTAAAAGTGACAATTTTCTTTTAGTGTGACTGTAAAATCTGAACTAATCTATAGTTTAGTATAGGTTGGTGATGAGATTTGAAATGAACAACTTTAAATTGTACATTTGTTAATCTCAGAGAGGCAGCTGAATTTGATTCAGATAATTAGTTAAATCTGGCCAGTATATTAATGATATATTAATTACAAAATTTATAGATAAATATTAAAATTGTAATATAGTTGTAAAAATACAGCATTTTACACTGGGTCAAAAGGTATTTGGGATAAATATCGATATTTAGTGCAATGCCTCAAACTATTTAGTAGGCTACTATTCGTTTATAAATAAAATCAAACTTATTGGGATGGTTACCACTCAATCATTTCTGTAACGATATTAGTTACAATACAGTAGTCCAGGTAACAACATTGGCAGGAATATATAGGTTCCTGTATAAATATATTTTTACTACTTTAAATGGTTTTGACTATAACTGCGACATCAAAATTTTAAGGCGACGAAAATTAAAAACAATACTTTTGTAATTTTTCGATACAACTAAGAAACTAATAATTCCCGATAAAAGATATTTTTGTTATTATTTAAAACATTTTCATGTTCAGAAATATAAAAATATATAATATAAAATAATAATTATAGCCACGGGTGACGTTATTAATTTTTAAACTATTATAATATATATTCACCCATATTGGATTCTGTGATTAATATCTCACCAAAAAATAGTACTACATCTTTTTAGAAAATACAAAGTGTATTAGATTTAAGATTTTTATTGTACTATGTTAGTAGTTTAATTCACAGATACAGCCAACGACAGTAACTAAACTAACTCCTGTGGAACCTTCGACTACTCAGAGGTAGAAACTGTAACGATCTAGTATTCCCCTTTTGCCTCATTTGATAAATTTTAATTTGTTGCATGTCATATGATAATATATTTTAAAGACCAATTACATAAGGTGGATGTTAGGTACCTGACAGCCTAATCTCTATTCTAATCAACAATACGTGAGACAATTAATAAGTAGTAATAAATTACCTCATTTGTTCCGTCATGTGACTTAAATTTGTCTTGTTCTCAAGACGCGTTTCGGAGTCGGGACCTCATCTTCAGTTATATCTCTGTAGTAGAGGTTGTCAAAACAATAAAACATTTACGAAGACACAAATATATATTACACACACACAAAACGCACATACACATGTATACATATTTACTGACATAATGTTTATAGTGCGCATTGCTGTACAGTTCGCGGTCTCCTGATTGCTGTGGTGGGTCAATGGTTGAGAATACTTAAGTATTTATTTATTTATTTATTGATGGCTTTATCAGTCTATTTTATCTTAGTGCTGTTTTATATAATGAGTTGGACTGGAAAGATAATTTTTCATTTACTGTAATATGTTGTCAGGTGACTGTTTAAAAGCCTGTTTCAAACTCTTCAATTGCATTCATCATTCGTCCCTTTTTTTGGATGTGGAGTGGTGTCATGTTTGTTTTAAAATCAGTGTATGACTGATTGTTGTCGACTAAATGTTGCGCAAAGTTTGATCTATAGGCATATAAATTGTTTTTAGGTAAATGTTCCTTATAGCGCTCCATGAATGTTCTGCCTGTTTGTCCGATATAGAAGCAATCACAGTCGTTAACATTAAAATACGTGAGACTTGTCGTTTTAATGTTTATTGTAAAAATATCTCCAAATGTATTCTAAAACGTTGATTTGAGATAAATATTGAAAAATGATTGTCGGCATTATAATGCCGAGTCCTACATAAAGTATAGTAAGTGTCAGTAAACACTAAACTGATCTAATTATGACAACCCGTTTAATATAAAACGACGATGACTGTACGACAGTACGTAATTGTATCTGGAATAAATACCTACAGTTAAATCAGGCCAACTATCGGGCACTAAATTACTTGAAATTTGCAATTGTATTTTATGACAAGTATAATGAGATACATAGGCCTACTCGTATCAAACAATAAATTCTGTTTTAGCAATTAAAGTCAATTTTTGAAACATTTTTCTATTTAAATAATGTTTAAGATTTAACATATTAACAATCTATATTTTGATAAAAGATGGGCAGAGTAAAATTAAATATTGTCAAACCACTTTAAATGTTTTAGATTGTTCCGTTTTTTCTTTCAATAATTAACATAGGTTTAATACACAGGTTTATACTTTTCATGCTAATGTGCCTTGGATAACATATTATTTTAAACTATGTAAATAAATTATAAAATGATAAACGGCAAACCAAGCAATAATTGTTTTATTTTTTACATTTATTTTATAAAAATTCAAAAAATCAAAATAAAAATTTCTAATGGTCACTGTTATAAATATGGTTAAGGAAAAATAAGAAAAACCATAAAACTTATTTCTTGAACACACCTTTGTGCTGTTACAAAACAATTAAAACTAATTATTTTGGAGAATCAAAATGTATTATACAAATAATATAATATAATCAAATATTGAATACAATGAAAAAATTCCTTTAAATCTGCGTTTTGATATATTTTTGTAATATTTTATAAGTTTGTGGTAGTGACAACCCAGGTGAAGGTACAGCAAGTTAGAACTGAGGCACTTCATCAATGGGGTGATGTTTAAAATTAATCTCGTAATCCTTATCAACCTGTTATTAACGAATACACACTATTGGCATTCACAAGAATGGAAAATAATTCAAATAAAATTGGTTTATCAAAAAATAAAGTTCCTAAATTTTACAGATCTGTATCACGTATGCAGAACATGCTTAATTAAATTTGGAAAACAGCATTCGGAATAATAACAGCAGTATAAATCAGTATTATTAAATTTGCATGAAAATTGGTTTTGTGTACCTGGATAACAGGTGTTTTAACAAAGCTATCATGTGCCATGTGGCATGAACCTTAATTAAGTCCTCAATTTATGTGAAACTAGGTGATAAAAAGTCAGATTATAAAACATGTGGAAAATACATTTACTAGAATATTAATATTACTTTATAAATTCACTATATGAGTAAAAGTAATCTGCTAATCCATTATTGAAATGCATTACATTTTCCAATATGTGTTATTTTAAATAAAATTTGTTTACAAAACTAGTTAATATGCATATCAATATCTAATAGAAAAATCTCTAGGTAATTTTACATAAATCAATTTAAAAAATTAAACAAATATGAGGAATCAAATTGTATGTAATATGTACTTTTGAGAAGTAAATTTGCAAATAGCTACATATTACACCTCAGTTGTGTACTAGAAAATTAAAAAAAAATATTCAAGATAATTTGTAGTCTATTATATTCATAATAAGAAATCAATCAATGATTTTCCAGATGAAGTTTCTGTTAAGCTGTATTGTGCAATCCACTTCCAAATCCAACGTCCGGACATTACTTTGGCATGTGCAAGAAACGTTCATTTCTCTGCTGTTCTACTTTAAATACAGTACGGATTGAAGAAAAATGACTAAATCTAAAAAGGCTTTGCTCCTGCTATTGGTAATTTTAATGGAAGAAGAGGAAGATGAATTAATTTTTCTATGTATTGCTGACTATGTTGGATGCAAATTACAAATATAAATGTATTTTATGGAAAGAAGGCGATTTAAGTATACAATTAAAACACAATTAGGGCATTTCCTTAGCACCGGCCTGTTTTTTCCCTCACCATACCTCTTCCAAACACAAACTACCTCATGTTGTAGTTGGGGATGAAGATCGTAGGGTTAGAAGACATTTATTGAGACCGTTTCATAGAGATAGACTTAGAAAAGTAAGATAAAATCTCTTTTCAATTATCGACATTCCAGATCCAGGCGAGTTACTGAAAATGCTATTTAGAATCTTGTATAACATTTTCCGTATTTTCTATACACAAATTAATATGAAACCCTAAACTGTAGATTCTTTAGTTTTAGCTACTAGTTATCTAAATAATGTATTCAAAAACGAATACCTTCAAAGAGGGATATTTTATGGCTTAGTGATATTTTATTTATTTATAATAATACAGTGTAAACAACAGAATTTATTATAACGATATAACATAATTATAAAAATAACTTGCCTGTTTTATTCAGTAATTTCTCAATCACTTTCCAAAGCCGATCCTTTTCCCTCAATCTAATTCCTTGGTTTTTTTTTTAAATTTTACACATTATACATTTACATTATACATATACATTATACATTTCCTGATTAATTTGTCAGTTTCTCCAGAAAATCTATCCTTTATTCTAATCAAAATAAGCCTGGACGGAGTGAAGTGGACCCATAGTTTGCCTCTCAACAGCCGTGACTTATGATGTGACGCAACGTCGGAACGTAGCCAAGGTTTCTCCATTACATCAAACAACAGGTAGTGAAACGTCCAGACACAAAGTTCTGGACGCAGTCATTGCACAACGGGGCTTTAGTTGTAATGTTCGTTAAACAGGTAACCAAGAAGTGAATTTACAAAATCATTGTTTACTATAACCAATTTTGGCTTCGACTGTTATTTGAATGAAGTGAACCATATTAGATGATTTAAATTTTGGAAAGAATATGAAACGTACATATGATCAACTTAAACAGACAAGAATAATTAGTTTTTGTTGCTCTATTTTATGATTACAAATGTTTAACAGTTGATCAAGGAATCCTATAACATAGAATAATATTTTTTATTCATGAAATGGTTCATAAAGATGTTTGTCATAGTGCAAGATATATGAGTAGAATTGATTATACAAGAAAAAAGGTAAATCATTAAAGAAAAGGAGCAAAAATACAATATGTGAAAAAAGGAAATTTAATTTGGAAAATTCACAATAGATCAGCGTCAACCAGTGAAATGATTTAAGTGTTTAATATAATTTAAACATGTGCAATCATTTATTAAAAGTTTTTCGTGTTTTACATATACAAATATATGTAATTTGTTTTGTAGAATCTTTATTTAAATTTCATTTCAAAATTCCTTTTGAATTTTGAACCTCTGTGAAAAATGTTCTTTGTTAGGACTTGCATCGACATCCATTAGTAAATATTGATATCACAAAAATAAATAAATGATAAAACTTCTTCTTCCAAAGATAAATAAATAAATAATATTATTATATATAAAAAAACATAGACAAACTAAATAAAACACAAATTTTACTAGTTGACAAATACGACACTTGTGGAGTATTCAAATTAAAGTTTATTTTTGGACGCTTTGGATTTTTTATTGCTTTTCTTCTTACCTGCTTCAAATACTTCACGCCTTGGAGGATATATTGAAATTGATTGTTTCGTTAAATAAGTTGAGCTCACCTTTAAGTTAATAACAATTCCGTGAGAAGTCAGCCCCACCAACTGAACATCCAAAATTGAATTTCTGCGTGAACAGTTAAAATATATGGTCAAGTTGGGTGTGGTTGATCAGTTGACAGTTGAATACCTGTCCTTCTGTTTGTTTCAAGTTTTTCTGTTTCAACATCCGGATAAGAAGAGCCGTATTGTAGTACATTGCAGTAAACTTTGTCACCATATCGTCATGAAGCTGTACTTATCTCCATTCTTCACCAGAGTTTCAATTAGTTTTGTCGGAACTCAATATTTTACTTTGTTTAATTGGGTGAATAAACACGTTTGCGAGATTAAGTTTTTAGACATAAAATTCAAATTCGTCTTCATTTATCTTGACTATATCATCACAATCTATAAGATTTGGGATGAACACGTGCAACATCTACATGAAGTCCTTACTCGTTTACGACAGGCGTGCATTATAGTCAATACTGATCAGATTAATTTGGTCGTGTGAGAGGTCAGATTTTTAGGGCACCTTATATCTTCCATGATATGCAAAGTGATCCTTGAACGCAATTAGACCATTTGGAACTCTTCCAGATATATCGATCTAAAAAAAATAAATAAATAAAAAAAAAATAGTGAAAAAATGGGTGAAGAAATTATCAGTTTCCCTGTTCTCAAGATAGCAATCTTCAATAAAAACCATTTATCCTTCAGACCGACGCCTATTAGATTTATTTGTTTTCTAGGATTACACCCCCTAATTACATACATATTGGAAGGAAATTATAGCTCATTTCTGTTATATAAATCTCCAATAATTTATACTATTGGAGATTTATCCTCTATATATTCTATAAATTCAATAGGTAGCTCTTTCATATTATTTTATCTTTAAGTCATTATTACTAGCAGCCCTATAGATGTTTTCTAAGTAAAAAAAACAACGTGATTGTAAAATTTTAAATATTGTTGTAAAATTAATTACTGAAGTTACACTAATTATTTAACACAGAATTGGTTTTTTGAAAAGAAAATAACTTGGAAATTTATGATTCATGTCTGTCGTAACTATCCGAAACGTAGAACTTTTCTCCAGTGGACTCGTTATACTGCAGCTATTAGCTTAACGTTTTTCCAGCCAACCTCACATCCTATTCGATAGACTTTTTCCGCTCCATCTTCTTGTTGCATCTTGTTCTTTGTCCGTGAGGGTTTCAATTCTATGTTTCTCGTTCCATCATAACTGAACACTTTATTATGATATGTCCAACACATGTCCATTTCTCGTTTTGATTTTAACTTGAAAATACATTTTGTGGTAAGTAAGAAAATAATTTACTAAAACGAATAAAATAAGGAAAGGTTAAATTTAAAATAGTTATTATCAAAAAAAGATAGTCCGTTTTTTACCAATAATTTTAAATAATTTATATATTAGATGAAGAAACCTATTTAAAATTATCTGTCTATTTTAAAAAGTTTTTACAATATTTTCCTCATATTACAATATTGTTTTATATAAATAAACAATATTTTTAAGAATAAATTGTATTATAAATCACTACTAAATAGTAGCTCTAAGTAAAGTAATTTAATTTTTAGATTGTAATATTTGTTATAAGTAGATAAATTCAATATTTATAGTTAGAAATAATGATATGTATAAAATATTTTAAAGTTGTTTTTATCAATTGGTATATACTATATAATTTCAAACTCTTTATTCACTTCAAGCCTTGTTGAACAAACTGAAGGTTCTTTGGTAGTTATTTCGTAATAATTAATTAGATTTCTACACAAAGTTACAATAATGCAGACTGGATGGAAATACGTTTTCAGGACATTAGGAATAAAAAATTTGAAACTCTCAGAAAATATTTTGGCGTTCTAAATTGCATTTTAAATAAAATCACAGTCTTAACCTTTCTCTTGTTGGGGGGGGGGGGAGCCGTGAGAGTTTTGAAATGAGTTATAATTTCTATAAACGAGCAAAATGACGTAATGAAAAGTTTGATACTCAACTTTTGAATGATAACTTTAATGACTGCCATAAAACTGCAATTAATTTCGTTATTGTAAACATTTTATTATGGGAAGTAAAACAAATAATTTAATGATTTGGTCAACAGCTTATTAATGTTGATGCATGGCGACATCACAAATTGTAATTTGAAATCCAAACATTGTCCTTCATTACGTTTTATTAAATTTTACTTTATAAAGTGATATTCAATGCTGATATCTGTAAAATACTTTTACAAATAAATATAAGTGGCCATCAGTAATTTTTTTACTAAAAAAATAGAAAAGTATATACATCGTCTGATCTACTCTTTCAAACCTACAACTTGTAAATTTGTGGTATGAACAAAACACAATACCAATGTTCGTCCCTAACATAAACAAAAAGATTAAAATTTAAATTTTCATCTAAATAATATTGAAAACTAATAACATTGTAAATAGAAACACTTTATTAGGTCTGATTTTATTGATATTTGTATTTATTACACATTGCCCTCTCTTGTAATATTAGGTAGTATATAATTTGAAATTTAGTATCACAAAGCTACCTCTGTAAAGTTATGTATTTTGTTAATAGTTTAGAACTAGGTTGTACAAGCGAATGTTAATAATAAAACAATATAACGACAAACATGCTTTCGGAGGCTAAGTTATCTGGAACAAATTTAGTTTGAATATGAATAGTAAGGATAAAATTATTAATAATAATTTTAAATTAATATAACGACTATTAGACTACACGGTTAATATATATGTAATTTATGAATAAAGGACCGTAGAAATTATTCTAGTTATTATCATCTTTGATAGAAAAATAGCAATTTAGTACATTTAATATTATTGTGTAATAAATATGTCTCAACTAAAGCAGCATTTCAATAAACAGCTATGTTTATTTGCAAGGTACATAATGAGTTCATTAGTAGACTATGTGACACAGGTAAATCAACATTATGACACAAAGAAGTAACTTTATTTCATTTTATAAAAACTCTCACCATATTCAATTTTTAAGTAATTCTCGAATTAAAGGGTGGATTGTTCTGTTCTAAAATTTGAAATATCAAGTTTTTACAACGTATGCGATACATGCATGATATTTATGGTAGTTCAATCCAGAGTTACAATAATTGGGAGGAATCGTAATTTAAAAACAAAGTAACTTTAAAATATTAGACTGTTTATGAAGATATTTACTCACAATTAAAAGTACATAATTAATAGCTTGTGACCAATTCGGAATTTTGATTGTTAATCTATTTCAAAAGTTTTAATCCCCAAAATATATGGTACAAGCCTCTGTGTCTGTGTTTGTGTTTGTGTATGTTTGTGTGAGTTTGTGTGTGTGTGTGTGTGTGTGTGTGTGTGTGTGTGTGTGTGTGTGTGTGTGTGTGTGTGTGTGTGTGTGTGTATTTATTTCACGATCTAGGGTATCGACATATACAGGAGACCGCAGACATTAAATTATTATTATTATTTTTTCAAAATTGAAATGAGTTTACAATTGAAATTACATATATCAGGCTAGAGGAGGATCAGCTGTAAGAATAAGAGACTGTATTAAACAACATTAAAATGTAAATATCCAGCTAGACTCTATGCAAGTCTCAGTTGTGAGGGTGTATATGAAGAGTAAAAATTTATATATTGCGTCCATATACTGTCCTGCTAGATACAATTTGGAAAAATGTGCCTATGTGAAATTGTTGAAGTCTCTCGGTCATAAATTTGTACTTGGGGGAGATTTCAATGCGAAGCACTCCTACTGGGGCTCGAGAGTGACTACTCTGAAGGGTAGAATGCTGTATGAAGCTTGTATGGAGGTTGGTTGTGAGTTTATATCACCAGGAAAACCTACTTATCCGAAAAAGACTCTTGATATAATTGACTTTTTTGCAATCAAGGGACTGTCTAAAAATTATATAGAAGTTGTGGATTACAATGATCTGTCATCTGATCACTCACCTGTGCTTCTTTTGCTTGGTGGAGAAGTTGTGTTTAAAGAAGATGCACCAAGAATAATTATTAATAAAACTATTTGTAAGGGGTATAAATATGATCTAGAAAATACTATGATTTGCGAGTTGCTATAATTCCCCAGTAAAACTGGATCAAGACGTTGAACTGTTTACCCATAACATACAAGAAGCAGCATAGAGAACTCCAATGAGAACACGTAAAATAATCACAAGTATAATGTATCCAAATAATGTTAAGGAAATGGTAGTTGAAAAAAGAAAGCTTCGTAAAAAATGGTAGCACAGTCGGGACCCGCATGATAAAGCATCGTTGAATAGATTAAGTAATAAATTAAAACAATACATCAATGAATTTAGAAATGAAGCAATAAACAGTTATCTTCAGGGTTTAATTGCTTGTACTGATACAGATCATTCGCTATGGAAAGCTACAAGAGGACTCAAAAGATCTATAACTAAAGTACCTCCTATTAGGAAAAATGGTGGGGATTGGGCAAGAAGTGATAAAGAAAAATCAGACACTTTTGCAGAATATCTTGAACATACTTTCAAACCGTTTCCTAGGCAAACGGCGGCTGAAACACTTTCATTGTGTTACCAGGCGACTTAAATTAAACAAAAGGCGGAACCAAATGGTAACAATGTTTGAAAAATAAAAAAAGACAAAGACAAATTTAGTAATTAACAAGGCTCAAATTTATTAAACAAAAAAAGAAATTTCGACGGTTCAGATTTTACCATTTACAAAGCTGAAAAACATCCTAGGATAGATTACTATAAGCAAAAGCTTGATAATTAAAAGATTACAATTAATCTTAAAAAAAAAAAGTTATACGCCCTTAATGTAAAATTACAATATATAAAAAAAAATTGATGAATAGATTCTGATATTTATCCCCCCTTTAGTTTATATAAACTGTTACAAGATTTAACAATAAAAAAAAGATTCTATAAGTAAGATTGATATTTTAAATTAAAAAAAAAAATTATATTAATTCTAACAAGTTCATTATTAGATTAATTATTACATATCATGGTTTTGTTTGTTAAATTTCTTAAATACTAAATTGGCCAATATATATATTTTTAAAATAAAAGAAATTGTTTATAACATGAGAAAATTTTAAAAAAAGAAATAGTGAAAATTTAGAATACTGAAGTTTTTAAATTGACGTCAATTTTTATTAATTTAGAAATAACCTCTTGGAGGCTGTAAGGACCGAAAAGTTTGCATGCAGCACCACCCAATTATTTTTCTTTTAAATTATAAATAGTTACACAAGATTACATTTAAATAACAGGAAACACATTTTACTAAACCAAGTTAGGTACATATACAAAATATATATTTAAACAAAGTTCTCTAAAGTCAGTTTTCAAAAAGTCACTTTGGTGCACTTGGAAATTTTTAGATTTGCTATATCAAGCATGTTTTAATGAACAGGCAGAAACATGCTATACACTATTTTGCTGTGGTATGCAAAATCAAGCAGGTTCGATCTCTTTCTCCGACCAGCATTTTGCTAAAGCAAAAAACACGTTTACTAGCATTTGTGCAAACTCAGACATGTTGTAGAACAAGATTCTTTAATTAAAATATCTGGTTATTTCGTCAAAATTAGAGAATATTGATTGCATTACAGAAATTCATTAAGCTTATAATTAAATGCTTCTTAGATGGTTATAAAGCTGTATATATATACTTTGATTTTGTGTAAAATAAGGCTTGTATGAAACTTGGAAAATCTGTAAAAATCTGTAAAACAAATATTCTGGTCTAGAAGAGATTTCTTTAATTAGTTTTTATTTGACATGTTTAAAAAGATATTCTGATTGTTTAATGTTTGTTACCAGTTTGCTCCAATTTCACATAACTGCTCAAAACTTAAGGTCTGACTGCTTAAGGTTTTGTAAACTATGTTTTAAGAAATGAAAATTTTTATAATTATTTAGTTTCTGAAAAACTTTGAATATTAAATAAAACATAAAATACATATCTTAATGAATAAAGTTTAAAACATTAACAAAATTTATAATATGGTAAAATCTGTAAATTTGGTTACCTGGAATCCTGTTGAAGGTTTTCGTGAAACATGTGCCGTAATATATGAAAATTTTAACCAACTTATTTTATTTAGAACACCAAAAACACATCACTGAACTATTGAATTGAACTATTACTATTATTTGATTGAACTAAAATATTACTTCGGCATACTGTGACTTTTGATTTAGATTTTACTAAGACGTGATGAAGTATTTGACTACATATTATGAATGCAAGGACATGAGTAAGTACGTATTTTATTCAAGCCAGGGTCGCTAGCCGTTGTACCTTGTACCTAGACAGAGACGGATATAGATCAGGCGATTGTTACTGGTGACGGTCACTACGCGGCAGCACTTGTCAAGGGCGGAAAGTACTGTGGTAGGAAATTGGGTTGATAATTTATCTGCAGATTATATTTGTGAGTTTTAGAATGCTACAATTGAACAAATTAAATGATAATGTAAATATTAAGCATGTGACTTCTAATGAACTTAGAGAAGCTATTAAAAACTTGAAGGACAAAAAAGCACCAGGATATGACCTAATCACAGGGAAAATACTAAAAGAGTTACCAGATAAAGCTGTATTAAAACTGCAAAACCTTGTAAATGCAGCAATCAGAATGAAACATGTACCAGCGCAGTGGAAAGTTGCTGAGATTATAATGATTCATAAACCAGGGAAAGATCCAACTGATAAGAAATCATACAGACCTATCTCTTTTTTGCCGATTGTTGGAAAAATATTTGAGAGACTTTTATTAAAACGTTCAAGACCAATAATAGAAGAAAGAGAACTAATTCCATATTATCAGTTTGGATTTAGAAGAAAAAATTCGACACTTGATCAGGTGAACAGAATGACTCAAATAATAGAGCATAGCTTTGACAGAAGAAAAGTCTGTTCTATCGTCTTTCTTGATGTCTCGCAGGCATTCGATAAGGTATGGCACAAGGGCTTGGAATACAAATGAGGGAGAGATCTTCCTAAACTATACTGTCAAATTCTCAGATCCTATCTTTCAGACAGAATATTCCGAGTGAAATGTGGAAGTGAATATTCGGAATTTAAAGTGATCACTCCTGGTGTGCCACAAGGGAGCTTATTAGGACCACTGCTTTATTTGCTGTATACAGGTGATCTGCCACTGGTTGAGGAAACCACAGTCGCTACGTTTGCGGACGACACTTCTATAATGGCTGTTGGTGATAGTGTTAAAGAAACAACAAATTAACTGCAGAAAGCCATCCTGGAAGTTGATGTGTGGACTAAAAGGTGGCGTATACAACTAAATGAGTCTAAGTCGACCCATATTAATTTTACATATAAAAAAGAGAGAGAAGTGCCAGTGCGAATAAACAGTAAAATTCTTCCATACAATAATCAAGTAAAATATTTGGGAATGAATTTGTATTCAAAGCTGGACTGGAAATCACACGTCACAAAGAAAAGAAAGGAGATCGAGCTTAAATTCAATAATATGTAATGGCTATCTAGATACAAAGCAGGATTAAGCACGAGCAATAAAGTACTGTTATATAAGCAAGTACTTAAGCCGGTGTGGAGCTATGGACTGCAGATGGACACAGATAGCTGTGGCAGAGAAGCACCAAAATAAAAACTCAAAAAGATAAAAAACTGGTTAAGATGATATAGATGATAATATCAGAGACATTCAATGGAATGGACTTCTGAAACACCGTGATCTCTTATATAGATTATAACTACTAGATAAGTCTGTACTTAGTTGTAGTCCTAGAAATAAATATATAAATAAAAAAAAAAAAAAACATATATCAGGATTATAATTTGTAAACTACGTTTATCATATTCTTTCAGTTATCATATGTCTAACACACTAATGACTATAAAAATAAGCCTATTGATCATATTATTGTTATTTTGTAATACATGTGAGCGAAGTAGGAAAGTTAGAATTTGAACTATAGTGAAAAAATATTAAAACAATCTTACGCGTATCATTCAAATAAGAGAGAAAGGAAAGGTAGCACCAAAGAAGGCTTTAAATTTATAATCTTTAGAGCAGATTGTTGTCGGAAACAAAAACGAACACGAGTTAGTATGTCACTTTAAAACTGAAATGGAACACCAGGTTTACGTAAGTTTTTGAAATACGAGGGTCTTTATTGGACTTTTAATCAGTGTCAAGTTTTAATTACAATGCGCCGTAATCCAGCATCAATTTGATGTTTTCAAAGATAAATAGCAATGAACGCGACAACTGACCCAGCACCTCCCTTGTGTACACAACGCAATCTGCACAGTATTGTAATTTAATTCGTCTCCTGACAATCTATTGTTTGAAGTTGATTTATTGAATGTTTGTAAATGAGCCTTCTAGATTTAAAATGTGTGGCTAAATGGTGAAATTGTAGCATGTTTGAAGTTGTTTTATTAAAATACAAATATAATGCAGACGTATCTGGATCATCAATTTACTACTATAACAATAAAGGAGTTTGGGAATTAGTCAAACCGTTTTACAGAAACTTAACTTTAAAAATGAAAGTCAAAATATTCAAGGGAACAATTTTTCGGCACTGTATTTTTATATAGATAACATGTGATAATATATTATCTCATGTTCTGCAATTCGTTATATAGTAAAACCAATTTGTCAGTTGGAACGAGAGCGGATACACAAACATAGTATCTTGCTGCATATAATATTTTATTTTTGAATTCAATATAAAATTGGATTTTAGAATAATATTATTATTTGGATATATAACCAGGTTACGAAATACTTAATCTCAAAATATATAATTTTTGAGTTTAAATGTAACAAAAATGTCTATAAGTTACAGCTTTCATACAGCTAAATATAAGTAATAAAAAATTAACGAATTAGCCTTAAATCATTAGGTAAATCTAATAAGCAAACTGTACTTTGAAATCAAACTAGAAACTTAGCCGAACGTTTATAATTATTTTACCTAACCTTTCGTAGCTGTAAAATTAATTTTAAGGTTATCTCGGTTGTAGGATAAAAAAGAAATGCAAAATTTCAAATCACAGTTATAGAAAGCTTACCTCATGTGTTAACCATGAATAAATACCATTAAGCTGATTAATTAAAAAAAAAAAAAAGTAGGCAATCGTTTCCAAATTATATTTTCTATAGACTTAAATCAAAAGACTCGAGATTTTATTAGAATTCAATTATAGTTATTGAGTTCAAACGTATACGAATATTGTGTGTTAGTTCTTACCAAATCATATTTGTTTAGGGTGTATTGACGAACCGTATTTTAATATAAATGATTATGTAACGTAATGTAAAATTGACATTTTACTTTTAGCTGATATGAAAAGGTCCCAAAAAGGATTAAACTAATAAAATAAATTTTCAAAATAGTTATAATGCTGTAATTATATAAATAAGATATAGCTAAATGTTTATTTATTATCACACTGCCTTTTATAATGTACATTTCACTGCACCTCCAAATTTCAGTAAATAGTTTTCTTTGATATAAAAACCACAGTTTATCGTCTCGGATTAGTATCATAAAAAAGTAATCTGGGATAAATTATGTTTTTTTACTCATGAATTATAAAAGCATTCCACTGTCTGCTTACATGTTGAAATTTATAGGAGCGGAATTCCTCGTAGTTCAAAAGATGTTTACCTTTATTTAAAACTATATGGTGGAATTAAAATAATTTAAATTATCTAAAGCTTGCAGTTCGTTTAAAGTCTTTTCATATATTTTACACCACTGCCCTATTAACTGAATACGCTCACAAAATGGCGCTACATCTTTATCCCACGTATTGTTTTTAGCAGCCAGTGACAAAGAACTAAAATCATTTTTCGTGAAGAATGTTGACATTTAAAAATTGGAAAAATTTCCCTGTATTAGTTCTTCTAAGTCTATAATTTAAATTTGTCAAATGTTTTAAATTACAAAATAAAAGATGAAATATATATTTAAAGTCTTTTACTCTCCTTTTCGTGTCATGGTGTGCTTTTCAACGATAATCAATTTATATATATATATATATATATATATATATATATATATATATATATATATATCAGAAACACTTCGTAGAAAAAGGGCTCCTTCTAAACGTTGTACCTTAAGACGTAGTTTGATTGTGGAATTCATATAGCATAGGCCTCCTAACAATGTACTCTCAATACTCAAGTACTCCTATTTCTGAACGAACATTTTGAAGTGATATTTAAGAGTATTTTTCACCTGCAACTGCAGGAAGAGTGTTGAGAGAGGAAATTACAAAAAAAAAAAAAAAAATGTAAAGATACTGTTCCAAAGTGAATATGCACCCCCCCCCCCCTGATGTTCTTAAAAACTAGTTGTGAAATACTTTCCGCAATTTATTTTTGGTAAAAAATATTAAAAACTATAAGTTTTGAATATTTATGTGTAGGCTATGTGACGTAAGTTCCAAACATAGTATAATTAAAAAATTGAAAATAGTACGCAAAACTATTGATAAATATTTTATTTAATAATTTTATTCATAACCAAAAGCTCCCCTTCCATAAGAATGTGATTGGGTGTTTTGTAATTTGCTCATGTATAAGATTATATTACAAAAATATATATATTTTAAATTAAAGAATTTATCACATTAACATATTAAGGTTCATTAGAAGGCTAATAGCTGTGGTCTTCGTAAAGAACGCAATGCGGGGTTTTATCTTCAGCGAGGAATTTGAAAGGTTTACCTCAAACTTTGCACACATTAAGCTTGTTTCATACTTTGCTCTCGGTTTACACGTGCCAAAATTTATATAATTTAAATTTTTAACATTCAGTAGTAAATGTATTTTGTAAATATAAAACAACATTCTAACCTACATTATTGTGACATTTCCTACTTTAACCTTTGTTAATTTAACATCGCGAGTAATACGTAACTAATTGAACTTGACTTAACTATATGGATTATAATTGTATTACTAATTTTATTTTAATAATTATTTTAATCGAATCGAATTCTGCTTATTAGAGCAATATTGAAGTGTTAAATCGTTCCGTCATGAATGGAGCTTGTCAAACTGTGAAAGTTGCTGGTAAAATGTTATTTGTAATGAAATTGGCTACATATATTATATATTCTCTTTTCTGGATAGTGGCGGTTTAACCATAATCTTATCCACCCTAAATAATAGGGATTAAAACAAACAAAACATATTTCATTATATTGGCAGCAATTTGTTTATTTCTGTATTTTTATGTATCTATATTTTTTACTGCTAACATAGCATGTTAACTGTCTTCACAAACATATACAACCATGTGCTTACTTTTCAAACGTATTGCGACTTAATTGTATTTGAAAAAATGAAATTAGACTTCTGGCTCTAGTGGAAAAGTGAAGTAATTCATAGCCCCTCAGGCCAATTTAAACCTTTCATTATAAATGAAATTAGTATTTCAAAGCACATATCATATTTGTAATTTAAAAAATATGTTGTCACGGAAATTTTGTAATAATACGTGAAATATGTCGAAGCTTTTGTCTTCCAATTACCTTTCCAGACAAGTATTGTTATAACTTAGGAGCTACTGAGCCAATTATAGTCAATCATAAACTAAAACATAGATAAGGTACCAACATATCAGAGAAAACAACATGGAATTCTGAACAATAGTTATTTAGTTATAAGAATACAAGTTAGGCAAACAGTCAGAGAGACGTGGCGTTTTATACATATTTATTTATAGTAAAGACACTTATATATTACATAATAAATGTTTTACTTAAACAAAATTATACTTAAGTTAATACATAGTATAAGAGTTCTATGATTATGTACATTAACTATAATAATAATATTTAAAATTAAATGCATAAAACTAACAAAACTTTATATTTATTTTAAGATTTAATAATAATATGATGTGATACATAATTTATGAAATAAAATCTCACAATGTACAAAATTATTATATTCATAGGAAATGTTTTACTTTTTTATTAATTGAATTCAAATAATCGAAAACTCGCTCCAATTAATTATATCTTTCCAAAATATAACTAACATTTGAATATCGACAGAACAGACATAAGGTTATAATAAATTTACAGTGTAAATAAGTACATAATATATTGAAGAATCGCCCTTTCTTCTGCAACAAAAAAAAATTGTAAAAATTGAATAATAGTTTTTTAAAAGTTATTGTGTTTATAATAAAAAGTGAGTTGCATTTCATTCCTTTACTGTGAAATTTCGACAAACTAATGTAACTCTAAATACATTTAAGGTAGTCATCACATACTATAATAAATTTAACTTATATTCAACAGGTATTCAACATTTTTCAATTTAGAGTTGAATTCCCAAGACATCCTTAACAGTCATGTTATGATATAAAACCTGGTTAGTTGCTATTTATCTCCTCTACAATCTCTTTTAACCTTTTCAGAGAGCATATATACCACAGTATATATTATCTAACTTACTTTGTAATATTTCTGACAAAAATAAGCTGTAAAATCAGTTTTAATTTTATTTTATTTCCTTTTTGTAAGTTTTTAGAAACATATAATTTACGTGTAACAAACATAGTTAATCTCTTAATTTTCTCCAACCTATGCTGGCCAAAAAAAACAGATATTTATATGCACGAGAATTTATTCCATAAAACGGGAAAAATTTTATCTCTGCTCTGTATAACGAATGTTTTTAGAGGATTACTGAATAATATACGCCATCTTGTATTGCAATTTTTTAAATATGAATGAGTGATTATCATAAGTTACATTATAACAAACACATAAGTTCATTAGTTCATTTTTAAGGATTATTCTGAGTTTATTCGTGCATTAGTAACATGTTATAAGTTCATATAGTTCCGTGTTTAAAACCGTGTCAATGAATTCAAACCTTTGTGTAAAAAAGCTACTGTACGCGAGTGGGATTTAGGAATAGATTAAATCAACTCCTATCGATTTGGAGGATATTTTGTTATGTTTTACTTATTGCATACAATCTGTGATAAAGATAATAGCTAACTAAGCGTGCTAAATAGAAATAACTAACTTAAATTCCCAGAAACTAATTGAAATATATTTATGAAGGTATATTTAAACGATCTTAGATTTTATCAATGCAATATAGGCTATATAGAAGTATAACCTCTTGTTGTATCTAGTTTTATCTCCATGAATCCTTACATATATCTTTGTATAGTTTTTTGGATTCCTAGAAAAAAAAACACAACTTAAGGGGAAATTTAGGCCTTTAAGAATTTTTTGACAATCTTCACTGTTAAGCCAAACATTTTTTTATACATTTCATTAAAACAGGATAGGTAAAAAGTTTGTATTTACAAGAAAAAATTTTACTAATGACCTATTATTTGACTCATTATTAAGTAGTTTGTTATTACAGAATTAATCATTATAAAAAATTACACAAAGCATGCAATTTAGGCCTTTAGATTATTTTCGTCATGATGGAATGAGTAATCAAAAGGCTTACTTTGACTTACTGTATATCATAATAAAAGAGGGAATGAAATGTCTTCTTTAAATAAGGATTAAATTGTATGTTAATGAAGGCTTAACATTGGAATTACACAAAGTAATTACAGGAGTTTATATTATATCACTTCTGTTGTTATTCCCATTTCCAAAATGGAAATTTTAACAAGGTGAAAATCCTTCAATACTCCAAAATAGCGCAGAATTTACCGATGTTTACACTTTGTTATAGGTTTATGGGTTTATAGTTCGTAAATTACTACAGTAAATGTGTTACATTAAATTAGTTTACAGACTGATCCAAAATAACATTTACAGAGGTTGGTTAATAATTATAAAATTAAATATATTATATTATAATTTTTGAGTGATTTCGTAGTTTGTTTTCAATATATTACTTTCAAATTACCTTTTATTTTTTAATACTAAACTTTTTGAAAAATTTAATGACATCAAAATCAACAAGATCCAATAAATTATTCCCTAAGTCGATTCAGACAGTGGGTAACCAGTACAATAAAGTTTATTTTTAGATGTAAATGTATTTTTTATTACTTCCATATATATGTATATTTATCGCTGACTTTTTTATTATAATTTTATTAGTATACTTTAAATGTTTTACTAAAGTTGACATTTCTGTGCTTAAAAACGAATGTTATATGAACAATTTTATAATTCGAGCTTCCTAGTTGTATCAAAATATAAAAATATCTTATTTAGGTTCGTCACAACCTTTCATGTAAATATTTGATTTGATTACTGGTTTCCACAAATTAGTTTGTCATCGTCAGATCAACACACAAATTTTTAATGTATTCTTTAAAGAACGCTTCTTATTTTATTATATATCTAATTTTATACAACTTATAGTTTTATCTATTAGACTATTTAAAAAGTTAAATTACATTTAACTTCAAAATTATTCAACTATTTTTATCGGGGAAGTTATAATTTATTACATCCCCATATTGCTTATAAAAGTAATTTAGTTAACTGCACTTAACATACAATATAATTTGTTATAAGATTTTTAAGTAATATACAAAGAAATGCAAGTAAAATATTATGAGTAATTTTAATCGTATGATGTAAGGCAAATATGTCTTAAACATACACAAATCGAACATAGAAGCAAGGTTTGATTTTGCTTCGTTTGCAAGATTTCTGCCAACCTAGACTCCTGAATATTAAAGCATAGGCTGCATACAGATAAGGATTTACATTACTTGACTAGTTTTGACCCCTTGAAAGAGGAGATTCTCCTGGGATATTAAACAGTCTTGACTATTTTATACACCTCCATTTTATTCGAATTTTTTTAGATTAATGTTAAAGATTTTTTCCCGACAAATCCTGTTAATTTAAGGTGAAAATTAAATGTAGAGATATATAAATACTGGTTTATTTACATATAGCATTTTTGAATTATATTTAAAGTGTAATGTTAGTCGAAAATTAAGTATTCATCGAAAGAGATATATTTATTTAAAACTATTTCCATATTTTTATTCCATTTCCATATTTTGCTGGTTATTGAAAACATACAGTCTATTGATTAATAGATTTTCTCCGTTCCATTGTCTGTAACATTTTGACACGTCTAATTTTTTTTAAGGTTAGATTTATTGACTAAATAGTTTTCATTATAAATTTACATATTATGGACCATTTATAAAAATTATTTCGTTGAAGGTAGGATTACGGAGAGTAAAAATTTATTGTCAAGCATTATCTCCGGAAAGGATAATCTAAATAGCTTTATTATTGTTTTCTGTTTGCTGCCGTATATATATATATATATATATATATATATATATATATATATATATATATATATATATATATATATATAGAGAGAGAGAGAGAGAGAGAGAGAGAGAGAGAGAGAGAGAGAGAGATAATACACGTATGAATACGTATCAATAGATATTGCTAACATTTTAACATTTTTTTAAGAGTAGAAAACGATAATAGGGTTCGTCTTAAATTTATAGACATTTAATCACTTGAAAGGTTATGTTAGGTTAGGAGTAATTGTCCCGTTTTCGTAAAATATACCAATATCACTACTTCTTAAGACAATTACTTTTACTCCAAACATTACGACCGTGAGTTCAAGGCAGTCGTACCGACCATTAAAGATTTGATATTTATTTCGGAATTACAATCATTGAACCGAAAATAAATTATTTTTTGCCACTAACAGTGTACTACACACTAATAAATAACGTTATAGTCCCAAACTAGTTGAAAAAAAAATAAAAAAAGATTTAACTTAGTAAAAATAACAACCCTAAAAATACAATAGTAAATGTGTTTTTCGAAATACGTAGTTTCATGGATAAGAAAATAAATTTAAATATTTTATTGAGCAATCCCTCAATTCTTATTTCTCTATAATATTCTACAAACGACCACACAAATATAAATTTTCAAACTAGTATCGAGTTTTTTGTTTTGTAATACAAATCCTTTCCATAATAGAGTATTTTCGAAATAATGTAAATTTTTGCTTGTTTTTATTAAAACCTACTTTATTCATATATTAAAATTTATTATCATTAGTGAATACATTATGTTATGCAATTTGTGACATGATAGGCTAAATTCTTTGTTATAAAAATTTACCCAACAGAATTTAAATAAAAACAAAATGCTTTGCCTTAAAAAAATCGCTCTACTTTGTTAAATTGAATACACAGTTACTGCTAATATAATGTAATATTACCTCACCATGTAAAAGTTTAGTATTATAGATTTTTGAATATCAGAAAAACGTGACATAATATGGTAATGGTAATGTAAACATTTTAATAATCTGTTGCTTTTGTTTTACTATAGAGGATACTCATATCTTTGTATCATACTATCCAATCAATTATTTTGAGGAAGTTAACTGATGATAATGAAATTAATGGACGCAATATAATAAGTATTTAAATAATAACTTTAAAAAATCACATAAAAAATGGTAAATCAATTATGTATTTAGACGTATGTTGCATGATGTAAATATGAAACAATTAAATCGCACTTATATTTCAGATATTGTGAAATATTTGAATTGCAATCTTCATTTTCGTAACCTTTTGCTATAACCAGAATATTATGACGTTTTGTAAAACGGTTACATAAGTGTTATGTAATATAATCTACCCACACTACACCAAATGCATTGAATGGCACAGAATTGACATCAAATCATTTTGTTAAAAGATTTTATAAAAACGTCATCGTACAAGAATTAATAAAATAAACATAAATTTCGAAATTATATCAGAATTTTATCACTATTTTAAAACGAAAAGTTATCATTTTCCTAGTTCATAAAATTCTTTTCACATTCTTGGTATTTTAAACAATTTTCTTCCTCATTAAAAATTTAAAAAAATGAAAGAATAATAATAATAATAATAATCAAATATTTCTTCTCAGCAATTCTATTTTTCTTAGATTTTATGTTTAAACCAAATTAATCACGTACTAGCGGATATATGAACGTAATGTTTACATTAATTTACATATAATTATTGTTTATTATATATTTTAATCATTTTATTTATCTGTGGTAGTTTCTATAAGTACGACGTAGAAGTTTTACTTTAATTGCGGATATGATAGTGAATGCTTTTATATGAATTGCACGGGGTAAGACAGTTCCAGAAGTTATAGAGAGAAGGGTAGTGATTACTCGTGTATTTTAATAGGAAACGTAATTCATTTTGGAGTTGAACCAAAATATATAGAATGGTGTATGAAATTAAAAAAATTAAAGGAAAATTTTCTTTGAGTTTATCCAAAATTCAACAAAACTCATTTAATCAGTGAAATAACAAATCAGATCACTTTGGTTTTCTCAACAACCTTAGAAATAAAATCGTTTAGGATTATTATATTTAAAAAGTAAAAACTAATCACATAAAATTAACTTACAACGTAGAAGATCTTTTGTAAAAAATAGTTTTTTTTAAAACTTTTGAAAGCATTTACTCCTACTTATTTTGTTACTACAAACCATCTTTATTATTTCACCGTGTCATTATCGTAATAAACCTAAGAAAACACTCTTTTTGATATTTTTAAATACTACTTCCGGATAAACAGATTTGTATATTGATATTTACACTCTTCTTAGATACAGTACTTGCATATAAAAAAATGCTAGCATATTATGGTGTCTTGTTTTATAGCCAGGAAACTACTTTTTAAAATATCAAAAACGTTATAACTTTTCGTCACAGATCTGTCTAAAATAACGTCCATTAATAACTATAGGCGGTCCGAGAGTCAGGGTTGACAATCTCTGTAGTTCAAACTGCTGGCCCATTTTGGTGACATTTTACTAATGTTTTACCTTAAGTAGATGCAGTTTTAAGTACACCATGAAACGCGAATTAAAATTGTTAGTTTTAATTCCCCACTCTCACTATTATCACACCACTCCTTCACCATTAAAATCCTTCAATGGATTTTCATAAAGCTCATATACTATGCTTACTTTTATGTTGTATCTTATGAGTGGAGAAAAATCAAATATTCAAGATATTATATTTGTTATGAGTTTCATGAAACATAGGATTTTAGCCTTGTAGCCGGGTCTGAACACAAATGGTGAACTATGTTTTGATTTTAGTTTATTTTTACTGTACAAGATACGTTAGAACTTGTAGATAAAGTTCTTAAAGATATTTAAGTTTGTCAATTAGTATTGGTGAGTATAAATGAACGATTTTAACAAAAATAATAATAATTACAACTGCAATGCGTTGGACTGGTTATCCGGAAATTGCTTCTTTCATTATTAGTAGTATTATTATTATAAATATGAATTATCACAATGAAACCTGTTACTCTTTATATCAATTAAAGTTCATGTAGAACTAGAAAAATCTAATCAATGAAAGTGAGTATTTTAATGTAATATATACATCTACATATTTATAATACGATAAATCAAAATATTGTACAGTAAAGTAAATTATTATATATTGTATACATTTTGTGTGTTAAAATAATTGTAATAAATAATTGTTGTTGTTTATAATAATTATTACCATCGTTATTGACCATTTCCATTTGTACTAAAAAGCTCAAGTTACTGGATCGTGTATAATTCTAATTGGTTTGGGAGAATAGCCTCCAACAATACAAATCTACTTCAAGGAAGTAATCTTAAACACAGACATAAATCATTTGTCCAACAATGGAAGTAGAATTCATTTCCAGAACAAAGACTGTAATAAGAAATGATGAAAAAAAAAAAGAAAAAATATGTTTTTAATTAAAACTTATTTGACGATAAAATACAAAATTTATTTTAGTTACAGTATAAAACAAACACTTTATATTTTCGAGAATAATCACATATAATTAGCATAACAATATTACGTTATAAATCCTGTTTTATTTAAATGTATAATTTGAAGGGGTGGGGGGCATGTAACTCCTGTTATTTTAATTTGACGAATAACACCCATATTAATATGATGAACAATATGAAATATAAACTGCCAATAATTGAAGTTTTGATGTTGGGTAGACCCAACAAAGTAGTAAAGCGACAAAGTTGTTAAGGACTTGAATTATTTAGCTTTTGGATTTTCAAATCTATTATTAACCTTAAGATTAAATATGTTTGAAAGGTCGGATTTAAAGGTTTAACAGGTACAATTATTGACTGGAAACTAGTACGAGAGCAGAGAAAGGTGAGTGACCGACATCTTCGACTAATCAGCAATGGAGTTATCAAATGGGATATTTTTTTGATCATGGCAATTAATTACTGCGTGATTTAAAGCTTACTAATTCACTTTATTGGAAAACAAGTAAGCACACAGTAGACAAATTGGCACGCGGCCTACTGACCACCGATGTTAATTGCTGAAGTTGGTCAATGCTTACTTGTACTTTGGAGATATGATAACTACTTTTAAAGTTGTGAATTAAGATCCTGGTAGGAAAGTGTTATTAAATTAAATGTCAGAGGACATGGATGAAATAGTAGATTTGTATATTTCTAATCCTGAACTGGCGAGATAATTCCAAATATGAGAGTACTATATTATCTTCCAATTGAAAGTTAATATTATATTTCACTGCATGTGGTAACATGAGGTAAGTTTAACCGAAGTTAATGAAATGTTGATTTACCTGGGTTGTAATCTGATTTTTAATTAATATAGTGAGATGCAAGAAGTAAAATAAGTAAATGTGATGTGAAGTACAATCAAATTTGAAGTCAAATGAAATGAAAAGCAAATGTCACAATGCTTAGAGAGTTTGATTTTTAGGAAACAAATTAATCAAAGGTCCAGTTAAATAATTGTGTTTCTATAAAAAAAATTCATATTTATGGAAATGAGTCAAAATCCCGATTAAAAAAACATAAAATTTTTATCTAGAGTTATTTATTTTTTATTAGAGTTAATTTTTTAAAATTCAATTAAACTTCATTGGGGATTTTAATCTTTGTTTAAAAAGTCGTTTTATTGAAATTTCATCACAAATCCGCACAAGATTGACTATTTGATGATAACAACAAATGTTGTCGAAATTGTTACTACTATTGGAGTATACGTGGATTATTTACAGAGAGATTTAAATAACAAATTTACTTTCTTAAAAGATGTAAAAAATTGTTACATAAATTAGTTGAATTTTCTTTTACATATAAAAAGGACATTACATGCAATAAGTTAGCTGTTCTTTTACATATACCAAATAAAGTAGTTTAAAATATTTTGAAATTAATTCTACAATTTTATTTATATAAAACTCCCTAATAACAGTAATTAAAGTTCGTCGTAGATATTAAAAACGTTTAATTTGCTCTATTTCTGAGAGAATGTGATTTAATATATGATATTAATAAACTCTGTAATATATAATTTCTTATTAATATAAAATATTGCCCTACGTTGAGGCGTCAAATGAAATATAACTTTCTATGAAATTAATATAGCCCCATCTTGAGGTGCCAAATGTAATATATAATTCTCCTTGAAACTAATTTTGCCGAAAATATAATGTCTTAATATTCAATAAATTATTTAATTATTATTATTTTTTTTAAACTAATTATTGAAATAAATAACTACTTGATTATAACCATGAAAATAATAATAACTTTATTTATTAGATAGTATAAAATTAATTCTGGTTCACTATCTAGTAGTTAATCAATAATTATATAATTAATAATTGAATCTTAAACTTATTATTGATAAAGCTCAAGAAACTTAATCTCGGGTTAAATAAATAAATAGGTTCTCGCCGGCACAGTCCAAACCCTCACACTTCAGTAAATTTATATACATTTAAATATTTGTAATAAAAACTATATACATATTACAACTATAATACATAGACATGAATATGGATTAGAATTCATTCAAAGTTCAAGTTTATAGGAATTATCAATTAAATTAATGATTCAAAATAGTTTGTATATTCAAATTCATAATTTATATATACAACTTATAATTAATTGTTGTTCACTTTATGTGTCAACTATATATATCAAGTTCAAGCTAATTAAAGGTTAGCTCTTTGGTTAATTTTTACAACTTGATAAATAAGTCTTTACTTGGTTAGTATTTAAATTCTCTGAACACTGTTATATTTTTAATGATTAATAGTCAATGATTTTATTAACTTATTTGTTCATAACAAAACATATAATTCATTAGGTATTGGCAAAGTTCATAGCAAATTAATAAAATGGATTAATCTCACCCATATAGAGTCTTGTTCAATAAGTCTGTATTTATTTGTAATACACCTTTTCTTGATAATATCGATAAGTTGGATAATTAATCTTAGTTTTAAAACTGTTCTGAACCTCTTCTTTAATTTTAAGACTGTTAAAGAAAATAGGTCTGCTTCGTTCTGGAGTTTGTATCAAAATTAGTCATAATTAATTTAATTTTTTATTTTTTAACAAAGGAATATTTTAGGCTTAGCTTTGTTGTCTTGATAATATCTTTTTCTTCTTTTTTTAACTTCGTTGCACTGCACTTTATTAACATTGTACATTAGATTTGTAACTTAATCTTAACAAATTTATTAAACTATGAAATATTTAAAATCAACAGTTTTCTTTGACAATTTTTTTTATTTGTTTATTTATTTAGTGGTGTTTTGGCTAACGTTACCATATTTAATTATTTTTGTTTAAACATTGCATATTCCATGATACGGAATTATTATGTGTTTAAAATTGGTGCAATTTATATGATTGTATTCGTCAGGAATGGTTATGATTTCACTATTTATCTAGGCCGTTCGAGTTTACGTATCTTCCGCTGGGAGCGTTAGCTGTCCATTGCATTACGATATAAAGGAATTCAATCGTTGTACTGATTTTTTTTTTTTTAAATTAATTTTTTTTTAAAAATAATTAGCGAATTGTTACAACTCATTTATTTTAAATACACCCTCAAATAGCTTCTGAAATATAATTAAGAAAAAGATTCAGTAAGAGTTACGTGGATATCTTCTTTGAGATTGAAGGTTTAACTGAAATTCATTTTTATTTGTCCGAAAATGCGATTCAAAACGTCGATTTTATGTCAAATCATGGATGTTTTTGAGTTTTTGATCAACCGCGTTTTCTGTTTTAAGATCTGTCAAACTATTGAGAACTAAATAACTATATGTCATTTAGTTTCAATGATGTAGTGTAATCAGTGCAAATTATTGCTTTTTGATATCAGGTCTGGAATGGTTTAATATATACATACATTAATTAACAGTTATCACCTTACCTAACCTAACCAGACCTATTAAAGAACTACAGGTCAAGGTAGGACAACCTATATGAGACCTAGTTCTCATGAATCTTAAATCATAGAAGCGTAGTAGTATGAACCTGTGAACGTTATTGACGTGCGCATGCGCCCCTCGAGTGATTTGTATAAGCGTATTCTATTAAACCTAGACGCAATATAACGAGTGCATAGTTTAAAATGTGAAAAAATGCTCAATCGTGATGATTTAAAAGTGAAATAATGTATTGTGATACATAAAAAAAGTACGGAATTATGGTTGATGGAAATGTTACATGCTTATTTACAACACAAATTGTCGACATTTTGCACTAAAATAGCATGTGCTGGAACAATACATATTTACCTAACAAAAATAATATTTTAATTTATCACGGCAGGTTTAAAAAATTATAAAATAATATATAAACCGAATAATGTAAGTCCAAGCTCCAGAAGTCGTGCCTAGCTTACAGAGAATCTTACTTAAAAAATAAAATTTTCTTCAGTTCTGAAACATACTTCAAGTTTATTACCTCTAACGCTAACTTTGTCACATTTACTCAATTGTTCAATTGTCAGATATCCCTTCATAATATCCAAGATTTTGCAGCAGGGATTCCATAAGTAGGCCATTATAGTCAATGAAAAGTCAAGACGTTCAAGGAATTTCAAGTGAGGAGAAATCGTGCCTGGCTTTGCAGAGTAGCCATCTAATGATAGTCAAGATGTATTAGTTTTGAAACAAAATTTACAATAAATAAATTTCACGTTAAATTTTCAAACTTAACTGCATTCAACTTGAAAACGTAAATGCATCATGTAAAAAGTTTAATATTGCTAATATTTTGTTTTCAAATTAAGTAATAACCCACAATAGTTTGAAACACATCCATTAATACAGTGGTTATAAAGGATATCATTTTTCTATATTTTTGCTACTCTATGTTTTAATAATAAATAACATACGTATACAAGTGGCGTGAAAAATGATTCTGAAAATCCTAAAACGTATATTTGTAAATTTTATATGAATACAAATTTACAACACTTATAAAACCTCTGTTTTATTTACTTGCAGTAACTAACTAAATAAAGGTTATTATTTAAATTAAATAAAGTATATTAAGATTTGGTCAAATCGAGATTGAATTGAACTAGATAATTTCATACTGAGGTGAACATTTTAACAAACTTTGATCTCATTAGTTAAAATACCTGACTGTAGTTCATATGTGGAATTGTTTTGACTTCTTGGAGAATTGTTGTTTCAACCTTTGAATTACTTCTTTAGTAAAGACATATAATAAATAATGACAAATAAAGAAAGACACATAAATATATACTTTAGTAAATAAAGACATATAATATACTAAAGAAAAACCGATATTTAACTATAAATATTTAAAATATTATATTATTAATTGATATCTTCATAAATTCTTCTTTTATTAATTAAAAAAAAAAAAAAAAAAAAAAAAATGAACTCTATTTATAATAATAGTTCTGTAAACAATTATGTTTTTTTTGCAATAATTACTGAGACAGTCTAATCCAAAAATGAAAAATTTTTTAAAAATATATTAGGGATAATTTTATTTACTGAAAGTATTGAAGTAGTGTGTTTCATTCATGTAGTGAAAATATTACAAATCACGTTACTTTATCTACCAATATTTTGTGTGCAATATTGTTTCGAATTGTTTGATAATACCCTTTTTAAACCTACTGTTGCATAAATTATTTGAAGATTTAGTACATTCTCATAATTGAGTTCGCCAGAATACTGTTTATAATAAAATGTCACAGACGAATAAAAACATTTATTTATTAAAGATCCAAAGCGTATTGTATATACATCCATTCATCCATTTTTAGATATAAATTCAATTACTTTTTTGATACGTCAACTATTACTACAGTTGGGTGTAAAGTGATTACAGCAGTTTCACGCTTCTTGCGCCCATCATCAGATCCACAAACAATAGTAACTTATTATACAACACAGTTTAAAAAGCTTAATCCTTATGGACGTAGTTAAGTTTGAAACAAGTTTAAAATCACATGGAAACAGAAAATAACACCAAATACGCACAGCACTAACTCATTATAAAGAAGATGAGTTGGAAGACTTGGTCAGTAAGCACTGTTGTTTTGTTTGAAAATAAACTCATTTAAAAACTTTCCGACGTCCATACGAAATTATATTTTGCAAAACTATATTGTACTGTATATGTAGCTTTTGTTTTTGGATCCGACGATGGACGAAAGAAACCTGAAACTGTACGCAAACTATTGATTAGTTGCAATTCAAAATGTTAATTGGATTACTACAAAATCAAAGTTCATGCATATTTAGTAATACTGAATTTAGAGGTATTAAATTCACATATACAAATAGAGGTCCTCAATTTTAATTAAAGAAGTTCAGTAGAATAGCAATATGTTGATTTAATGTGTATACAATTATACATTTACGGAGAATACTATATGTATGTCCTTTAAACGTGACGCTATATTTCAAAATGCAAAATAAAAGTTGTATAATTAATCTGTAGTTGACCAGTCTTAAAATAATGAAGAAATGTTTCTTACGTTATACGTTTATAACTTCCTATTTCAATTTGGAAAACGGACTTGAACTTAGGGAAATACCTGTCTACAGGTGAATAGTTTAATAGAGCTGAACACTGATGTTACACTCAAACAATTAAAATCATATTAATATAAAAATACATTCAGTCTATATGAAGGGAGGTTGATTGAACTTCTGGTCGAATATTGTTTTTGCTCTGGATTAAAGATAAGAAATAAAAGTATTGTAATTAATTTTAAGTGATTGACTCAGCGATTGCATTAAAATATAATAAATTGTATTAATAATAATAAATTGATATATCTCTATTGACTGATATATAAAATATATTATAATCAAATAATTATGTGAACCATAGATTTATTTATAATGAACCCCGATCGGCCTATTTTATAACGTCATCTTAGTTAAAGTAAATAATTCATGTTTTGTATATATTCTTAAAATGATATGGTAATAAAAATAAAATTGATTACTTAAATTTATAGTCAAATTCACAACAATGAAACAATAAATAATTCCATCTCTATGGTTACAAAACAAATGACATTTTGTATAAACCCAAAATGGGTTGAGTTGAGTGTTTTACTAGCGTGTAAGTATTTATTAATAATAGAATAAATAAATAAATAATTTTAGTAATACTTTACAAAACTGATAACTGTAATCAGTTTTTTAAATTAGCTTTCAATATGCCTCAGAAAAATAGGAATGGAGAGTTAGAAACAGGTATATTTATAGGCTGAAGACTAATTTGTATTGCAAAACTTTGAAATAACTGATAATTACTGAATAATTATTATGAATAATAATTACTTACAAGTGTTCAATTTATGGATTTTGAAATGGAAGTGAATTGTTAGTGCATGAATATGTTATAACAATTACCTTCAGTTAAAAGTAGGCCTTTATATGTTTCATTAGACTACTAATTGACACCTTACATAATCTCTTGATACCCATGAAGAGGTAGCCCATGAAGGGGTTTACTTTCCAATGATTTGGTTCTATGTATATCTTGTCTTCATTCTCCCGTCTCTAACACCCATCCCTTGTAGACAGCTTTCCCCTTCATCAAACCATTGTTTTCTTCTTCTTCCAACCCTTCTCTTCATTTGCAGTATATGGTTTGTCAACTTCTTCAAGTTTTACTATCATTCTTTCCATGTGTCCATCTACACAATCTCTGCCCTTCAACTTTCATTACCAAATCATTCTAATTTTAAAGAACTACTAGCTCATTTGTTTTATTCTCTAATTAGGAATCACCACTTTAAATATTTTCCTCGGAATTTTTTCTATCGACTTCTCGACGTAAATTTTATGTTTAAAACTTTACAATATTTTGTCTACTTTTTTGTAGATTGTTATCATATAATATTTACTTTCAGTTCCTTACTGCTAACTTGGAACTAAGGATGATAATATTACCTAATTTGGTCTGTTAAACAACTTTGTTAACTTATCTCTGTTTTTTTTCTAAATACAACTGGGTGAAATTTATGTGTCAGTGACCTATTGTGCATTTCTTATCTGGGCAACAATAGAGCCGACGCGGCGACGTCTGTATTATGTCATTAGCTAATAGCCATACATAAATTCTTCATCCTCATATAACTCAAGTTGTTTTCTCTACACTTAACCTTGCTTTGTAGCATATTACCTTGTTTATTACATGTAAATTCGATTTGGGAACTAAATGTGCTGTTATTACCTAATGTCATAAAATATGATTCATCAAGTGGATAATTTTGTTTAGTTTACCTCCGGTATATTATGATTAGTTAAGATTGATTCATGTGTTCTTTATAACAATGAGATGTTATAATAATTTCTATTATGGTTGAAAGGTTTGTAACTGATTGCAGTAGTGTCATAACCAATGTATTTCCTTACCTGATATGATCAGCGACAATAATTCAACTGACTTTGTATTATGTTATTAGTTAAAAGGTCTACATAAATACTGTCTCTTGTACCTTCATCTAACTCATGGTGTTTTTTCTACACTTTTATAGTTTATTCACTTGTTTTTATTTTATTATTTTTTTTTTTTTACATGTAGCTGCTAAATGGTAACTAAAAGTGATGTATTACATAACCTCTTATAACATAATGCATCTGTTATATAAATTTGTACAATTTACCTTCAATAAACTATGAATACATTATGATGGCATCATGTTTTCTTTATAACATTGATATCTTATAAGAATTTCTACTATGGAAGCAAATTTTGTCATATTCTCATTTTGTGATCACTTGATTGTATTTTATTATCGAGAATGGTCAACGACCACGTAACTAACTTCTGTGTTACATCATTAGCTAATAGGTCTACTACACAAGTCCTGTGTCTTCCACCTTCCAACTAACTCACATAGTTTTCTTTACTCTTTTGTAACTTATTACTTTAGTTTTACATTTAGCTGCTAATTATTACTAGGTAAATATGTCATATTATATTTGTTGAATAAGTTTGTTTAGTTTGTAACCGTTATTTCTTTTAAACTTTAAAAAGTTTTCATTATAAATAAAGGACGTGTTGTCAGATTTTATGACCTTTAATATTAAAATGTATGATAAATGACCATACAAATAACTTTTGTATCATGCCATTGGCTAATAGGTCTACATAAAGTATGTGCCTCGTACCATCATCTAACTCCCTAGGTTATTATAAATTATTATCTTATAAATAATGTAAATTTTTAGTGTTTCCTTCTGTCTTATTCTTTTGGTTGTTATTGCCAATTACTTATACAAGAAGAAGGTTTCAAGTTTATATTATTTATTGAATTGTTAAAGATGTTTGTATTAATGATGAAAATTTTCAGCAAAATTGTATAATGTATAATAATAGGTTTGAATTCTACTTTATCAACTGTAATAATTGTCAACCATTCAATTGACTACAGTGTATTTTATAATTAGATAAAGTCTTGTAATGTACCTGCAATAATTATTATTGTACCATATTATTAGCGTTATTTTTGTTATTTTATGACAAATAATTATTCTTTTACTAACTGCCAGTCTTTATACCTATGAGAATAGCTACCGTACTTAATTCTGGAACCAAAATTTTGTTGTCATTCTCGTCTCTTTTATTTAATACTTTTTAATTAGTTTGACTTATATTTGTATTATTTGTTAGTGTCAAATTCATCTTTAGAAGATGATATTATTTTTATGGTTTTAATTAAAGTTTGATTCAATTCAATAAATTTAATTATAATAATATGAATAAAAAAATCAGTTTTCTTTAGTTGTTTGATATTTTTGGTTATCATCAGAAATATTTACAAATTAGTTTGAATTCAGGATATAGACTATGTACTTTCCATTTGGTTGACCGAGAACAATAAACAATAGGCTATTGTACACTTTGTTTAATGAATTATATGTAATCCTAATTCATATTATGAAATTTCCAAATAGGTTAGAAAACCCTATAATGTATGGGTTAGGTATCCATTAAATATAACTGTTACAACTTCGTGCCTACATGATAACAGTATTCATTTTAGAAGCCTTTAAGGAATAGGCCAAAATCCTGAGTTTCCCTAAATTTGTTGCACCAATTGTGTTCAAATTTTGGTGAAATTTAAATATTAATGTCTAGGAAAACGTAAATTAAATATTAATGTGTGTGAAAACGTAAGCAAAAATAAATTATGGTTAGCAATGATTCACAAAAAATGCCAGCAAATAAAAATAAATTTGACAGCTCCATTAAATACTCAATTAAGTTATATGTTGTTTACGCTTTTGGTGAGTTTATGGAAAAAGGAAATCAAATTTATTCTCTATTTAAATATATAATTATCTTTAAAAATATTCAAAAAAATTCATGAGGAGTGATGACTATTTAAGAAACCCACTGGGAAAAATTCAGTGGTAAGAAACTTATATTTTTCCTTATCTAAAAATATTATAGCAACATTAATGGTAACATAAGGACAAATGTTATGATTTTCAAAGTTTGTTTAGTTTCAGTTTTTATGTCTTATAATTTTATATTATCTACATTACTGATAATGTAACTCTATCTATCTTCTAGTTATCAGTTGTTGTAAGAGGATGCGACCAACAAGAGAAGCATTGGTTTAGCCTAGCTCTTTCAGTCACTCTAGCAAGAACAGGGTCTACCAAGGCGGTAATTGTTTTTAAATTATTTAAATAGATTGTTTTAAACTAGTTTAGTTACTTTGTGATGTTTGTGAAATTTGAGAGCATAATGTCCCCAAAATAAAGACAGAAATTTGAGAGGGGATATAATTCTCAAAAATAAGTGAAACCATTTCTACAAGACGCATTTTTTAAATAAGGTTCATTTTTTAATAAAAAAAGAAAACATAAAATATAAAATTTATTTATTATAACTCAAAAAAACCTACATGTACTTTTGTCTTATATCTTGAAAACCATTAACCTTACAAGAGGTTAACTGTTTTTCTCTTTAATAACAAACTTATTAATAACTTCATTTTTGTTGTAAATGGATAATTGAATTATCAATAAAACGATTTTTTAATTGTTTGTCAATTGACTACGTAAATCTTTTCCCCAAAGTATTTCTTATATTGACTCAATAATAATAATAATCAATAACTGGCATGATAAACTTAGGTTGTAATAAATTATTTACCAATAACTTCCTTATCCTTCGACCTACAATAAAAATGAAGATATCAACACAATTTTGTTAAAAGAGAAAATTTTGTCTATTGTAAATTTTATGTAATCTTAATTGTGTTTTTGAGGTATGTGGCATTAAAACAGACAACATTTTGAAAATGTATAAATCAAAGTCTTTGTTTTTATGTGTATTTTTATTTATATTTGTAAAAGGTCACATACATAAAAAGCGTATATATAATCTAGACTCAATATATCATCCATTTCCAAAGTTATACGTTAGTTTACACAAATTGAGAAAACTCTCGTAGTCATCATTTCCTTAAAAAATAAATAAAAGAGCATACTAGTTAATGTAGCCCTCAAATTATTCTAATAGTGGCTTGTTCGGAAGTGAGCAAGAGTTGGTCAAGAGAGAATTGAGAGGCGGGATGAAGAAAGGTGTAGATATAGCTAGGGCCATCAGGATGGCTACAAACCTTGAGGTTTGATTCAGACAAATAGAAAACAAAATGTTTATAGGAACTGTTATTACTTATTTTTATGAAAGGAATTTTCTTTTGTTATAGTGTTCTAGATTTATGAACAGTATTGATCCTTACGCTAAATGGCGGATTTGTTGTAAATAAGTTGAGGCTGTTTTTTGTGAGCTTAATCCAAACAGGATATTAATTTTTAATACAAGTGTTGATCGAGAATGCATAAAATCTTTAGCTCCAGTAAATAAATACAATTTTGATGTATAATTCATTTCAGTAAGATCTACCATATTAGAGCCGTATCGTATATAGTAACTGAAATATTGGTATTAATTTAAATTTAAATGAAGCAGAAATAACCTAAAAAGAATATGATGAGAGGTGAAAACTGACAAACTTTGTATTTAATAGTGTAAGTTCAATTTAATCATTTGGCCAATTTCATTATGATTTTTTTTAATGTAAAAAAGAGTTTTAATTTTTTTAAACTGATTCTAGCTTTCATTATTTAGACAAAATCTTATCAATCAATAGAATATAATTACAGGATGTAAATCTTAATTTGAGGAACATTTCGTTCTCAACTGAAATTCTTAAACTGTCTTGACATTGAGTACACCTGCAATAATAATATTGATATGTTTTAAAGATTTGAACGCACATTACACAGAGCTTGTACTACAGGAATTATTAAAATAAGTTCTCCTAATATAATATTTACTACTCAAAGTCCAGATATCAAGTAATTTATTGTAAAAAAACTTAACAAAATCTAAAATAGGCTTGCTTCAGGATTTCAAGACTGACATATCAACACTAAGATCGCTTTGAAGCCGAATGTAATCGAATGTGGTTCCATAAGGTAATCTTACACAGTTTAATATTCATCTGGAAAGGTATTCTCTAGTGCTCATATTTTTGGTATGTAAGAAGGTGTTAGAATGGTAATTTAGAAAACAAACTACACATTGTTTTTATTTGGTGTACAATATTAAAAATAATTTCATAGTTTATTCAGCAGTAAGCTAGATTTTGTTTTCTCATGCTTTAAAAAATTCTTCAAGGTCATCGAATTATGAAAAAAAAAAAGCATAAATAGTGACAGCTAACCCTCAAATACTATAACAGCGTTAGGGTCAGATGGAGAACAAGTGATGATCAGGAGAGGCCTAAAAGGATGAGAAGGATCTAATTTAAGATACGATCGAGGGTTGTGTAGATCTAGGATGGAGCCTCGTGATTGCCACACCCTTACTTAATCTTAGAGTCCATGAGGAGGCTGTAAGGTAGATTCTCACCATCCTGTTGACCTCTCTCTGTCCTCGGCTCTGTACCTTTCTTCTAGTTTTGCAATATTACTGAGCTCTAAAGAGTTTTGGATAATATTCACCTTCTGACTACACAGAATACTGTGTAGGAAAATAAGCTTGAAAAGATTTTAACAAATATGTTTATGAAAATTGGCCATAAAATACAATAAATCCTCTTGTTTTCACAATAATATTTATAATAGAAATAGTTTCAGATTCCCGTAATGTGATAACCTTCTTGAATTTTCTTACCTCGCCTGATCAACAACCATACAACTAACTATGTCTGTTTGTCTTTTAGCTTATCTGATTTTCATACCATTTTATTTTACATGTGGTTAGGTATGTTATCTGGTCAAATTCCAGTCTGTTTGATTAAAATAGATTTGGTATTTCCATTGTTAAGGACAAAATTTGTTTGAAAGGGCGACAACAATGTTTTGTTATAACTAAGTTGGCCTTTGATTTGAATACAAATAAGAAATGGCAAATTTTTTAAATCAGGTAGTTGTTCCCGAATTGTTATCATTTTTGGCTGGTGATTTAGAGAAAATCCATACTCTTTAGATAACTTTGACATTTCAGCCACATATTCCTTGATCAATAACAAAATTGGTACATTATTTAAAAGTTATTTAAAATTGAATGACTTAAATCTTTTCAGAGGATTCAAATTTATAATTAATTTTAATTTGAATATCGCAGTTTGATACAGTTACAGTTAGTTTGTAATATACATGTAAAATAACACAAAGCTAAAACTTTCTTTTTAACACAAAATGTTAACATTTATGTAGGAGTTGAAAAGATTGTAGAAACTTATTATTTAAATATTTTTTTAATCATCTCTTTCAAAGTAACCTAATTTCAAAAAATCTATACTTTATACAGATCTTTATAAAACAAAGTAAGACAGTAATGTCTGTTTTAGAGTTTACAGAACCTGAAAACTACAAAAATCTGAACAAAAAGTTATATAGAAACTTCCGTATCAATTATTTAAAATTATTGGCACTATTTTTATATGGAATATTAATATGTGAAATTAAATTTAATAGTATATATTCGTTTTGCTATGTTTAAAGCGTCAGTATAATTTAGTAATGTGTGCAATTTATTAAAAGCAATTTTAATTACCTAAATAAAATGTACAGACTTTGTTGCAATACGGTACTGACTTAGGTTTTGTTTTCAATAATAGGTCCAAATCTATTAACAAGTCCACAAACTTAATGTTTATATATATTTATTTATTTCATATGTATTTATTGTAAAATCTTGAGAAATCTACAATTTTAAAATTCTTTCTGTTGAAACCTATGCAATATTTCAGAAGCAAAAGCCGTAAAATTTTACATATTTTAAAAAACATGCAACAGTTGCTATAGAAAACACTGCTAAATACATTTTATAGTATATTGTTCTTGTTAGTTTCTTAAAAGGTAATGGTTAGGTAATATTATATATGATTTTCATTTCCACTTTAAAACGACCCGGAAAGCTGGAAGGCTGGAAGGTAGGGTAGTTAAAAACGAGGCTGTCGCATGGTTTGGGTCATCAACGCTGGTTCTCTAGGTTCAAAACCTTGAATATAAAGGTATTAATGATTTCAATACAAAAGGACAAGTTTACTCACCTGACGGTAGTGGTTCAACAGCCAAGATAGGGCCGAATTATTGGTTTAAGTTGAAACTTTCTGTGTTCTAAATACTGTTGTAATTTTGATAAGACAAAAACCACGGCAAAGAACTCGAGATCCATAGTGGAGTAATTTAGTTCGTGCTTATTAAGGGGTCGTGAGGCAACGGCGATTGGAAAAAGTTTAGCGTCGTACTCTTGCATAAGAGACACACCCACAGCTATTACGGAGGCATCCGAATGGACCACTAATGACTTATAAAAATTTGGTAACGTTAATAAAAAATTATTCGTGAGAACAGTCTTCAAGGTATCGAAGGCCATCAGCTGCTCGTGGCCCAACTCAAATTTAACTCTTTTGATTTAAGTCTGTTAAGCGGCAACGCAATCTTTGCGAAACTTAAAATGAATATGGCGCTAAGCCTAAAAACTGGGCATTCTGTTTCAAATTTTTGAGGGTTGGATAATTAGCTAAGGGTTGGACAGGACGGGATCGGAATGTAGTGCGTTTGATTGGATATGAAATACGTTACCCAAAAACTGGATAGGATTTGTTGCTATAGTTAATTTGGTCGGGTTAACCATAAGTCCGGCCCTGCGGAGTATTGTCCAATACCCCTTCCACTTTCTGTAAGTGGTCTTCAAAAGACCCGTTCGAATGTCATCAAAAAAGAAGAGTGATGCTTGTATTTTATATCCCTGATATTTTCGTAATTAGTTGGGTGATCACAAGACCTGCGCTGGCTAGTCAAAGAGGAGGAAATTGTATTGGTATTGCCCAAAAGGGCTGACGAAGGAAGTGTGTCTCTTGGATTCATCGCAATGAGGAATTCGGAGATACGCCTGGTTCAAATCCAAAAGTGTAAACCACTTGGAGTTTCCCAGGTACTGAGAGGCTGATTCAAGGGTTGGAATTGGGGTTACTTTTAACTCAGTTATCTCATTATTGTGCTTGTATTACCACCCTTCTTAGCTACTGAGAAGGCGGGACAGCATAAGGGGAGTTAGATGAGAAAAGTACCCCTTTCATCATCAATATCGGAAAAGGTCATCAATATATTCCCTTAGAACCTGCAGCTTGGAGCGGGAGCATATTAATAAGGTCGAAATCGCATCTTAGTGTTACTGTCTTTAATAATAATATGATATTTGATTAGGTTAATTCTGCCCAATAAAGTCAATACCGCATCTGAAAATTTTGAGATCAGGGGACTGATTTACTCCCTTTGGGAGCTTGTCAGGCTCGGTCCGCATTGAAGAGGGTTATTCGGTGACCCTAAATATGACCTCTGAATGATACGGCATAAATGAGGGGTAACTTAAGGGAAAATAACCCTCTGAGTTTTAAAACCGATACTAGCCTTGTTCTTGTCCAAAAAGTCACAACCCAAGATCATGGGATACGGAATATAAGAATCGACGAGGAACTGGATAGCCCAAGAGACGTAACCCATCTTCAGGTGTAATTTGACCTTGGTACAATGAATGTTATCATTATTGGCTGTAAAATCAGATATCTTCCTCGGTATTTTAATTAGATTATGATGTTTACTAATGGAATAATGGAAGTTAATAGAGGTGGTGGGATATAAAGGGAGTGTGTGAACCCAATGTCAATAAGACATTGAGTAAAAATAGGTCCCAGAACTACTTTCAGAGTAACTGAACTAGTAATTGGTACGGACATTTTTCTCTGTCATGTGACAGGAGGATCAACGACATCGGGTTTGATCTGAGTCTTTCTAACTTCAGGATGACGCTGATTGATTCGCATCGCGCTCCGAACTAGTTTAAATAGACAGGTTGTTCTGGTAAATGAGTCGAGGTTTTGAATCGACTCCCGAAATTGTGGTTGCTGATTGGCTTTAGTCCTGTATTTATTGTTGGGTATCTGGTTAATAGTAGGGCGAGCGACTAGATGGGGTAAAATGTGGTGTCCATAAGGGGAGGGGATATTGACTGGTAAACCCACCATTTCGGAAGACCGGTCTAGAAGGTGAGAAGAGAACCCTGATGTGCTGTGTTTGCCTGGACTCATTGAACCTGCGATCGACCACCTGGGCCAAATCCATTAAGGTAGCAATATTGCCTGGAGAAATTTCGATCGTTAAACGCGCTAAAAGATCCGACGACAGGTCTCTTTTATTGATTTGTAGGGTCTGTTGTTCGTAGAGAGATGGCATTAGCAACAGTGTCGCATCCCTGGTGTCGGCAACAAAAGCCGTCATGAGTTCATATGGTTGTTGTGCGCGAATAATATGCTTTCCAATGGAGGCGTGCGATTTGGAATCATGTAACACGTTTCTAATTATGTTGTCCTTAAACTACTCAATATTGTGATTATCCAGGATAGCCTTCTCCAGAATATCTCGGAATAATCCCTTGGCCTTACTGACGTCATCTCTCAAAATAAGAGTGTCCATACCCAAATTATGGTTAGCCAGAAGCTTAAGGGTGGTGAGGATGGATAAACGTTTCCGGGTAGACAAGCCGTCAACCGGCTGCAGGTCCCGGACAACCGTAAAAACCGAGGCGGTAACGACTAAGGTTTGCAGGTTGTTTGATCACCACCCCTCCGGGCGTTAACCAACTCCAGAACCAAATCCTGATTTTGGGGGTCCATATCTGCAGTGGATTGATTGTTCGATAATAGGCCAGAGCCCTGCGCTAAAGAAGGAGTTCGTGGTTACTGGGAGGGCTAGAGAATCGGCATACATATCCAATTCCTGTCGAATTAAACTTCTATTAAGGTCGACCGTGTCCGTCGTGTTAACATTCCAGAGTGACAACTGCTTACATATTGATCGGCCTTTCATTTAGAAATCTTCTTCCTCTTCTTAGAATAGAAAATGGAGTTAGTCTACTGAAATATATTAAAAAATAACAGCTATAATTAACCTTATCTAGCCTGAAATAATACACTAATCAATAACAATGAAATAAATCATGTTACCCATTCTGCGTACACACTACAAATAAGTTCAAAGATAAACCCTTACCAACCTACCAGTAGAATCACCGACCAAAAAAGCAAGAAAAATCTAAAAACTCAGGTAGAGGGGGTTTAACAATTTACGGAGTAAGAAAGGTTATTCAATTTTACATTAAAAAGGAACTTGTGCAATTTGGGGGGGGGATTATTTACTTAACTTAATTTAGAATTCACGATATATAATAAAATAATTGTTGTACAAAAGGGGAATTTAAAAGTATTACGCAAAACAATTTAATAATAACACAACGAAAAACGATAAACAACGGACAAAGAACACGTGTACGGCTGACCAAATGGAACTTGTCGACTTAAGCTTCAAAATGCCCTCGCTATTGGCAAAAGGACCGAAAAGGAACGCTATGCCCTTCTAACGTATGCTGCGCCTAAACCTCATTAGTTGGATCTGCTACCTTATGAGTCGTTCTAGGTCAGGACAATTATTCTATTAGCACTCCCGTGTATCGTCGATCAATGATTTCCGATCTCCTGCCAGGACACGCGCATGCATATACGACGGTCCCGTTTTTTCTCAATTGGCCAGCCACTATTGACGAGTTATTTATATCTAATAATTAAACTAATTAATATAATTTAGGACTTACGTGGTTTATATAATTAACCTAAATGGGTATTGGACATTGCACAAGGCCCAATACGTCTTAGGATTATGCGACCTCCCTTACATCAATTTACTGCGAAAAAGTTTAGAATTTTACCTGTGCGCATCGACTCAAACTCCCCTAGGGGGTCGTCCTGACCCAAATACCTTGGACCTAGCCAGCCATTCCAAGAATTTGGTATTCAATAAAATTAATAAAGTTGACTGCAAAACACTGCTGGTCTTAAGGACGAAAACGCACTGAATGACAGTCCTTATCAAACGCTTGATATTTTCGGAGTACGCAGACGATGTTACCTGCATGTGTTGCAGAATACCACATTATTAAAATTAAAATGTAGGCATTATTAAGTTTGTTATTAAAAGATAAAAATAGTTTACCTCTTGTAAAGTTAATGGTTTTCAATATATACAACAAAAAATATATGCATATTTATAGCACACTTGTTATAATAATATTTTTTATCTTTTATGTTTTTTTTATTTCCAAATGAACCTTATTTAACTAATTCGCCTTGTAATCCCCTCTCAAAGTTTCTGTCTTTATTTTGGGGACACTATACACTCAAATTTCACAAAGATCAAAAAGTAACTAAACTAGTTTAAAACAAACTGTTTAAATAAGTTAAAAACAATTAGCGCTTTCATAGACCCTGTTCTTGCTAGAGGGACTGAAAGAGCTAGGCTAAACCAATGGTTCTCTCGTTGGTAGCTTCCTCTTACAACAACTGATAACTAGAGGATAGATAGTTATCTTATGAATAATGTAGATAATATAAAATTATAAAAGACACAAAAACTGAAACTAAACAAACTATGACAAATCATTGCACTAACTTTCTCATACACTCATCTACAAACCCAAACATAATATTTGTTCCTTTTGTCACCATTCATGTTCTATAATATTTTTAGTTAAGGAAAAATCTAAGTTTCTTATCACTGAATTTTTCCCCAATGCGTTTCTTAAATAGTCATCACTCATGAAATTTTTGTAAATATTTTGAAAGCTACTTATTATTAATTTAAATAGAGAAAAAGTTTGATTTCCTTGTCCCATAAACACATCAACGAGCGTAAATGAATATAAATTAATTGAGTATTTAATTACAGCTGTAAAGTTTTTTATTTGTAAATGTTTTCTTTGACATGTGAACTGCAAACAAACCCATTAGTTGCTTTTGTAGGTTATTTATTTTCTATGTTTATTATTTATTGTAAAATTGAGGTAATAAAGGAAAATGTTGGTTTTAATAATATTATTTTGCACAGGTTTATTAAAAAATATTACTTAACAGCAAATCTACGTGTGTGTATGAACAAACAATGTATTTTAATATTGGACAAAACGCAATTTTTACACAGTATTTACATATTTGCTTACTGAATATAGTAGTCAAAATATCTACACTGAAACGTGATAATATTTGAACAAAAATTGTGGTGTTTTAATATATTGTAAACTTTCGCAATTGTCTTTTAAATTAATAAATCTGAACCATTCCTTTGTTAGTACAAGCACCCGAACGCTCCAAGCGGCGGACATCGTAGACTCAAATGTAAACAATAGCGAACTACGCAAATCAATGAATTTACCGATAGTAATTTACATAAATAGTTTAAAACAACCAACGACAAAACTGATTGTTCAATTACGTGATAAATCAATACCTATCCATAATAAGTCTTCAACATCATATATCTGGATCGAGTAGGAGATATTGTATGTTAATACGATGTAAATTCAAGTCAAATGGACAACTAAAATACGCGAGGACGACGTAGATTAATAATTGTATTTCATAAATGAGCCTACGGAGAATAAAGGAGTGATGTTTGAAAAATTCATAAATATCATTAATACGTGAAATCTCATGAGACACCCATGGGAACTTATATTAAATTATGTACTTGCATATCTTTATTAAACATAATTTATGTCAGCCATTGATAAACCCCGCCCATCGGCACACTGACGTCACTGAGCGGCAACGTATTGAAAGTATGAACCCAGCTATGTTATGTTAATTAAAAAGTTTTATTTCCAACAAACCCAATTATCTAAAGAGTTTGTTTCTCCCAAATAATTTATAAAAATCTAGAAATTAAGGGAATTTTGTAAAATAGTATATAAGTTCATTCCATTCATACTACTTCATTTAATTAAAAAAGTGAATAAGTGAGAGGTACTTAAATCCATGTTAATTCAGCTTAAAAATTTTGGGTTCGAGATTTTTTAACACCAAAAAGAACGCTATTTTAAACTGGCGTCAGTCGTCATCCAGCTACCAAATAGAACAGTCACATAATGTGAAGAGGATCCATTTGAAACCTATCTACAATCATCCAGGACTCTAGAATTGGTCACAATTCGTCATCATAACCTGGACAAGATATCTAAATACTGGTGAGACCCATCCAGGGTATATTTTACAAATTTTAAAGGCTAAAATTAGATTACCAAAATTAACTTTGCAAACTTTTAATTTTGAACCTAAACATAATTAACTCTGCTAAAACCATTCAAAGTGTTCATAAACTATTGTCATCATTTATAGTTAAGTAATATTATCTATGTGTAAATCTAAATATAAGATAAATACAAACATTTTAACCAAAAAGTGGTGAGGTCAGCGAACAACCCATTCCCGAGGTTAAATCAAAATTTAACAAAATACCAAACTTATTTGAGAATATTAGAATTAATTACTAATTGTGACTAGAATTAATAGCTATCTTTGTAGATATAATTAATAATTTGTTACTCATTGAATTGTCCATTTATATATAAATATATATATCCCAATATACCTAGTGAACACTCAGTGAAAGGGATAGACTTTTAACAATGGATTTACAAAACATTGCATAAACCTATGTATTGAAATGAACTTATAATTTATCACAATTTGTTTGATCTTAATAATTGAGTTTGATAGAAAAAAATAATAAATGCGTTATAAATTGTTAACTTGAACTCTATTGTTTTATTTATAATAATTAAATTGGCTCAGTACAAAGTCATTATCAGCCAAATATTTAATTGAGATTATTATAGTTCAAATTCATTGGTTATTTACCAAAGTTAACTTAGTTTTTTTTAATTTTCTATTATTTTATTGTAACTTAACACTTAAGGTTACCCATGAATTGTATGATTTGAAGTATCATATTATTATTTTTAAATAAATTGAATCAATATCATTTTCCAAATTACTTCATATATTGATTGTATTTGATAAGTACTAATTTTAAATTTATCACAATATTTTGACAAAATTAATTTTAGTTGTTTTAACCTCAAATTTATCTATTACATCTTTATAAACATTTTATGTTGTCACTACAAAGTGAAGCAATTACAATTTAAGATTCAATGATAAAATATACTATTATAGGTTATCTTTTATTGCATTGGCACCTCAACGTAGGGTTTTTGCAAGATAACTACCTCAGTGTGAGTTGGTATCTAAATATATAAATATTTTACATAATAATATAGAGGTATTGGGAAGATTTTATTACAATATTTTAGGACGCTATGACTAAATTATTTAAATTTACAAATTAAATAATTTTATTTTAAGTAAAATGAGGAAACAAAATATTGAAACATAGTTAATAGGTATTGAATATTAGATTTCACGTTTGTATTTCAGATTGTTATTAGAATTCACTAAAATAAACGGAGGTAGGAGATTTAATAAAGTACCAACAGAAATATAAGGGGATGAGTGGAGATAAAATGTTTACGTGTTACAACGCATTGCATGTCCTCACAGTATGGTGCCACCTAGGGTCTTTTCAATCTGGTTTTTATTTTAAAAATTTACTACACTAAATACTAGATATTTAATATGAAATTATATAATTTTAACTAAATAAAGACAATGTGCAAGTGAAATATCTGTGATAGATATATCCACCCGGACAGCTACCAAGGAAGTTAAAGTTTTCTATGACTCTAAAAACGGGATAATTGTTATAATCCATTTTATGAAACTATAAAATAATTTTTTATATTAACAAGTTTTAATGTGCATTATACAAATTTTAATATGCACTACAAATGCTCGATATGAATGCCTTTAGTTTCTCTGCAAATATCCAGGCGATATTCAAACTCCGCCCACACACTCTGTATTATTTCCTGTGTTATGGATTCCACTGTTTAAGTCTTGCAGGTTTTGAGGCATAGGAGGGTAGTAATCTGTTTGTTTTTGAAGAACCGCTACAAGAAAAAATCGCAAGGAGTTTTATGTCCGGCGATCGCTGCGGTCAACGCAAGAGATGTCCGTCTTCATTTCCTAAGTGATAAATCCCATGGTCTGGCTACGTTATATTCAAAAACTCGCTTACCTCAGATTTGTAGTGTGCAGAAGCACCATCTTGCTGAAAAACTACGTTTGGAATATCTTTTATGAGCTGAGGAATGAGCCATTCTGACATGGTATCTAAATAAATGATGCCAGACACAGTGCTTTCAATAAAGAAAAAGGGTCCATTCACTTTACTGTTGCTAAGAGTAAAAAAAAAGTTTAGTTTGGGTGAATCCCTTTCGTACTCAATAAACTCCCTTGGGTTTTCTGATCCCCATATTTTTACGTTGTGGCGATTTACTTGTCTACTGAGGTAGAATGTAGCCTCATCGCTGAACTCTAGTCTGTCACCAAATCCATCATTTACAAACTGATCAATCATATCAAGGCTTGGCTTGTCAATATCTGTGCTTTGGTTTGTCAGTAAGCCTTAATGCTTGTAACAGTTGCAGTTTGTACGATTTAAGTCTCATCCGCTTGCACAAGACACGCCATACTGTGCTATCTGAAGTTCCTTACTAGCTTTGCGAGTTGATGTTTTAGGACTACGTTCCTCAATTATTCTGTCTCAAACTGCCTCACCCAACGACCTATGCAGTTCCGATGAGGAGGATGCTTTCTGGATTTTGTTCGAATGTTCCGTTGAACACTAACAACGGCATCAGTTCGAGCAAACTCCTAAACACAAAACGCTTTTTCTTGCTTTGTTGTAGCCATTTGACAAACGGTTTAGTGTTAGTCAAACAAGAAACCAAGTCAAAACTTAACATTATCAAAAAAAAACCTATAAACATGCCCTTTCCATTGTTGCAATAATCAATTGTTTTAATTTATGCAAACAGAAGTATCAACGGTTTAGTTTTTCACCAATCTTTTTGAATTACTCCGTATAATTTAACCCAAATTCCGTTTACTTCCAAATGTGATCGGCCTATGTAACTAAATGTGTGGTTGCTAAATGAGTTACTCAAAATTGATTTCTATCTCAATATACATTTTTATGGATATGAATAATCTCTTAATAAACCTTATGACATAGGAAGAAATATATATCTTTCAAATTGCCTACTTTATTGCACAGGAGTAATTTTGATGTAAATCTTCTACACGATTTTAGTATGGATGGTGTTAACAGTTCACAAACCTAAGGATAATATCGCAGACTAGAAAAAGATTAACAAAATCGTCAAAACTTCTAAGTTCTTATATGACATTGTAGATGCAATGCTTTTGCTCACTTTACTGTTGTAAACCTGCCAATACTGTACTTTTCAGTATCTGAAATGATTTTAGAACAATGAGTGCTTCTTTGAGTTTAAAAAAAGAAATAAATACAAATTTTATTTTTTAAGAAATATTTTTAATATTTGTCTTCAGATTTCGTAAATGTAGTTTTACGTTACTCTATAATTCATTGCGGAACAGAATATTTGAAGTGGGATGGAACGGACAATGTATATTTTGTTGGTTGGATGTATTGTTTAAAAATATTGTGTTAATGTTTTCTGAGGAGTAAAGAATCAGTTTTTACAAAAAAACAACAACGAAATACTCGCAAAAACAAGTTGTTATGTATAAGTGTAAAGCACCCATTCTGTAAAGTACATTGTGTGTACATATATTTGAGAAAAGAAACTACCAAGAATGCTGAATTCTAAAAGTAAAGTTCAGTGATCCTTATCCCTTTTGGACAATTTTCCATTTCTATTTGAAAGATTGGCAAAGGTTCTCGTATTTATTCTCTTCTAAGAGATCAATAACATACTCAAGTGCTTTGCCGACGGACTGACAGCTTTCTTATACTACACAGGATAAATGACTTCCCACTCCCCAAAACTCCAGCCCTCAACAGAACAAATTTGAAGTTCTAAATAAGACAATACGTTAGTTAACAGCACATATTAAGCTTAATATTTTCCTAATTGGTTCTTAATAGAAATTTTAAAGTCTACAAGCAGCTCTTCTATAAATACCTATATTTATATTGTTATTATTTATAGTAGTAAAAGAAACTATTATAAAGGTTAAATATAAGAAATATATTCCTAATATTTTTTTGACTTATTTTATGGGCTGGAAAAATTTAAACCAATATGTTTAATTTGTTTTCGTTTTAATAATTATTCGTTCGTAGAGTTCCTGTTTATTTTTGAAGAGTGGGTAAACTCTCTCATCTTAAGCCCTACTATTTTGCTCAGATATTTTCTTTAATTCTTTTCAATCTTTGTTTAGGCCCTTCTTGATATTGTTTCGTGCTCATACAACGGTTACGGCTTAGTTCTGTACGTCTTCTGACAAATTCTGAAGTCATTTTCTTCTACTGCCTACTTCTCATTGTTGTTTGGAGTAATAATATCTCCTAGGTATTTGAAACTTTAGATTCCCATAATGTCCTCGTAATGGGTTTCACCTTTGTCTTAAAAGATTAACATTTCATATATTGATACTAAATTATCAGTTCTACTACGTTAAAAAAATTGTACAAATTTAAAATAACAACTCACTCTGTGTTGAATTGCTGAAAAAAGTAAATTATATTAACAAAGCATTTCATAGTTTCTGAAAAATTCAAGAATAAATTTGTTTAAAGACAAAAGCTTAAATGAGAATTTTAAAATTAGAGTTCTTCTCATTAGTGATTGAATTATGGCTTTAAAAATAATTGCTTCTTTTTTGAAGGGAAAGAATAGAAACAAAACTAACTAAAGAAAACAAGAAATTCAAACAATTCAAACGTTCATAGAAAGTGTTAAAATACAGTAATGAGAAGTCATTTCCTAAAGTAAACCGTAGTAAAGAGTTTAGTTTTATCTTATTGTTACTTTTTTAAAAATTATGACTTTTGCAGCAATACGAGAGAATTTTCAGTATTTACCTTTTTTATCACGTTATGACAATAACGTTAGTCTTGTTCAACATTTAATATAGATTCTGAAAATGTATAAATGTTTAAAAGAAGTCCAAGAAATTGCAGTTTTGCTGGCGAAAGTACGGTTTAAAAAAACTTTATAACTTTTTTTTTTTAACAAAAGGTGTCGGAGAAGGAAATTATAACACCCCCCGATTTATCATCAATAGCATGTAATTTATTCCAAAAATATTTATAATTAACTTTGTTAAACTCTATATGAAACTAATAAAGTTAATATGAATTCATATTTCATTGTTTATAATATATCCTATGCTTTCATGTTTTAATGTTGGTAGTTACGTGTCAGTTGTTTTTAATATAGTTTCTTTATTAAAACTTTTTCCCACTTAAAACTGATACTAAGAGCGTGATAAAACACGAATAGAATGCTAGAAAAATAAAAACACGAACTTTCTATTTTGAATGCAAGTATTGACATATTTTCCAATAGTCTAAAAAAAAAAAAAAAAAAAAAAAAAGAATGTCTTACTTATAAAACAACATTTTTAATGAAGAACATTGCTATTAAACTAAAACAATCTACATTTTGAGCTTTAAATAAAAATATAAGATAAATGTTAAGCCTAAATTAATTTTTTTTTATTTCGTTATATAAATCATCACGTAAAAAAATTTGCAATAAGAATTCGTGACATAAGATTATTCTTTCTATCATTATTACTAAAGAAGAATGTTGTAACTATCTTCATCTCTAGGGAACATATAAGGTTACTGTAGAGCGTAAAATGACCTTAGAGTTTCAAATAAATATCCTTTATAGCTTGTCCACATTTTTTTTTCAATTTAATATCCTTTTTCTTTCAACAACTTTGATAACTTTTTACTAGGAACGAAATATTGTGTTTTTAAAAAAAATTGCACTACATATTACTTAAACCTACTTCATAAAACCAATGTAATTATTATACCTTCAGATGACTGTATAATAATATATAACATGTATACGATTTTTAACTGTGTTACTTTCTATTTCTTTTAATCAGATTTATTTAATATATGAAACTATATTCAAAACAACTGATAAAAGCAAACAAGAACCTACCAACATTAAAATATGTATCCTCAGGATATATTATAAACTCAGGAAATATGAATTCATATTCCTTTTATTAATTTCATACAGAGTGTACCAAAGTTTTTTTTTTTTTTTAAATTTTTTGGAGTAAAGAACATGCTATTAGTGATAAATCGGAGGATGTTATATTTTCCAACACCATTTGTTAAATAAATCAAAGGTTTTTTTTTTTAATTTTTAAATCGTACTTTTGTCAGTAAAAGTGTATTTTCTTGGCTTTCTATGATTTTTTTGTAAAGGGTTTATACATTTTCATTAAATATCTTAAACAAAACTAATGTCATTGAGATAAAATAAAGGTAAATACTGAAAATTTTGGCCCAATGCTGCAAAAGTCGTAACTTTAAAAAAGGTAGGAATAAGATAAAATTTAACTTTTTTTTACGGTTTACATTAGTTATTGCCAAATGTTATAAAAAAAAAGTTACAATGTAATGAGCTTTCAAACTATTTAATACAAACTTGTTTTTTTGTCTGATTTTAAAAGACAATTATTCCAAAAACTGTGTATATTTTTATTAAAAGTTTTTAACATTTTTCATAATTAGTTGAGTACAATAATTAAAAAGAATTTTAACCTAACTTATACATTTTTTTGACAACATATATTGTTTTGAGTGATATTAGGAATTGTACCAATACTGAAATATAATCCGATAATTGGAATTATTTTCGTAGGCTATCAGTAGATTTCTTGATTAGCCTTAAGAGGAATAGACGTCTGTTACTGAGGAAGAAGAGAAGAAATAGCTATAAAATCATTTTGTCTGAAAAACAATATTTTATATTTTACCATTTAACACCAATGTGTAGAGATTGCGATTGAACACATACGCAATGTGGTAGGTAGCGTAAAAATCACGTCAACTACATTAAGGATTTAACTCTGCCATTTATTTAATAGCAATCGCAACACAAAATCTGTAAAATTATTAATTATGTAACAATAAATCTGATCATATCATTATCATGGGTACACTTAGAGTGGATCGCCTTCCACTTCTACACCTATCTTAATGGTTTATTTAAAAACATTAAAATAACTACTAATGAGAAGTGAAGTATTTACCATTCAACATGTTTTTCGCCTATTATGAACTTACTGCACTCCTATGGAGATTCTTCAAACGATTTCTTATAAAATATAGCACACACCAATTACCTTCTAATTATATTTTAAACACATGAAGGAAAGACGTTTATCAAGTTAAACACTAACATAACTAAAGCGTTTTTATTTTCTAAACTAAAGTACAAATTAGGAAGGCTTTATATAAACAACAATACAATTTGTACAAAATTAAAAACCATTATCAATCAAAAACATGAACGATCTTGATTAATACATCCATCAGTAGCAGCATGACATCAGACTGGTGAGTAATCTTTTCTCTTTTATTTTTTATGCACTTATAGCTATAAGAGGAAGTGTCTAGGTTACGGATCCAAAAGTACAGGAGAGAAAAGTACTGCAAATGCTACTCATAATGCTACAGACATAGTCAGCACGCATTCTCATTATTATACATTGTATTAAAACTAGTAAAATGACAATAATAAATATTTATTAACTAATCTTCAGTTGGATGATTGAATTGGCAAAGAACTGTTTTATATTATTAAGTGATTGTTTATATTGAAATTCGAATTACTTTGAAATTTTATTTGATTTCATCAACATTGTCTAATTTTTCACCACAGTTAAATAGATTTCATTTCATAATATTTATGTAGAAAATATGATGATGAGTTTTATACAATCGTCATTCAATTTTAATAAATAATATAACCGGTAAATAACAGTTGTGAAAGATACCAATATATTACACGTAGTAAGGGGTAGCCTAACATGTCCATTTAGCATCTTATGTGAAAATATAATAAATGTCACAACACATAATGTCATTTTGTCTCTCAATCGATTCACGTTCCAGTTTCTACTTTCAAAGATTAAATTAAACACTCCTGTGCTTCTCTGTAGTTCACTGTCTTGTGTCAACATATCTCATAATGTCAGTAGTGAGTAAATGTTCCAATACTAACGGTATATATGAGTATAAGTATGCATATTATACATATTTTATTTTTAATATACATAAAATGAAATATTGTGTATATATAATATTATTTATTTAAAAATTTACACAAGCTATGCCACTAATGTATATGTATTATATAATTAAGTCATATTTAAAAGTGAGTACTAAATTGAACTAATAGTTTAGTCTCTAAATGTGAAAGTATTGTAATTAATTATTAGGTTAACAATTATTGATGTTTCTTTTTTTACATTATTTTAAATTAGAAAATAATTATAGTTTTTATTTAAAAAAATCAAATTGTTATTTTTTTAATTAAAAAATATATATATATTTTAGTTACAATTAAATAGTTATATGTATAGAATAAATAATTAAATTATAATTTAAAGAAGACTTTCTAAATTAAGACGTTGTTTAATTGTCACTGTGATTGTACATACACATAAGAGGATGTTAAGGTAAAAGTGTAAAATATATGCACACCTTAAAAAAGACTGTATCTCCATAATTGAGATTTCCACTGTACAAAAAATTGACAAATCAAACGTTTATTTGAGGCTATGGAGTATACAATTGATTACACTCTTTATTTGAAAAATGGATAAACATAGTTTCTTGGTGGGATTCATAATTACTATTTTAACTACTGTAGGCTTATAATTATGTCTGAATATGTTATATATTTAATAAGCTCTCCTATTTTACCCATTTTTTAAAGAACCTTCTGAAGTAGAAGCTGCAAATATATTTGTTTAATGTTTAGTATTTAAAATGTCAAACAAATTACGTCAAAGAGGTGTCCTACATTTGGAATACAAGTTTAATGCGCCGACCTTACTTTGTTTAAAAAGTGGATATGAATTAATTTAATAGTCATGGTATTCTGATATCTTATCTGAAAGTATGTTAAACATCATAAATTAAAAGAACTCTCCTTAAATTATGGAATGAAGGATCTTTTCTTAATAATCTGGATAACGAAAATGATTTCAGAAATGAATTTTTTTAAATCAATATACGCTAGTTTTAACAACATTGGTTTACCCATTTCTATTCCAAAAAAACTGAATTTATTTTCTTTAAATTGCATAACTTATGTTACATGTTATTACTAGAAGAACAATCAACAAGATAAAAACATTCTGAAGTAACATTGGGACCACATATTATACTGTTTTAATATTTCTGAATTCATTTCTTGTAAGAAGTAAACGAAAGTTAATGTCATATTTTCTGAAACGATAAACTCAATTTCGAAGGTCTAGGTTTTATAATGATTTTTTTAAATTGACATATGATTGAGTTGTTGAAATAACGTTAACATTAAACTTCTGTAGTGAAATTGCTTCGTAAACGAGTAATAATTAGTTATTCCTAATCGAGTGGAAAGTCGTTAGTGTGACAATTCATTAGATTATGTGACTAGAATCCCTGCCGGCAGCGAAAACTGGATACACTGTGAATGTTTATCCCCTCTGGGTATATTAGAATTGGGTTTATCATTCGAAAAAAATAGAGGAAAATCTAAAGTTGTTCTTTTTTCACTATATTTGTAGGCCTATATATATTTATATATAGAAAGATAATGAGTATGTATAAGTAAATGTACATTTACGTCCTTATATGGTGATAAGGTATACACACTAGTTAGCTCATGTTAATAGTTTTAACAGTTTTCTAAAATTGCGTTGCGTTAGTCTTATTATGTCCTGAATTGTAAATTATAGTGGATTATCCTGAAATTTGTTTAGACTAAGCACAGTAATATGGACAAACATAAACGTTGTTATATTAAGTGTGAAAAAATTATGGATTTGGTTAATTCCTGTTAACATTATACGAACCTGTGAAATAGATTAGGTTAGGCCAGGTTAGTGTAGAAACAGCTAATTATGAGAAGTATTGTTGTTTAACTTTTGCTTGATATTATTGATCACCTGATAATGTGTTCATTGAGTTATAATGTTGTTGTGGCTCTAATATAATGTTGTTCAGTATTATAACAACAACAGACTTTCTAATATACTCAGACTTTATAAAAAGTAAGAGCTTGTTAGATGACGAAAGAAACTGCGAAAATGATCATGTTATGAACCTATATTTTTGTAAAAAATATAGGTTTTGGAAGTATAACAAATGCGTGAATAAATTAGGCATTGTAGTTGGTACTTATTTTGATGGTATTAATTTCTCCTTAACTACAGTTGATTGGTTTATGTATTGTTCGTGTGACTATTTTACTTGCATTGATGTTGGAACAGTTGACATAAATGAAAGCTTATTACAAATAATAATAATAATAACAATCCTCCGCAATGGACTTTTAGTGGTTTATCTCGGGAGACAAATGCTTGCTTTTTACTGAAGGTACAAGATAAAACAGTTTAAAAATTAATGGAAGCAGTTTTGATATTTTGATATATATTAAGTCTGGTTTTACAATAATATCTGACTTTTGGAAAGGTTATAAAACAGAAAAACCTAGCACGGTTGGCATGTCACATTGTAAGGTCCCTCATAAATATAAGTTTATAGAACTTGATACCAGCCTTAACACGGAACATGTAGAATGTTTGTACGGTTTTGAAAAATGGAGAAATAAAAAACATCGTGCATCATCTTCATACATACTTGTCTGAATTCATGTGACAGTCAGGAATGAAGGCGGACGCTACTGGCTGACATTGCAAAATTTATGCAAAACCATCATCCCATTTGTAATTTTGGTTCAATAAAATGTTGAGCCTCGAAGTTGGTCTAATATTTATACAAAAAATGGTACTTACGTATTAAATTAGCTATTTAATCATAATAACCTACCCTAAAGTAATCTATTTCACTGTTCTGTTTAATACTTAAGTACCGAATTATCTATGCAACTTTTAAATATTTTATAAAAAAATATTCCGCATGCATCGTCAAGATTACAAACGAATATCAATTAAGGTAAACAGATCAAACAATGTGTAGTCCTCGAACTGATCAACAGAAAGAACGGGGCATCAAGACTAAACAAACAGGTATTTTATAGTTTTAAAACGAAGTATGAAAAATATACATACATTTCTAAACATGTGTTTCCATATATTTATACATATATCTAGAGTCCCTCTCAAAAGTTAATCATTCTAATGAGCCTCAGAGGACGAAACATGTATAAAGAGCGTTGTCAATGAGCGGACAATTATATTGTCACAGATATAACTGTTATTAAAATATACTATCTGTCTAATCAAAAAAATATAAATACGACCACAAACATAATGGACATTGTATTGCACCTTACACGGCCATGTTGTATAATCACATTTCTTTATGGTAAACAACTAGATACAGAGAGATAAGTTCTTAAATATTTATTGGTCATATTTTTCCTACTAATAAACCAATCAATTGTATGTATGTTTAACAATTTAATTTTCACTATTATTATATTTATCCAAGAATGTTATTAACAAATAATTTATTTTCTTTATTTTAAATTTCAAATTATTAAAATCGATTTAATATTTTTATAAAACAAAACAATACGTGCTTTTAGATTAATTATAAAATAAAAGATACTTCTAGGTTAAAGTTCCTACCCTTTGTGAACCTTTCTTTATTTAAAATACTTTAAAATAGTAGGAGTGTTGAGCCGTACAATAAAATTTATACCTTAATATAGTAAAGGTAAACTTATCTTACTGTACCGATGTCTGTGTTACCAATTATCATTACTAACAGACATTTTGATAGACTGCCAAAGGCTCTACAATATTTTAATTGGAGTTGAACATAAAATTTAAAAAAATAAAATATTTACAGTTAATATTTTACGTTCAGTTTAATATAGAATACAAATTTCGGATCATAGTATAATAGTTACTGACTATTGAGATTGTATACTTCAACAAATACAACGGAGGTGCGGGATTTAATAAAATAGAAGTTGAGATAAACGTGTTACGTGTTACACGTCTTAACAGCATGCCGCTACGTAGGGACACTTCAATCTTTTATTTAGTATTTAGTTAAATATACTCTATACAACTGAAAATTACATAATTTTAATTTACATCATATAATTACAAAGAAGTGAAATACAAATATTCAAGTTCACAGACACATTAGAGCCTGAAGTTATGATTGTAAAACCAGTATATTATTGTAAGCCATTGGAAATATTATTAGGCTTAAAAAGTATAGTAAAGTAAGACTACACCGCCAAAAAATTCAATTCCAGTAAAACAAAGGATTATAATATCAAGTGTCGAGAAATACATTTGACACTGTGTGCAGATTAGAGCAAAATTAAAATATAATCGTTAGCATAATATCAGAAATATTGGTGGAAAAAAATACTGACTTCATCAAAATTAAATAACTGACGTGATAACGTTAACCAATTGGAATAAGCAAAAAATCTTAATATCTAAAACTAAGATAGGAAAGGGGAGACTCTTTTAGAAAACGGGAGCAATATTTAATCAATTTAAAAAATATTAATTTTTTTTTAAATGAAAACTCTATATTTTTTAATTTAAAATAATATCAGGCATAGACAACTAAATTTTAAATATTAAAAGAATGAAATGTGGTGTAAAATAAAATAAAAATATTATATTAAAGAAATAAGTATTTAAAACTAAAATTTATTAGTTTAAGGGAATGAAATATAATTATACAAAGTGCAATTTTTATAATTTACGTTTTCATATATTTGAATCGTGGGTTGAAAAGGAGATTTTTGTTATATGTAGTGTTGTGTAATGTGGACTTCTTAAAGGAACAACATAAAACATTGTTCTTTAAGTGAGTAGACCATTCACAGTTTAGAGGTACGTTTAAAAAAAAAAATTTTTTAAAAAAGTTTAGAATATTTGATTGTAGTCATAAGTATTTTTGAAAGCTTACTGTAGTTGATGAACAACCTCAAAATGGTTCCCCAAGGTTGTATCTTTATGATATTTGAGAAAGGCGACATTTGATAAAAGATAAGAATTTTTTTAACAACACTTACATCTAAGTGAAAACTATTATTTATATGTCTATATTTATATATTATTAAACAATATTTAAAAAAAATTGAAACTAATATATTATAATTAATTATAGTTATAAATTATGTATGTGTTTGGAGGTATGAATTTACAGTAGTTTATATGAATGAAAATATCTCTTTATTTATTACACTTTATTCAATGGGTTTTGATATGCTTTAGGGTTTCCTTTTATTTATTATTTTATCCACTGTTTCTTTTTACCCCACAGAGAATTGACACACTTTGTACAGAGAGAATTTGAAAGCAATACACTAAGGGTAGATCAATAAATGTATCTTGACTTGTATATATTTTTTTCAAAGGTTGTGGTACGTGAACACAATTTAATCTCAAAATGCCTTACATTTCAGAATTCGCAATTGTATGTTTTAAAAATTGTAAAAGACAATCTAGTAGAATCATTTAAAACATTCACGTAACATAATAAAAATAACGTTTCATAATATTTTTAAAGTTACGAAATCTTACAAAATCCCAATTAGTTTACCTTTACAAAATCTATAAATTCTTATAATGTTTTTGATACAAATTTGATTAAAGAATAAGGTTACAAAATTATAAAAATATCGTTTTGGGCAATTAAAATAATGCAATTGAATGAACCGTTGTGGTGAGATGTAAATTAAGATACATTAAACATGCATGGATGAAAACTGCCCCAAGATGAGGAGTAAGAGGATTTATATTTTAATAAGTTAATCATTAAAAATAGTGGATTCATTTTCAACAAATATGATTTTGTTTTTATGAAAAAAAGAAAAAAAGAAAAAAAAATCATGTTATAAATTATATTAGTTGAATAAAGTTATAACTTAATTTAAGTATCAGAACTGAGCACACATTTGTCTAGCTCAACTAGTTAGTATTTTTATAAATATTCATAGGTCGTCTCAAGAGATGTTTCAATACTTATTATGTGTATTTTTTTTTGTTCTTTTTTTTGATAAGTGTCGTCTACAGCTGTCCTTTTCTTTGACACAAAAGCCTCTGTAAATGTGATATACAATAAAAACCATTGCAACGACTTGTCTGGAAAGAAAACTTTACATTCCGTTGGACAGCAGCGACCATTAATTCCATTGCTATATTTATGTTATTCACGATACAAGCTCTGTCCGGTAATTCGAACTGTAGCTTACCATGAACAAAGCTACTCATAAAATGCAGATCGAACATCATTTAAATAAAGTTACGCCACCCTCCATACCCCTGTTAGCTGGTAACAACGTGTAAGTCGACGTATTTTCTTTGAATGTTGATCGCAATGGAAGTCGTCTCAACGCCAAAACATTTTCATCCGGAATTGAGATACAGAGGAGGTATATAAGGCAGTACCAAAAATAATGACTTTAGAAGGAAAAATTTAAAGTTTATAAAAAGAATATGAAACCTAACTAATAAAGCAGTTTATGATATGAAGGTATGATTGCTTGCGTCTTAAAGCTAGCCGGACAAATTAATTCAATTTTAATTATTGAAATTTTATGTAATCAATATTACAAGCTACATTTTAAATGAACTAGATCATACTTAAGTAAATATTTCCATTAATAGCCAGTAAACAATATAAATATATTACTAAAATATTATCAATATTTTCAAATTAAACAACACTTATGATTAAAAAATATCCATTGTTATTTAAAAATACAGGGGGCAATAATAAAAATCAATTCAAGATATTTTATTCAACCTTCTAGTGATTTTACAGATCAAACCTAAAGACAAATACACTTCCTTTAAGATTAGAATTAGTGGAAACACTCTTCATGCAACGACAATTATTTAGCAGATAATAGCTGTTAGTTCAAATTAACGTGTTTTACTGATTTCAGTAATGAAACATGTTGGAACTCGTGAATAGAATTAGTGAACAAAATATCAACATTTATTAGCAGATCAAGTTGTTCTTGGTCTTCTATAGTTGTTCTCAATAATTATAGATTGAGACTCATGTTCTCTATAAATGCATTGAGTATCTCTAAATTATTGTTTATATTATAATTTGTTTTGCATACCATAGAACACAGCAATGAAAGTAAAATAGTCAACTTTAACGTAAGTCTATAAGTGTTTGTTTGTGTAGAAGACTAAAAATTATCTGTGTTTTCAAATTTAAAAAGCGCTACAAATTTATAGAGGAAAATGAATTAAATGAGAAAATGTAAGACAATTAAAACAACGTATCTTTTCTTTAAAAATAATTTTATAATGTTTTAAATTGTATATTACGTAATGACATACTTATCTTATGCCAGTAAGCAAATATCATATATATATATATATATATATATATATATATTAAACAATTAACTCGATTACCCTCAGGGGGCCGTCACATAGTGAGTACGGGCTTGGCAATCCCGAGGGAACCTAGCTTGATCTACACCTTTCGTCGTGTAAGGTTAGATTAGAACATTAGGTCTCTATCTTTAATCCTTCCTATGATATCTGTCTTGATCTACTCTTGTTTATTCCAATCCCAACGCTATTAAAGTATTCAGGCTAAATCTGTTTATTGTTATTATTTATTTGCTGGTGTTTTAAATGGCGATGATGACGAGAGGTTTTTTTCCATAAAACAAAAGAAAACAAAATTAACTTCATTGTAGTTACTATTGATGACTTATTGAAATATATCTTGCAATACATAACTCTAATCCAAAATAATTTCAATATGATATTATAATATCTTAGTAATATAATCATCAACCCATGAGTCAAACTTCGTTTGTGAGAGAGGAAAATATGTTGCGGAAGTTTTTCAAGTCATTTTAATCCAATTTTTTTTAGTTGTTAAACAAATATACTTAAGTCTTGCATTTGAGTTAAGTAAACTTCACAGTCACTGACATATAAGTTTATACCATCGTAATTCTTGTAATATTACGTTGTAAATACTGTAAATATTTTTAACAGATTTCTACAAGGAAGGAAAATCTGGACTATGTGAAAAATATTGTATGCAGTTTCTTTAGAATCACAACTTTCAATACTGTTAATTTATGGTAAAATCTTTATACTTTAACTTTACTTAAATGATAAAAAGCATTATACTTTACCAATTTCCTGAGAGAAATAAACGGATGTTTGAGTTTGAGAAACATAAAGCACATACCAATATTTTTGGGGGGAAAATGTTTTTTAATAGCATATGCTACTCCTGCTAGAAATTGCAGTTCATACTGTTGAATTATTGTTTACCTAACAAAATGAAAAAGTTTTAATTTAATAAACTGAAAAATATAATACTTCAGTTAATGAATAACTTAAATCAAGCAGAGGTTGTTAGGATATCTAGGAGGAGTTGATGAACATAATTACATACACGGATCATTATTATTCAAGGCAGATAAACAAATAAATATAATGTTTATTATATTACACGTCAACGTCTGTAGTAAAATTGTTTTAAGAGTTGAGCCACATGCTGCACTTACTGTAGTATAAAGCAGTCATAGAGTATGTCTAGGAATTACTTCACGGAACTCTGTCAATATTTGAGAATCATAACTAATTGTTTCTTAATAAATATAAATAATAGAAAAAAATGAAAGTAGTAAAAAAGGCCTATTGCTAGAGAAACAAATAGGATTATTATGTAATAATAAATTTGATTACTAAACTGTAAATACTATGGGCTTTTATATGTAATTATGAGGTCGATGTGAGAGTTATAATTTGTATAACTACAGTATATGAATAATATATTTTGAGGTAATATAATACACACGTGCAAATATTACACTGATGCTTTAATTCTATTTAACATTTTTATCTCATAGACCTACATAATTAATATTAATCAAATGCAATGTTTTGAGTTATTTTTTTTAAACAAAACTAATATATCTACGTAAGAATGTATATTCGACCTATTACTTGACTTTTATCTTTTATTCCAGTAGTAGATGTAAGCAGCAACAAACGATTTTACCGCACTCGATTATTGACCACCTGCTTTAATCCCCTCAAGTCCTTACCTTCCTTCTTATTTTTATCTCTCTGGAACCTTATTTTACGTTTACTACAACCTTGGGGATTTCAACCTAGGATTGCTGCCTATGGAAATAATGAAACAATTATGTGATTCCAAAAAAGAGCATTATTGAGCGACACATGTTTCGCCGTTTCAAACATTGTAGCTTGAAAATGACTAACGACGAAACAAGTCACTCAATAAAGGTCTTTTGTGGAAGTACATTTTTTTTCATTATTTTCATTGATGTGGAATTCCATCAAACACCGACTGTTGTCACTTTAAACTTGCCGTTTTGTATTGTAATTATTTTCCTTAATTATTTCCACCATTTAACTTTGATTTGAACTTCCCCATAATTCTTCATTTGAGATACACTCTGGTTAATCAACATTATAAATTCGGCTGATACAGTTTTTTAAGTTCTCCAATGCCATAAATAATTTATGTTTTATAGATTCCGTAATCAATGCTTCATTTTATTAATCAATTATTATACACATTATACTTTGTTTTGATAGCAAGGACACCACTCGCATAGTGTCTTGTTTCTATGTTTTTTCGTGATTTATATAAAAAATGTTGAGTGATTGACTCGGTGATACAGAGTGCAAGTAAATGTCCAGAGTTTGCTGGTTTACCACAGACTTATTATACCATTCACGGATTTTGTAACCACGGCTAATAAACCCACTCAACGTGAATTTCTATTTTTCTGTCCACCAATAATGACTCCTGTTTTCGCAGAGTGTTTGACACGATGCTTTGATGTTATTGAAGTTTATGAGATTTGTCTCACAAGTGAAAACTGTATAACAAATGTTGATTAAAAGTACAATTTACCATGGTATGTCATGAACACTTAATACACTTAAAATTTATTTATAGTTGCATTTAATTTATCGAAATTTCATTTAAAACTAATGCTGTTATTTAATTTACTGTACACCATGTATTATGAACAAAATGACGTTTCAGTCAAGATCATTCTTTTCAAATAAAAGTTTTTATTGTCGTAATTTTTTGTTATATAGTGTAGTTTCAATTTCTGTTCCTATTTATTTACTCACATTGTAAATAAATTATGTAACCTCTAGCGCTTGCTGCAAAATTATATTATGTCTTTTGAGCAAAACGTTTTTTAGATTTGAGTGGTACGGTTTATCTAACCTATAAAGTTTGTAGTAACTTACTTTCTAATTTATCATTAGGGGTAATCTGTTTTGTTGTTCAAAAGTTGTACTTAAAATATGCTGCGTATTATTATGTGACCTTTAGATTAGGAGCAAAGTTTGAATAACAATTGAAAAATTATTATCAATTGGAAAGATGCAATTAAAGCGACACTCATTTTTTTTTAAATTGACTTCAAAGACAATTTGAAATTGAATCGTATGCTCATCTATTTATTATTTTGTAAATTAGTTATTAATATTATTAATTTTTAAACCATACATAAGTAAATGAATATTGATTTTGACTTGGGAGATTTTAATTTTTAAATATAACTTAAACAGAGCATCTCACAAATAATAAGTTGATTGACTGAAACACATTTCTACGACAATGTCACTATTTTCAGTGATTATCGTATCTTATCCATCAACAAAGATGGCGAAATTGCCTTTGTAACGAGTTTCAGTCGAAAAACATACATTAGTGTTTCAATAATTGTGTTCAACTTAAAAAGTATTATTTTACTTAGTAGTGTGATCCTAGAACTGTTGTCATATTTATAAGTTGGATTTTTCTTATCTTAAATATAAAATATAAAAAATATTTAAATGAGTAATACTTGCAAAAACTTCAATCTTAATTGGAGAAACATCACAAAACACTAATTCCCAATAATTATAACACCTTATTTGATTAGGACGACTTTTTAATGACTACATGTTTAAAAATCTTCGTGATACTGTCATTAAAATGTTGCCTTGATCAAATGACGTGTTATGGTGAATAATTAATTGTGGTTATTCTATTTTTAGAAAAAGTGTATATTGTATTTTTAATATATAAAGAAACTAAACTAAATTACATTTCCATAATAACGATCTTAAAATTAATAAACAATTGGAAAAATATGCTATAAATATTCTTCTTTTAACATTTAAATTAATTTAATGTTAACTTATATTTTTTTCACTACATCTCTTATAATATATTATGTTATGTGCTATAACCAAGGGAAGTTAGAAGACATTAATCGGGATAGTTTCGAAAAGTTATCAGTCTTTTGGGAAAACACTTTAGTATTGCATTGATCTATTAGAACGGAATAAATAGACGAAACTTTGCCAAACTTTTAGATAGAAAGTGAAATTGGTCCTGAGGGGATATGAATCACTAAACACATCTTGAATTTAGTGACTTTAGATTACCTTCTGGAATTTATTTAGAGCCACAATTCACTTGAAAGTAAAGGAATCATCGCATAAAAAGTTGTTTTTACTTTTAAATAGTTTTCACTGCACGCACTTAACACTATCACAACGAAAAATAAAAATAATAGAAAAACCCAAAATAGTTCTAGTCTGCTACCAATGTAATAAGAGATGTTTAGTTTCTTATAGTCCATGCTGTAAACTGTTTACAATATTGAGGGAAAGAAATCTCAACTTTTCAGATGAAATATACGAAGCTATTTTCTAGGCTAAATTCGAAGACGTGGGTCATAGCGGTCATTAGCCCTGTTATTCTAAAACTATTTTACTGAACCAGTTGTAGGTCTAAGTTAAAATGGTATAAGGTTTACATAAATTTAATATGTACAATGTCTTTGATAACGTCATCTACGATAATTCGTTGTGTATAATTTAATAACAGTACTAAAATATACTTTTTAAATATCAACTGTTTAATATTTATATAAATAAACTAACAATAAATTATATATAAAACGCGGCAGTGGAGTGTGATGTTTCTCACCACGTGATTGGTGAGGTAAATAAGTATAATGGAAATACATCTTTTTAAAGTAAAATATATAGTTATATACAATTTATTAAATTTACCTTAATTTAAATTTATGTCATTTATTTAAACACTTCTTATATGAGCACTATACGTTATGATTGTGGGAAAATTGTCCATAAGGCTTTTTGATATTGGGTTATTAATTTGTCCATTGTTGGATATGATGAGTAGTAATGAACTTATTTAGTGAAAACGTAATCATACCATTTTATGATTTTTTTCTGATGTGGAAATGTAATAAATATCATTATGTTGAGGTAGAGTCCTGGGAGAAGAGCTCGAGTATATTGTGATGATGGGGGAGGTAGGCTGTTTAGCCGGGCGAGGTTGTTTTGGTCGAGGAATGGTGGTAGTTGGTTTTTCTTAGAAAGCGAGGTAGTAAGAGGAGCGGGGATCGTAATAGGGGAGATTCGGGACTGAGAAGTTATAGGGGCGAGGAGACGGGGTAAGGCTGATGAGCCGCCACACAGGAGTAGAGGTGCTGGCTTGGTCCTTAGAAAGGCCTTTAACTTGGGTGACGGTCTTTGGATGTCTCTGCCGCAGTGCCCTGCTGATCCGGCGCTGGACTCTCCGGACAGCTCTCCGCTGCTGGTTGCGTCGCCTCCCCGACATCAAGCCAGGGGTCCGCCGGGTAACCACTACCCTACTATCTTTCCCTATCGGGAGGCGGTATAGTGGTTGCTCGCCGGGTTTCCCCTACTTAGCTGTTTCCCTGTCGGGAGGCGAGTTAGGAAGGTGAGGTGATAGAATTATGCGCCGTACAACAGTTAGGCAATGAATCGTCTTTTGTCCCTTTGGTCACCTTCTGCTGGTGGTGAATGTTTGAGTTCGTGTCTCTCGGTGAGAGACGGAAGATGAAGTGTGTCCTGGTGGTGAGCTCGAGGAGCTGTGTCGAAGTGTCGTCTCTACTCAGTGAAGAGAAGAGACTGATGATTTGGTTAGGAAAACGTCGGGTTTTATACGTTTTCCTGTAGTCGAACAATGGAGAAGCCATTGTGCGACTTTCTCTATTCTGCGATCCAATCACAGGCCGGCTAGAGGCGTGGGTGGCTTAGCGTGCTGTGATTGGGTCGGAGAATCTGAAGTTTATGTGTTCGGCGAGAGACCGTCCGCGGCCTCTCGCGAGTTGAGTCTGGACCAATCACGAGCTCCCCTTTACTGTTCGACAGTAAGGGAGATGTAGGTGTTTGGTTGGCCCAGAGTTTCCGGCACAGAGGTCCGGGAAAAGTGCGGGGAAGTGTTCTCAGTGTTTGGTGTGACCAAACGCTGAGAAATGTTGGATTGAGTGAGCCGGGGAAATCAGTTCCAATGTAAAGGGCGATGGCAAGTCCCCCCTCACTTGTGGAACTGATTTACCCTAGAGAGTTGTTCCGTTGTTGTGAGAGTTTAGATGGGTGTGAGTGTAGTATACCAGCAGAGAAAGGTTACCCAAAGAAAACAAAATAACTTGTATTTATTGGTTCATAACTTATAGCTAACAATACAGAGTGAAAAATTACAATTTTTATTAAGGTTGGTTTTCAAAACCAAAGTTTTACATATATAATTAATTAGAACATGATTCAAGTTTTTCAAAAACAAAGACACAAAATATTCATGGTATATAGATACAAGTTTATGGGTTTTTCAAAAACCAATTTAGTAGAAAGCAAAGACAGGCAATTTATTTTAACATATGCGTACATATAATTTTCAAAATTTACATACATACAAAGGAGAAAAAATATAGGATATGACAAGTATAATGGCGGATTTTTCAAAAATCACATATTACATAAATATAAGAGAAAACAAAAATATTTTAAATATACAGCAGAGTTTATACACAGTTTTTATTGTCTATATGATATTGTCTTAGCCCGTGGGCATAGTTCGGGGCGGGAGATGGGGAAACACACAACACTAAAAAAAACACAAATTGTTTATATGATACAGAAAATTACAAAATTGTTTATATATAGGAAAAAAAAGAGATACAGTTATTTATTGTTTATATTTGGGGGGGGGGGTGGTCGCGGCACTACACTCACTTGGTTGCTGTGATGACGGCGGGGCTGGCTTTTGGGCTTCCTCAACCTTGTGGTCCACGTTCGGGGCTCTGTCTGGAAGATGGCTGGTTCCTCGGCTGTCTGTAGGTCCTCCTTTACTGTAGGGGGCAGTAGTCTTTCAGAGTGGCCAGCATCCTCTGGGGTGGTTCCCTCCTGTGGTTGTCTCGACAAGGCGTCGGGTAGCTCATTAGTTCGTCCGGGGCAGTGCTCTATGCTGAAGGTGTATTCTTGGAGTAGAAGCGCCCATCTTGTTAGTTTGGATTTGTGGTCCCGCATCTGATTTAGCCAGGTGAGGCTTTTATTGTCCGTCCGGAGCACGAATGACTTATCTTCTAGATAAGCACGGTAGCGTTTGATCGCCCACACAACAGCGAGACACTCCTGTTCGTTGCTGTGGTACCGTTGCTCCGTTGGGGTGAACTTCGCGCTGGCATAACTGATGATGCGGCGCTCCTTCTGTGGTGTTTCCTGGTAGAGCACTGCGCCCATTCCGATCTTGCTGGCGTCTGTCTGTAGGATGAAAGGCAGGTCTTCGGTGGGGCGGTGGAGAAGCAGGGGTCTCCTCAGGATTTCCTTGGTCTGCTGGAAGGCGGTGTCAGCTTCCGGGGTCAATTTGAAGGGCCTTTTGGAGGCGATGTTGTCCGTTATTGGGGCGATGGTTTCTGCAAAGCGTGGGACGTATTCTCGCAGCCAGTTACAGATGCCCACGAATTGTCGCGCCTCTTTCCTGGTCTTTGGAGGGACCGCTTCCTGTATGGCCAAGACGTGCTGCTCCTGAGGTTGATTCCCCGTGCTAGTGACAGTGTGACCGAGGTAGTCCAAGGTGGCCTTCCCGATGCTACATTTTTCCAGGTGGCAAGTCAGTCCGTGGCGTTCTAATTCCTCCAGAACGCGGTCCACATGGTGGCGGTGACTGTCCCAGCCCTGGGAGAAGACGATGATGTCATCGAGATACGCGATGCAGGCACCTCGGTCACAGTGGGGCAGGATCTTCTCCGTCATGAGGCGCTGAAACGAGCTGGGGGCGTTTTTTAGCCCGAACGGCATGACGGTGAACTGGTAGTGAAGGCCTTCCGGGGTGGTGAAGGCGGTGTAGTGTTTGGAGTTCTCTGCCATGGGAATTTGCCAGTATCCGCTTTTGAGATCTAGTGTGGTGAAGACTTTTGCGCTGCCGATGTCCTTCAAGGCCTGGTGAATGATGGGGAGGTTCTGCGGGGCGTCGATCGTCTGCTCGTTTAGTCGCCGGTAGTCGATGCAGAATCTGGGGTGGCCGTCCTTCTTCTTCACGAGCACGATTGGCGAGCTGTATGGCGAAGTCGAAGGCTCGATGATTCCCGCAGAGAGCATTTCTTGAACCTGGTCGGCGATGACTTTTCTTTTCAGTGGCGAGCATCGGTATGGCGCTTGGCGGATGGGTGCGTTGTCTCGGAGCTGGATCTCGTGGCGGAGGCTATTGGTTCTTCCGAGGGGTCCGTCGGCGTGGAAGGCTGCGGCATGGCGTTGAAGCATCTCGGCGAAGGGTCCCTCCTGGTCCTCCGGAAGTCCGTGATCGACCTTGTCTAAGGTGATGGCGGGCGTTGTCTTCTCCCGTGGTGCAGTCGTGGTCCACGATAGTGTGTGTCGGTCTTGCCGTCCGTAGGTCAGCGTCCCTGCGTTGAAGTCACAGACTGCTCGTTGTTCTTGGAGCCAAGGGTACCCAAGGAGGGCTGGCTCTTGGAGGGTATCTGCTACCAAGAAGTTTGCTGTCATCAGTTGTCCTTGGAGGTGAAGGTTCAAGTCAGTCTCTCCGCGGATTTTCAGCTGGGCGTCCTGGTCTGCGAGGCGGGCGGTTGACGGGGCTTCTCGGAGACGAGCATCGGGGTCCAGTTGATCGGTCCGTATAAAGTTGCGGCTTGCTGCGGAGTCGACGAGCGCCAGGATGGTCCTCTGGCCGATCTTGAGGCTGATCCTCGGTAGACGGCTTCCTGGGGTCGCATTGCAGATGGCGCCTCCTTCTACTTCGGGGCAGGTTTTGGCGCTCCTCCTGTCCCGCGCCAGTTTTCCGCTGTCTCGGCTTGTCGTTTCCTTAGTACCGGGCACTCCCGGTGGAAATGGTAATCCGGGCAGTACCGGCACTTTGGGTCCCTGTTAGGTCGTGTCTCGGGTGTTGGCTTGGCTGCGGCAGGCTGGATGGCGGGGCGGTACCTTTCTTCACGGTTAGGTCTGGTGGTGGGCCTGTTGTCCTCTGCTAGGTCCCTCTCGACTGCGCGGGCTACGTCCATGAGCTGCTCGGTCGTGGTGAGGTGGCTGCCCCTGAGTCTCGACCTTAGGCTGGGCAACAGCAGTTCCATGAAGGTCTGTAGGCGGGTGTCCTCGACGGCCTGGGGTTGTAGTCGCCGCATAAGTCTTGTTTTCCTCAGCAGGAAGGAATCCACTGGCTCGTTCTGGTTTTGTTTACGGCCATAGAGCTCGGCCTGTAGTTCCGCCACAACCGCTGGGGAGTCGAAGCGGGCTCGTAGTCTCTCTGAAAACTCCTTCCAGTCCAGTCCAGCTTTGCTGTACAGCTGGTACCATTGTTCAGCGGTGCCTTGGAGCTGGGCTGCGGTGGTCTTCGTCCATTGATTGGCCGGGGTTCTACGCTGGGTCAAGATGTCTTCGGCTTGGCGAAGAAACTCCTCCGGGTCGTCGGCACCATCTCCGGAGAAATCCGGCATTGGAGCTGTAGTTGTCTGTTGGGTGCTAGATAGCATCTGTAACATAGCTTGCAAAATATTAGGGTCAGGTGTGTGTGAAGGTGGGTCAGGTGTTGGAGGGGGATTGGTGGTACAATTCGGACAAGTGTATGTAGCAGCAGGGATCTCCACTTCAGGCCATCCTACGCAGACATGGTGACGGTGTAGTCCACAACGGCAGCAGGTGGTGAAGAGTCTGCTCTGGCTGCTGCAGTCTTCGTCGGCGCAGGTCTTAGTCTGAGTTCGCAGGGTCGGAGCCATCTCTGCTAATGGTGAAATCGGTTGGTTATGGGCGCCACTGGGTTTTGTCGCACTCCCAGAAGTGTGGTGTAGAGTCGGGGTGACGGTCCTTTCCTCTTCGGAGCAATTCGAGTCCCACGTTGCGGCCGCCAAATGAGGTAGAGTCCTGGGAGAAGAGCTCGAGTATATTGTGATGATGGGGGAGGTAGGCTGTTTAGCCGGGCGAGGTTGTTTTGGTCGAGGAATGGTGGTAGTTGGTTTTTCTTAGAAAGCGAGGTAGTAAGAGGAGCGGGGATCGTAATAGGGGAGATTCGGGACTGAGAAGTTACAGGGGCGAGGAGACGGGGTAAGGCTGATGAGCCGCCATACAGGAGTAGAGGTGCTGGCTTGGTCCTTAGAAAGGCCTTTAACTTGGGTGACGGTCTTTGGATGTCTCTGCCGCAGTGCCCTGCTGATCCGGCGCTGGACTCTCCGGACAGCTCTCCGCTGCTGGTTGCGTCGCCTCCCCGACATCAAGCCAGGGGTCCGCCGGGTAACCACTACCCTACTATCTTTCCCTATCGGGAGGCGGTATAGTGGTTGCTCGCCGGGTTTCCCCTACTTAGCTGTTTCCCTGTCGGGAGGCGAGTTAGGAAGGTGAGGTGATAGAATTATGCGCCGTACAACAGTTAGGCAATGAATCGTCTTTTGTCCCTTTGGTCACCTTCTGCTGGTGGTGAATGTTTGAGTTCGTGTCTCTCGGTGAGAGACGGAAGATGAAGTGTGTCCTGGTGGTGAGCTCGAGGAGCTGTGTCGAAGTGTCGTCTCTACTCAGTGAAGAGAAGAGACTGATGATTTGGTTAGGAAAACGTCGGGTTTTATACGTTTTCCTGTAGTCGAACAATGGAGAAGCCATTGTGCGACTTTCTCTATTCTGCGATCCAATCACAGGCCGGCTAGAGGCGTGGGTGGCTTAGCGTGCTGTGATTGGGTCGGAGAATCTGAATTTTATGTGTTCGGCGAGAGACCGTCCGCGGCCTCTCGCGAGTTGAGTCTGGACCAATCACGAGCTCCCCTTTACTGTTCGACAGTAAGGGAGATGTAGGTGTTTGGTTGGCCCAGAGTTTCCGGCACAGAGGTCCGGGAAAAGTGCGGGGAAGTGTTCTCAGTGTTTGGTGTGACCAAACGCTGAGAAATGTTGGATTGAGTGAGCCGGGGAAATCAGTTCCAATGTAAAGGGCGATGGCAATGTTAAAGATTTAACATGTTTATTTCACGGTGGTTCAAAAGTCCTTAGAATGTAGGCATATTATTTTATCTAGTACATAAAACAGACAAATAAATGTTTTAAATGAGTAAATGTTTTAAATGAGTTTATAATGAGGACTTTTGAATTACCTTCTTACAATTTATGAGGAATAGTGGTTACAATATATTTAGCCAAATGCCATCATATAAAAGTTTTCACAACATTTGTCTTAGAGGTTAGCATGTGTACTACAATTTAAAATATTTTTTAGAATGGCGACTTTAGTACCAAATCTCCACTATGAGAAGGAACACGGTTAGGTTAGTCCATGATAGAATACCATCTATCGACCTCCAGTTGAAGGAGAGAAATGAGACGTACCATGGGCCCAAACAAATTATGGAAAACGCACAAGAAAGAGATATGATAAACAACCTGATAAAACCTATAGCTAGTTCAAAGCTCATATAGAAGTGGATTGTCAGTTTGAATGATAACAAGTATATAAGATTTAAGCAAAGATTGAAAAAAGATTTCAAAAAGTGGTATAGTAGAAATCATGGAGAAATGGAGTTCTCAATTATTCACTAGTCGAAAATATTTTAAACATTTTTTCCAGAAATTAAAAACCATTAAAAATGCAAGCTTTAACATTTGTATTCATAAAGAAGATGGTGTCACAAGCTGAAATGCCAGATAGGGGTAGAGGTTACGCTATATATAATGAATTGTATTGAAATTTGGAGATCAATTGGTGATCATAGAAACACTCTTTACATTCATGAAAGATAAGAAGAACCAACCGAGGAATTTATAACACCAAGCTAAAATCACAAAGATAATAGCAGTAAAACGGTCAATAAACTCTCCTGGTTGGATGGAATTTAAAACATTGAGTTTTCAAGTCGGTGTAGCGAAATTTCACTACTATAATGCATATCTAATTCCATCCATTGAAAGAAAAACTTCGAAGGAAAAAAGTGAAATACTACTTCCTAAACAACAACAAGGGGGGGGGGGAGATATCAGCACCACACCGACTACGCTTAAGTTGAACAACATGTAAATTAAGTAAATTCCTAATCGTACTGTAAATAACAGTTTAAAGGATGTGTTTTCGATTGATCAGGGTTTTGCAGAACATTAGTTTAGATTCAAGACAACCGACAAACTAAAGGTTTTATTTTAAATATTGGACAAACGAAGAGTTAATCTTAATCAAATAAATTTTGAGAGATGTTCAAATGTTTTCGCACTATTTATTCTGTCGTATCCATCAGACCAATTTAAAATAAGTTTATGTTCTGAATCAACTTACAAATATTACTATTATTTATTTTTCCATCATTTTTCTCATGTTTTCGAAATAATGGTTTGTGATTACGATGATCGTTTTGGGTAAACAATCTTTAATGAATATTCAACTCTTTATTTTCTAATTGGAATTTGTTTTATTGATTTGCAAATTGTTTCTTGGGTTTATTTAGACAACCCATTTTAAAACAGGTAGTGCATTTTCATCCCCATTGTTCTTAAATTGTCAGTTATCATCTGACATTTTGCATAATTTGGTTAAATTTTCTTAAAATAAATACATATGTATTATAAATGTTATTTTATTTGTAATTAATATAAGATATATTTCAGAAAAAAATGTTCTTGGTGCTTTTACTTATCAGCTACAGATGATTTGCATAAACTGTTTCCTATAAAAAAAAGCATTCATTATGTCATATATGCAAACATAAACAAATATATTTAAAATAAATATGTTAATAGTAAAAAAATATAGGATAAGGGATGCTAAATATTTTAACCAAATAGTTTGAAAGATAAATGTAAAATGCAATACTTTAAATTGTAGCTATATTTATTGTTACATATATATTAATTGTAGTTTATACTTTTTTAACTTACTGCATGTTTTGTTTAATCTACTAATTAAAGTGATGAGAATTATTACAACTTAAACAAAATAATTAAAGAGACTCAATTTAAATGAAATATGCCACTAATATTTCAGTAGCTTAAAATTATCCAAAAAAAGAGATAATTCAAAGAAATATTTCTATAAGATATATCAGATTATTTAGCTAAAAAAAATTGTGGTTCTTTGAATCAAATGATACTGTTGAAATATTAGCTATTTAAGGTAATATTTTCTTCATTTAACAGATATGGAATAGAAATCAGAAGTTACCACTATAATAGCAGAATACTCAACAATGTTTAAATTCATCTTCTGGTTTCGACATAATTTTAAGTAAACATTAGTGAAGATTGTAACTGTTTTCATTAACAGAAAGTAAATTCCAAGACAAATTAATTATACTCTCAACTGCAAATAGAAGTAATTAAATATACCAAACTATCTTCAGATTTCGTACCGCATGGCTGCTCTTCGGTAGATATATTTCAACTTATTACATATATCTCCTTCATAAAGTGCTATAATTTCAAAAGTTGTGGTGTTAGAACGCATTAATATTAGCAGGTGTTCTTAAGTAGCTTCGTTATATATGTGTGTTTTAATGGTTTTGGTTACATAATTCAATAAATAATAAACTAAGAGAAACATTTATCACTTTAAATACATTTTACAACATTATTCTACAGTTTATTAAGAGAAATTAAAATTGCTTTTCTTATATCCTATTTCAATAATAACTCTATATAGATATATATTTTTGGTCAACTTAGTTGTATAATATAAAATACAATTTTTAAAATCCGTTATTAAATTCCAAACTAGGTTAATGTGAAGTGTTATATGAGATTAAATTTCAGTTTTCTTAATATTTAACTGTATTTTACGTTAAAATATACATTAGTATTTTTTTCTCTTCTGAACATTCTGAATACATATAATGTTTGTAAATTTTTATTTGGTATGTTTACTATTGTAAAGTTAAATTTATCATAAGAGATAATATATATTTTATATGGGAAATAAATAAACAGACCGGATTATTGGGTATGACCGTTAAAACGCAAAGGAATATAAAGTAAATATTACAGTATGTATTTAATGTAAAAAGGTATAATAAGAGAAAAGTTCATTTAACGTATGATAAAGAAGTTCTAATTAAAATAACTTATAATATTATTTGATGTACTTATGTCTCCTATACAGTTATGTTTGGTTGCACTACGGCCGTTTCAACTTTTTTCTTCAGCCATGTTCACGTGCTTCTTTCGGTAACATTATACCTAGTATTTTTTTAAAAATTTATTTTATTTTTTTTAATTTTTATTTTTGTAAATAACACTTATCAACACATTAACATTTACGAACATTGATATGACTTAAAAAAAAAATTAAAAACATGTTTTTCTTTTTTCACCATTAAAAATTTTGAATAAACTTTAAAAACATATTATACAATGATATTTTTACAAACTTTATTAAGGTTAAAACTCTTTGTATTTACTAAGCGATAAACTTTGACTATTAATTTTGAATTCGTGTAGCTGTGTAACCAGCTATGTTTGATGTTGTACTATCAAGAATTTATCTCATTTATCTGGTGCTTCTAATCTCGATAGAAGATCAAATACTAGGTTTGATTAAAATTCTGCTTGCCATTAATATGTCTGTAGGTGTATTATTTCCGTGTGTGTAAATTTCATATTGTTCTTGTACAACCATATATTTACTCTTATGGAAGAATTGCAATATTTTCATATTTATCTCTATGTCCGGAATGTATAGTTGTATTCTATAAAGAGTTCAGCGAAAGTTGATCTTATTGTTGAACACATAATAGATTACAACCACACATACACCGATATGTAACATATGGAAATATTGCAATTCTGAAGAGTATGTTTGTATTTTATTATTTTTTTAGGAATATCAGAAATAGGTAATATCATTTACTTCTCACAGTTAAAATAAAGAGTTTTTTTTATAAAGGTGTAGGCTACAGTAATTTGTAAGTGTAATGGTGTGATTAATAAATTAAGTTTTAAAATATCAAAAAATAAAACTTAGATCATGTTTATATAGCATATATAGCATATATATATATATATATTGTATATAGCGTCATGGCACATTTAATCCTTCACATTATCTAAGTTTAAAGTTAATAAAGTTAAATATGAATTTCATTATTCTTGGTTATTATATAATGAAGAAAACATCAACTTATCTAAATCATAAGAATCACTAGAGCACTGTGGTGAATATACAATAAAGGAAAAGATTAACCCCAAAACCACAACAAAAACACTAGCAACACTAAAACCTTATAGTTATGTTTATTTTACCTGATGTACATATCAGTAAGATAGTATCACCATATCACATAGTACTAGTGAGATTTCAACCCCACTCCTTCCTCTGGTTAGTTCAACCAATAGCATTGACTTTCTTTTTATAAAGTACAGTCGGTAATACAATACAATAAAGTTAGTAACGGTTTAGGTTAGTCAAGATGCAAAGTTTTATCGACATTGTTTAGCCTATTTTTTATAAACTTTAAAGTTCTACTCTTTTTGAAGATCGATTCACATATAACATTCCAATATCCACTTGTTTGACTCTGGATACCTCAATCTCGAAAATATGTATCAGACAAAGTAAAATTTACCAACGGTTATTGTCAGTTACTATTGTTTAATATAAAAACTTTACAACAGATAGTGCATAAGTAGATCATCGCTTTAAAAGGAAAATGTTCTAGGGTCATAAAAATTATTTTATTACTTCTTTATTATTAATAATATTTCATTTAAATATTTTATGTATCAGGCAATCATATCGTTGTAATGACTATGACATAATTATCTGAAATATTGATGGTTTTGGTATTATTTTTCGAACCACCAAGTTACCAACGGGTTGCATATTTCATTTTCAATTAGCAAAGCTATCAATACTCTGAACTCTATTATTCAGATATGATAGTTGCAACAAGATATTTTTGAATCAAGAAGATGTATTTGTTTGTATTATATACATAATGAATACTGGGTATTATACAATCTGAAATGAAAAAAAAAACATGAAATTGTTGCACATTATACTGTTGTTTGTCTCCACCTTACACTGTCATCTATGGAGGGTTTCGTTTACTGTAGCCCGTTACAAAAACTATAAAAACTAATGAATTTATTAAAATATTTCAACTTAAAGGATATTAGTAGGGTGAATAAATATGTTTTGCATAACATAGGTTATTACTTGAGGTTGAGTGCAGTTTACAGTGATGAATAATATTAACGTTGAAGTAAGTTTAGGTTATAAAATTATTCATCCTTTAATGTAAAAAAAAAAAAACTATTAATTAAATATTTTTTTGTCTCTAGCTTAAGTACATTTGCTTTATGTTGTTACAAATTGTTCCTGAAATTAAGTTTTTAGTTTATAATTTATAATTATTATTTGATTGAAATAAACACTTTTTGCGAGACGTGTAATAAGATATAAACCTAATTTTCAAACCTTAGACCTTAGACAATCACATCTAATATAAACTCAGAATCATCTTTTGTTATTATTTTAAAAAAATCTTTGAGTTGAGGTAGTTAGGAGTATTAATTATTTTTTTAAATCATAGCAATATGATTATACAGTGTGAGTCAAAAGTATGGATACACCCTGTTAAATTTTAAATGGATAAAGATAGAAAAATGAAACTCAGAACACCTTTCTAGGAAAAAAAAGTGAACTTTTTAGCCACTATTACAACTTTGCCCATTTCCCCAAAATGGGATTTTTGGGGGGCAGCTCAAAATTTTTAAATATAAAGACCCATTAAGTGACACCTCATTTTAAAGTCCTTGATTAAAGAAGAAGAACAGTGGAAACCAGAGCTTTCTATCTCAACCCAGTGCAAAATGGCAGCTCATTGAAATTAAGTAAAACTTCATTGAGGCACCTGTGAGTCAAAAGTATGGATACACCCTGTTAAATTTTAAATGGATAAAGATAGAAAAATGAAAGTCAGGACACCTTTCTAGGAAATAAAAGTGAACTGTTTAGTCACTATTACAACTTTGCCCATTTCCCCAAAATGGGATTTTTGGGGGGCAGCTCAAAATTTTTAAATGTAAAGACCCATTAAGTGACATCTCATTTTAAAGTCCTTGATTAAAGAAGAAGATAGTACAAAATGGCAGCTCATTGGTTGTCTATTGGGGTTATTTACCACCTGAATGTGGATGTTCATATTTTGCCTCAATGAAGTTTTACTTAATTTCAATAAGCTGCCATTTTGTACTGGGTTGAGATAGAAAGCTCTGGTTTCCACTGTTCTTCTTCTTTAATCAAGGACTTTAAAATGAGGTGTCACTTAATGGGTCTTTACATTTAAAAAATTTGAGCTGCCCCCCAAAAATCCCATTTTGGGGAAATGGGCAAAGTTGTAATAGTGACTAAAAAGTTCACTTTTATTTCCTAGAAAGGTGTTCTGAGTTTCATTTTTCTATCTTTATCCATTTAAAATTTAACAGGGTGTATCCATACTTTTGACTCACACTGTATAACGTACTCATTAGTAGATAAATACTTAGTAAGTATAACGTAGATAACTTTAAAATAAGTGATAATTAATTTTTGTTACTACAGACTGCAATGATACTATCATCGTGTTTGTCCATTTCTAAATTGGTGATAATACCATGTTATGTTGTAAGTAAACAACAATTCTTAAATTCAAATAAATTGTATAACTTATACAACAAATTTGTATATATTTGTTAGACACATAAAATAAGAAAATTTGTGAATAGGCGATTTAAGCAATTGATCGGTCCCAAAATATAGTTTTTGTAAACTTCAAATATAATAAATAAAAGATCAAGGATTTGAGATAAGTTTTAAGACTTCTTTAATTCAAGATATGGATATCAATGTGATGTACAATAAATACTATATTGTTATAACTATTTCCCTTTCCCTAACCCCGTACATTATTGCAAGTATTAGAGAACATGATAATTAATTAATTGCTTTCTTAAATTTTAAGTAGAATAACAGATGTTTTCAAAAGCAGATAAAAGTTATCGTATTGAAATTTTGAAAGTATAGGCTTCATTGGTAAATAATATGAGCGGGTACTTTGATGTAGATGCATAATGCAAATAAATACACGATACTCGTGAGATCTGATAAATTAATTAAAAATAAATATAAAGGTATAATTCCAACTAATACATGCCTTAGTAGCAATTTTAAGTATAGTTTCTGATATTTAAACAATACAAATCTTTATATCTATTTTAATTCTAATATTAAACCAAGTTTATTGACAATCTACAACAAGTCTAAAATTCATAAAACAATATCTTCAAACCCATTAGATAATTCCTTACTGAATTGATTTGTTATTGAGATGAAGCTAATAAATTAGTATTATTAGTTTTTACCCTTATTTTTCGTAATTTGCAAATAATGACTAAACACTTCGTATTAGTGTTTACAACCTACTAACTTGTTTAAACATAATTACCTATAATTTAAACAAAATCGTTTAGACCTAACTATGATAAAAGTTATTGATCTGTCAATATATTTAATAAAATGTTCATTGTAGTACAGCCAGGTATCATATAATACAATATTATAATTACATGAAAATATTATCACACACATCTGGTGGAATACCTACATTATGAAAATGTTTCCATTCGTTATAAAATTTCCATTCCATAACGTAATTATTTTACTGTAACTTTGAGTTTTGAAACCTATATATTATTTAATGATCAATTAAAAGTTTTATTATTTTAATAATAATAATACATAAAAAACTTCATGTTTCTTCACCTTTAACGTTTTAAGGGATTTCTTACGCAGGTAGAGAAAATAATTTGTTTTAATGAATAAAATATGTCTTCAAATAACAATAATTTTGATTTGATTCTTACATATTGCTTGGTGAAAATATGTAACAGATAGTTTAGATAACTAGTAATTGGTAATTTAACCCTTTTTGGAAACGTTTTAATGCAACTAATAATTTTAAACTTCTAAACTATAATAAAGAAGTAGATTTGGAAAGTTGGATAAATTTATAAAATGGAATGTTTAATTGTAATGTTTCATAATATACTATCTAGCTAGTAAATTATAGAATGTTATTATAGACAATAGGTTACTGCTATCTCCACCATTGCAGAAAATAAGAGAACCACGTATGTATGTGTCACCATTATTTCTCATGACTTTGAAAATAACAAGGGCTTACAATTACATTATTGTATGATTTGTACAGTATGTAGGCTATATATTGTAGTGTTTGTGTCATATCCTTGGAACATTTCACCGCAAAACCAAATTTGATAAAAAATTAAATATTGTTAAAATCAGTTATTATTTTCATGAATTAAGTTTCAAAATGCGTTCAAACAGATATATATCTTTATAAATTTGGTTTTTTAGTCTAAACCACTTATAATTCAACAACTCATAAAGTTACTTTTTAAAGTAAATCTGTACGTTTCTAAATTTGGTAGATGTCCACCCATCCCAATAAAATACTGTTTACTTAAATAATATATAATTTGTAGTTGAAATACTAACCAATATCTATTTTTAAAATTAAAAGATATCTTTTAATAAATACGATATATTTCAAAAAATAGGATACACCAAGAAAAAAAACAACAACAAAAAACATCAGTTATAGTCATATAAATCATAATCGCTCTCTATATTACATTCTATATTGGAATATAATATATAAATCCCGCTATCTATATTATACATATCCATTTGACACATGTGAATATGCTTAAATTTCCTGAGTTATGGCTTCGATTTTACGACGACAATAATTCTTCCAATACTAGCAAAATGGGTCATATGGATGAGTATCAATGGGTAACCTATACACTCGTACTAGCAGTAAATTTATTGAATTTAATATATTAAATTTATGTACCAGTTGTAACATAACTTAACAATCCAAGAATATTATTTGTTGATAAGGAAAATTTATGTACAACTAATATGAAGAAATCAGTTGTTTCTATTTGGTTAATTGCAATAATCATTTAGGTGCTTCAACAGAAAATGAATATCTCTGTATGTCTCTTAGATTGTAGTAATTTAGGAATTTGATAGTGAACACATTTAACAGCTTTTGTTTTTGAAACAATTCAATGCATTCTGTAACAATAAGTGGAGAAATCAAACAGAAAAAACAATGCATTTGCAACAAGAGATAATTAATAATGTAAATAAGATTTACGATTGTATCATACTTTTAATATATTATATTAAAAAAAAAAATTAATATCAGATTGAATGAAACTTTTAACGGAGGCTTTAGATTAGCCTTCCATTATTTTTATTAGATTTTATAAAAAACAATATATCCAATAACCTAATAACTGCACTTGAAAATAATATGTCGTAATATCTACTTCATTCTTTACCTACTAAACAGATCAGTACATAATATTTTATTACGTTGAATGCAACTGTAACAATCAAAGCTTAATACTATACATTTCTGTTCAACATCGTGGTGTAATATTACTGTTACTGTTATTATTATTACTATACACATTACAAACAGAATATCTTCCATATTTTCAATAAACTTAACCTCATTTAGCAAATGACCATGGCTTACTTACGACTCTATTATTGTTTCCATAAAATAAATATTCTTATCGCATTCTGGTTTATGAAATATTACAATAATTGTAAGCTTATAATTTTAATTATTTTCATTGTTTTATTTTAAGGCTATAACTGTCCGTGTTTAGTTATTTATATTATCTAGTAGAAGTTATTTAGGTTACAGGTGCAAGACAATGGGTTTTCTTTGTACGTTTTCATCTACAATGAATGTAGTGTCAACAAATAAATCAACTGTTCAATTAAAAAAATGTAACTCCTAAAACATCTTCAAAATAGAACTCGGTAAATCACAAGGCAAACAAAAGAACAATTTTGTCCATTTAAATATAAAAATAAATAACAAAATTATACGTATGATTTTATATTACAGTGTTTGTTCCGGAGCACTCGATTATGCATAGATTTGTAGTGTTAAATGTCTCATTAATTATCCCGTGTGAGTACCTTTGCATGTAGGCTACAGTAATTTGGATCTCACATGCATTAGGCTACACTTCCCATATATCTTCATTAGAGAAATAATAAGACATACAAGATAATATTGGAATTGCTATAGAAATTGTGAGTTTACAAATATTTTCACAAAATTTATATACAAGTAATAAATCTGATGTTAAAAATTGTAGTCAATCCATCCTATTTGAACTTCATTTTAGATAAATTTTTTTTTATTTATTTTATGTTTATGTCTGACGGTTCCTAAGGAAAACCCAGAGTTTGTAATAAATCAAAATATTTGTTGCCTACAGTTAAAAAAATAATTAAATCTTTTTTTAATGATTGTAAAACTTCAAAGTTGATTAGGGTTTCTATCGATGGGCAAGTAACATTGGATTGGTAGAAAGTATACTTTAAATTAAAATAAAATTTTGGTAAATAAGACAAAAAGAAAACTAACTTTTTTAAATAGTCTATTGTTATCAATATTTATAATTATTTTGTATGGTGTAAATCTGTCTATTTAGTAAATAAGATCTTTACAGATCCTACGTATAGATTACATTTCATTCCAGATTTCCGCAGTTTAGCGATATAAATAATTATTACTATATAATGCTAATCGTAACATTTGAGTGGTTATCCAGATCTAGAATAGATATATGTATAATTTAAAAAAAAAACAGTTATGTGCCGAAATACATCCTAATGGCGATGGAAGAAAGTTAGGTTATTTAAGAAGAAAGTGGATACGTTATTAGTAGACTGTTTGCTGTACATCATTGTAGCGTATAATTTTCTTATATGTAGAGAGATGGTCAAATCCTTCATATGACTTTTTTTAAGCTAAAGGGTTGTACCAGACCATTACTGGCTAAACCACCACTTCTATCTCGTTTACGGACATCTGCTGAAACCGTTTCATATTTATTTTACATGAGACTAGGCCTTTCCCATCGCTCTGGTGCTCTCTTATATTTTATAATATTCTACTTTGCCATCCAGGTCCAATAGAAAATAATAATTATCAAAACAACTGTCTCAGAAGAGGTTAGCTGACGTAATTTTTACTACTTCTTCTTCACATCTGGTATTCAGTGTGTCAGTTGAGATTGGACCACGTCCATCAGCAGGCGTTGTTTACGGAACACAAGTCCTCCAAAATTTACCATGAGTCTACTCAATTCAGCAACCGCCTTTGCAACCTGGTCCGCTATCAGTTTAATTTGCTTGCCGAAGTTTAGTTACCTGTCAATCATTACACCCCGATACTTTACGGCCGGCTTAATCCAACCACGTTCATATGGATAATTTAAATAATTCTGATTTCTGTGAGGATCAGAAATTCAGTCTTTTACTTTTCGTTTCACGTGATTTAACTTTTACTCTTTCCATGCACAATATCACGTGCAGTTATCAGTGCGGAGACATTATGCAAGTAGTCACTAAAAGCATATTGTTTAAACGACAGATCACCATTAACTTTAACAGACATAAGCATCCTCAATTTTATAAACTTTTGCAACATTTTTCTTGCTGTTTCCAACATAGACAACGGTTGGAAGGACTATGCCACTTTTAGGCTATCATTCCTTTACTAAAAAGCATTATATTAAAAATATACATCACAAATCTGATAATAAACAATGTGTTATTATAATCGCTATAGAACCTAGCGACTGGCTGTAATATAATGAATATGACCTAATTTATGTCAAACCATTCTTTTTTAGGAGGACCTTATATATTGTCATTACAGCTGCTTCGGAAGAACTAATACCATCATCAATTGCCGAATTTAATTACAAACACTGAACAATAATATCAACTTCAACTACACAAAACAGAAATATATAATTTATAAAATAGTAATATTTAATAATTTTATTTATTATATAATTTTTTTCAATGAATATTAACACTTTCAATGAGGAATTTTTCGGGTTAAGTTTCCCGAAATTGGTATTTTTTTTTCGTGCAATATGTTTACATCTGGTCTAAGTAAATGTTTTTTGTGACTGCTTAGTTAAAAATCGAATTTTTTAAAGTTAAAAACCACGATTTTGTGTGTGACATTGCAGAATGACATCCGCGTGGCGGGGAATCCTACTTAGGCAAACCTGTAAAGCATCTAACCAATTTTTCCTTTGTAAGGTTATACATTAGGTTATAATAATTATCAAATAAAAACAAGTATAGTAGACTCTCATAAATCCGGACTATTGTGCCGGACGGAAGGGCCGGATTCCAAAAAAATCCGGATTTCCCGGAGACGGAGATCCGGATTCCAAAAAAATCCGGATTTCCCGGAGACGGAGATAAGTCCGTCGCGGGGCCAATACGAGCGGTGATAAGCAGCACATGCAATCGCTATCGGCCCATACCGATACCCAATGACACTTGTTACACTCTGACACACTGTTCGCGAATCATTACAAATACGTCATTCATGTAATGCGGAAGATCGCGTGAAAATTGAAGGCGGTAAAGCGTTTTCTTTTTCTGAGTCAGCTACCCTTTTTCTCCCAAGGCTAACACTTTTACTTGTTACAGGTTGTGGATCAGAGGTTTATGAAGAAAAATAGATCATTTTTGTTAAAACATTGTTTGAAAAATTGAAAAGAATAAACAGGTTATATTTATAAAACAAATACATACCACAGGAGCTTATTTTCAATTTAAATAAAACAAATTGTTTTAAATTTATTTTATGATCGATCTGTATATAAAAAAATAAAATAAACTTTAATTAATTTTTATTTTAGTATTTAAAATATATGAATAATCATTCAATTTTCATTTGTTTTTAGTAGTAATATACATGCTTGGAAGGAAATATTAAGAATTAACAACAAAAAAGTGAGTTTTTTTCACCTACATTTAAAATTAAATATTTCTTCAATGGAGAGTGCAAATTAAAATCGGTCTTCACGATACAAAACACAAGACTGAAGTGATGGTCGGTACAAATTTTCTACCTGCTCCGGCCAACAGTGCCCCCTCCAGCTCTTATTCAAGTTGCCTACAACGTACATTCGAGAATGACATCCGCGTTGAACGTGTTAATGCCCAATGTGTACTTTGTATTCGTTATTTGTTTGATATAAGATATACCGAAACAAGATTTATGACAAAATGAAACAAATCTCCTGAACAACGACTTCTTAATGTAAGTTAAAATGTACATTAAAGGCATATTTTACGATTGCGAGTACGTACCTTTGTATGAAATTTCGATTAATATTCTGATATAGCTTGCACCTATATTTTCCTTAAGGAAACGTAATTACACATCGTAATTTTAAATATATGTTGTTGAGGCTAGGGCTGGATTATATGAGTTTATAAATTAAATGATTAGAATTATTCATTTATTATAAACTATAATAGTTCCAGGGATGATAGCAAAATCGTCAATACGTTAAACAAAACAATCATTAAATGTGAACTGATAGTTTAAAATACTCAAAAATTACAATCTACAAGCCTTTCTTTTTTAATTTCAAAACTTATTTATTAACGGTAGTAAATACAGCTTTTGATCTTACTTAGATTATGAGTTGTAAAGTGTCAGGCTGAGACATTGGTATTATTTTGACAAGTTTGTTTGATTTAATTAAAACAATCTTCTGAAAATGTATACACGATTTAAGATTTTTGACCACATAGGTGGAATTTCAGTTAAATAATCGATAAATGGTACACATATAGTGTTATTGTGTTTTTGCTCCTTTTTTAGATATGTAGTAAAAACATTTAATTATTACAACAAACTCTGCATCTTTGTTGTTTTTTTCTTTTAGTTTCAGACCTGTCTCATAACCTAGTGCTAAAATACCATTGCCTGTTCAATCGTCTGATATATTTATTTAATATTAATTTCTACCGTTTAAACAAATCAAATTATTAATTGTTGCTCCTCCTTTCGTGGAATAGTTGTGTATTATAAACTGTTATGCTTGACTTTGAAAACACTAATACTTTTATTTTATTGAAAAAGTATCGTCCGTTTGCTGAAGTAATTTGAGTAATTAATTAATTTAGTTTATACAAAGAGAAAATTGTCTAACTTTAGTATTGTTTTTATCCAAAAATATTTGTGAACTTATTTAATAATAAACTAGGTCTACTAGTTTAAAACAAGCAACAGTATTTATTCATTAAATTATTGGAAAAGAAAAAAAACCGCACTTTTAAAATATTTATTAAATTATTGTAAAGCTTAATTATAATTTCAAAACTTTGACCACAATAGCGATTTAAAAATACTGAATTAGAAATATTATACACGAAAAATATTTGAATAATAAAAAGAAACTTATTAAAGTGCGTAAGCCTACACTTTGTATTATCTATTTAGACATACATTTTAGCCACCGAACTTGTTTATTCAACTCTTGCGTGATCTATATGATAGCAGCAGCTGAACGATTATTACTAAATTTGAATGGAATTTGCTTTTTGGGTTTTCGCCAACATTTGTATTCGGGATTATGAATATGTAATAAATATCGTGGACATTTATTACATCCCAAAATGGAATGTAATATATTCCATACAAAGTTCAACATGTAATATATTTAGTCGTAAAATAAAAATAATTCAATTGATTGCAAATAACTTAATATTAACAAAAAATAATTGAAAACCGGAAAATTTGCTTTTTCAATGAAGGTTAGGATAAATACAATATATACTCTCTCCTTAACAAAAGCGTTATTATGATATTTAGAACACAATTTTGAAATAAGAATGGATGGAAGAGAAAATGATAATAATAAATGCCTACATAAAATATCGGACAAAACGTAAAGTCAATTTGTGAGATGTTATATAAAGGATACAAGAGTTTGATACTGTAATGAAAGAATAAATTGATAAATGGATTAAGACTTTCAAGTTCAAGTGAAACAGTTTAAATTTGATTTCAAAGTAAATATAAATTATCAATGGAATGCAATAAATAAAAGCTATTATCTACACCGTACAATTCAGCTTGACACTTGCAAAAGAAATACAATTTTCTGAGTTATGGCTTAATAACTATAAAATGGGTCATATGCCATAATTTCTCTATTGGGTATATTTTAACTCCAGCACTAGTAGTAGAGAATTAAAGTTATCTAGTTTTGTGCACCGGTTGGAATATAACTTAAAGATCGAAGACTTTTAATTGCTTGTTCATAACACACTTTTTTAAATATCAAAATCATCTAATATGAATAATTTCCTTAAATATGTTAAATATGTTTACGTACTTATGACTTCATAAATAAAGACAGTTAATTAGACCTTTTTGGGATTTTGGAAACAGGCCAATTTATACATTCGGATATGGACTTAAAGTCCGAATGTTATTGACAATTTTTATTAATTTATTTCATTTTGACTACAACTAAGCCCGAATTTATCTATTAGTTTTTTCTTAATAGTGTCCGTCTGTCGCAGAACCGTCCTATGACGATCTCCTGTCCTAAAGTGTTTTGACACTTCACTCTATCTCAACAGTAAGCCAGTTCTAAAGGATTTGTTCTTTTCAGTGCATACTGCCATGTACGAGCCATAAGCCCTACGTTCCTTCTTAGGTATTTAGTTTTAGTTTTAGTATACAAAAGAGTCTTAGGGCTATGTTGGTCTCGTCATGTTGGCTACGGTCTAAGTTTTTCATTTAATAAAGAAGGTTGATCAACATTTTTTTATTTTTTTAGTTTAATAGTGCATATAGTCATAATGTAACATATATGAAAACAAATCACATTTAATATCAAAATTCATCACATTATTATCCAATAATTTTTAAACTAAATTAAAAATAAATATATTAACAACTTTTTTTATTACATGGATAAGTAAATCTCAATTTAAAACTTTGAAAACAAATATAGTCTTTAAAGTTTTATAAAATTCTTTGGTATTAAACATACAATTAATATGATTTTTATTGTAATTATAATATTTACTTTACGTCTTACTAACATATTGTTATCCACAACTTTATTAAACCTTGTTTTCAACATTATTTTTATTAAAATGATATACTTACAATATTTAACACATTTTTAAAGAACAAAATTTCATTTGAAATTCCAGTTTATTTATGCGATAATTATAAGTAAGCATTATAATAATTTTATGTTAAACATCACATCTCAGATATTTCGTTAAGTGATTCATTTTGGATTAATGCTTATTAACATCCAAGTCAAGAATGACCCTAATCTCTTACTTTTACTATAGAAGGCATTATAAAAATCAGAAATAAAGTAACAACATACAAGTAATAAATTATTTACTTACAAAGAATAGTGTCTTACTTTTACAACAATAATCAGTAAACAAAAAGAGGGTTTCCTGGTTTAGAGAAAGAATCTTTTATTAATTTAAAACGATAAATAAATAATACATTATTTGCTAGCCGATTACTTTAAATTTGTCTTACCTACTTCTAAAACCTGAAGTCAACATGTATTCTTGGTTTTTTGAACTTTTATTAACTGTTATACTAACACGAAATTTTCAAGAGGATAGTGGTTTTTATTTTTAAAATGGTTAAAACTTTATTTCTAACAATACTATAAAAGCAAATAGGTTGCTAAAATTGCACTAAATTCTGTACACCAGTTTAAATTGTGGAACGACAAAAAAAAAAAAAAGAAAAACATTTCAACAAGAACTCGGAAACTGAGCTGATTAGAGTGTTTCCTTCAGGGAGATGTTTTAAGAAAATATTAAGACAAAACGAAATTTTAAAATTTGTTTGATGATTTAAAACATCTCCTATAGTGTACACAACATAATTACCGAAATAATTCTCTAATCTGCCCAAATATTAACATATGGGCAACATGTTGTTGTATAAACGCATGCATTACGTCACAACAAGGCTACAAACAATTACATACAAAACTGTAATGTGATATGTAAAAAAAGTTGGAAGACTATTACAGAACGCTGACGCTCTCTATGTTTTCTGAAATTACACCCCTTTTTTATATACTAATAAAAATATAAAATATTAACAGTTCACCACTATAGTATACAAACCACAAAATCATCCTGTTTAAAGAAAATATTATACTCCTATTACACTAAAAAATTGTAAAATTGTGTAAAACGGTAATCGGTTATGAAATAAAATTGATTTGCCTTGAAGTTGTTTATTAGTTGAAGTGATTGGTAAAATTTCGAACACAAATATATTAGTAGGGATAAGTAAAATAAAAACTTCCATCAAGTTTTTATGTATATCCATATTATGTTTTATGGAAACAATAATATATTATTAAAATTACGATCTATTAATCGTGATCACTATACAATCCGAAATATCATTGTACTTTAATATTTAATATTATTACGAGTCTTTATTTTAGTAAACATCGTCAACTATTTCTTGTTCTTCCTTTACGTTTTTAAGTGGTTTATTTCAAATTAAATCTTTACAAATATTCTGTAGCATTGAAAAATATTATAAGATTTTTTTTTTTTTTTTTATTATTTTTTTTTTTATTTATTTATAACACTACAACTAGCTTTATCAGCTAACCAGCAGCTTATTTTCTAACAGCAATCGTGACAGTTTATTAGGTTATTTCCCAATGTCAATACCTATGTTCACAGCTCCACACCCACAACTGTGAACTTTAAACCAAGTCAAAAGGCTTCAGTCTTTTAAGGCGTCGCACTAACTCTGCGTTGTCAAGCAGCTGAAGTACTTCAACGTTTTGGTGGTTATGGAGTCGAGACTCATGCTTTTTTGCTTGCTTTTGTATTTCGGCCTCTACCGTTTCGATCTTCAAGTCCCTGTGAATAGTGTCATTGCTGACATACCAAGGAGCTTTCACTAAATTCCTTAATACTTTATTTTGAAAGGTCTGAATAATTTTGATATTAGACTTCTTAGTGCAGCCCCATAGCTGTATACCATATAACCATACCGGTTTTAGCACTTGCTTGTATAGTACTAGTTTGTTATGTACTGATAATTCTGACTTTCTTCCAATCAGCCAATGCATTTTCTTTAATTGAATACCCAGTTGTTCACGTTTCTTCTTAACATGTTCCTTCCAACGTAGCTTAGCATCAAGGGTCATACCAAGATATTTTGCACTGTTGGCATACGGTACTATATTTTGATCAATATATACTGGCTTATAAACACCTTTTCTATTTGTAAAGTTTACATGCACTGATTTTGTCTCATTAATCTTGATACGCCATTTTTTAGTCCAAGCAGTGGCATGGTCAGTCGCATTTTGCAGTTTACTTGTTGCATCTCCTACATCTTTCCCTACAGCCAGGATAGCCGTATCATCAGCAAATGTGGCAATTAAGACGTCACCATCCTGAGGCAAATCATGAGTATAGATTAAGTACAGTATAGGTCCAAGTACGCTACCTTGAGGCACTCCAGCTTTGATGTTCCTTAGCTCTGAATATTCTGAATTCATCCGAACTCTAAAAAGTCTATCTGCTAAATACGAACTCAATAATTTACTCAGTTTTTGCGGAAGTATAGCTTTTAATTTGTTATTATTTCCAACATGCCAAACTTTATCAAAAGCTTGAGCAACGTCTAGAAATAAAGCCGAACATATATTTTTTTCTTCTAAGGCCTTTTCAACAGTGCTTGTTAATCTGTGCACCTGATCTATTGTCGAGTGCTTTTGGCGAAATCCAAACTGATGCAATGGTATAATCATTTTTTCTTGAATTACTGCCATAAGTCTTGTCAAAATAATTCCTTCAAATACCTTAGATAGGACAGGCAGCAACGATATTGGACGGTATGAGGTTTTTTCTGTGGTTGGCTTTCCAGGTTTCGGAATCATCACAATTTCCGCCACCTTCCACTGACGAGGAACATAAGTTAATCTTATTGCTGCGTTAATAATGGATGTTAATTTTACAATAGCTTTCTTTGAAAGCTCTTTAACAACTTTACTAGTGATCAGGTCATAACCTGGAGCTTTTTTCTGTTTAACTTTCGTTTTGATTTCTCGAATCACCTCTTTCACTGTTGCAGGTCTGATATTCGATTTATCTGGGTTGATCATTTTATCTAGGTTTTCCTTTGCTGTTTGCCTTGTAGGAGCACAGAAAGTATCTTCCAAGTAATCTGCAAATAATTCCACCTTTTCTTTGCTATCTCTAGCACAAGTTCCATCTTCTTTCTTCAAAGGAGGAGACTGAGTAATAGGTCTCTTAAGAGATCTAGCTGCTTTCCACAAGGAATAGTCACTGGTTTTATCGTATGACAAATTACCCATGTAGTTACTAAAGGTTTCGTTCTTTATTTCAATAATCATATTTTTCAATTCCTTACCTAACCGGTTTAACACATTTTTGGACAGTGGTGTTCGTGATTCTTGCCACCTTCGTCTTGCTTTTCTTTTTTCTTTTATTCTTTCCCGAATTTCGATAGGATAGTTAATTCCTTTTTTTCTTCGACTTTTGGAGTATTTTCCCAAGCCGATAATTGGATGTTAGCAATTATTTTTTGAAGCTCAGTCTCCAGTTGTTCTATTGTTTTAAGAGGCGATTTAAGGTTTATTCTGCGATCCAAATCATTTTTAAATCCATCCCAGTCGGTATGAATGTTTACCAGAGTGGAAGGTTTTTGTTTCCTTATAACTGTTTGGCTGACAGTAAGAATAATGGGCGTATGGTCAGATGAAAGCTCCTCAGTCGCCTCAATGTCTGTGTAGTTGCTATTAATTCCCTTCAAAATGAAGAAATCTATTAGGTCTGGAATTTTCCTATTATCAGTCGGCCAGTATGTAGGTGTGCTTGTTGACTGAAATTCACACCGATAACTTATCGCAGCCTCATACAGTTCCTTTCTGGGTGATATTAGCCTGGAACCCCAATATGTGTTCTTGGCATTTAAATCTCCGCCCACAATAAAGTGGTTACCCATCCCTTGAAAAAATGCTTCAAATTGAGTATTCTTTATTATATGTCTAGGTGGGCAGTATATCGCTACTACTGTCACATCCTTAGACTCAGTTTTGACTCTAACTAAGGTAGCTTGAATTTCATTTGTCTCATATTTAATATCTTCATAATGACTAATGTTTTCCTTAATAATGACAGCAGTTCCACCACGCGATTTATTGCTAGGATGAATAGTATTATATATCTGGTAGCCTTTTATTTTAATATAAGATTCTTTAGTGAAATGGGTCTCCGAGATAAGGCATATATCAATTTTATGGCTTTCAAGAAATATTTCCAACTCATGTTTGTGTTTCAAGAGGCCGTTAGAGTTCCAGGCTGCTATTCTCAAAGTCTCCATCACCATCATTTTTGTTTCCCTACTAAAGGCATGTTATTAATTGATTTTCTAAAACCACTTTCTAATTTAGTGAGTCTGTCGAGTACCCTTTCGTTTAGCTTTTCTTGTTGGTCAATTTTTTTAATTAATTTTTGAAGCAGCTGGTTAGTTGATGTCTCCTCAAGTTCATCTTTTTTATTAGTGATAGCAGTTCCTACCTTGTTCGCATAAGAGTCGAATTGTTTTGTTTGCCTTAATTTGCTTTCCTCAATGTTTGTTTTTACTAGAATTTCTTCTTGAAAATGGCTTAGCTGAGTACTCTCTGTTGATTTAGTATTTCTTTTGCTAATAGTCTTTTCCCTCATTTTCTGTATATGCTTTGCTACTTCACAACCTCTATATACGTAAACCATTTAAAGTTTTTCTCATTTAGTATTTTCACCAGGTTTCTATAGCAACCCTCTCCAACAACATTAACTTTAAGTTCGCCACTGCTGAGATAGGTGACCTTGAAACCCTGCTGACAATTGCTTGACAAAAGACTATGAACTATTCCGTAGTCCACGCATCCTTCCAGAGTTATTGGTGGTGGAGATTGTTTTCCTTTGTCTTTCACTTGTATTGACCGCTCCGTTTTCTCACTACAGCCTCCCGCTCGATTTATACCTGAAGTAGATGGAGTCAATGAGATTTCAGGAGAATCGCTAGCTTTCCTTTTCTTATTCCTTTTCCTTTTATTAAGTATCCATTCCGTTTCTTTTTTGAGCTCTTCCTCAGCGGTTTCATAGACTATGTTCTCACGTTGACTTACTTCCCTACGCTCTAAAAGTTTAATTCTCTGCATTACCTGGGCTAGTTCTTGTTTTAGTTCAGAATTTTCCTGCTTCAATGCCTGAACATCCTGTTGAGCTACTTGAAGATGGTTCCATAGAGCGAGTTCCTTCTGGGTTACCAATTCTTTATCAGTTATGGTTAACTCTTTTAGTTTAAATAACTCATTTTCTGCAACTTCATTGTGTTCCTTTTGAAGATTCTCATTCTCTCTGGAGTCCTCAAGAAGTGAACTTTTGACATTTGTCTTCAAACTTTTGTTTTCTGATGGCGATCGAGTTAATATCGAACTTCTTTTAAAAGGATCTTCTTTCTCCATCTCTACTGATACAGTTTTGTCCTTGCAGTAGCTTGCTGACGACCCGGGTAAAGCCTGCTTGCTCGCTCCCCGTGCCGGTACTGGGGATCCTACTCCCTGCACCGTAACTTTTTTCTCCTTCTGAGCTTCCATGTTTGGTTTATTTTCGGGGTACCTTCCCCTATCTGGTTTTTGGTCCGCCCCGGGTATTTGATTTCCCCGGTACCACTCATATCTGAGAGGCGTTCCCCTATCCGCCACCTGGGGAGGCGTCCGATATGGGACCAGCATCCCACACGGAATAAGATAACGATATTGAAATAAAAATTGATTAGGTTAAGGGTTGTTTACAAAATGCAATAAATAAATGAAAACAATACAAAACCAACACACCCTTAATAGCCAAAAAACAAAAACAATAAAGCTCTGGTCCTCAGATCCTCATCGCAAACTGTAGACATAATTTGTTGTTTATTAAACTAATTGTCACAAGTAAGAATGACTACAGATATCACCTTGTTTCCGTCGTGTGACGTCAATGGAAACACGGTAATATCTGTAGTTAAGAGTTTTTTGTTTGTTTTTGTCTTATATTTTATTATATAATTCTCATAATTGCTCCTCAATGTATTTAAGTAAGGAAATGGAACTATAAACATATTTTTAGTCTTTTAAATAATAATATTTAATTGATTTTAAATATTAATAGTTCTGTTATTCTATATAGTCCATTTATTTTAGAGGCCAATGATTTCGGAATATTGAAATTGGCTACAAATTTCACCATATACAGAATATTTATAAGGAACTAATGCACAAACTTGTGGTTTTACCAATGGGAATACTGCAAAAACTAAGGTCTAATTAAGTACTTTATTGAAACAAATTCTTTTTAATAGATATATTACATTGACACCTATAAAGGAATGTAGAGGTAGCGACAGACGGGTCTTGGAACATTGCTAATATAAGTAAAAATAAAATCGTTGTACTATAATATAAATAAATCTAAAAAGTTGGGTTTTTCATTACGTAACTTTAACCCCCACTTTTTAATCGATAAAAAAGTAATCGTTGCTTTTATTATACTGACTGGTATATTAGTGTACGCCATAAAATGAGGTTAAAAAAAATGATATGTTTTATATTTCACTGGTTCCTGTTTTCATATTCTTACCAAAAAATAACAAGATATTATTGAACCAATTTTAATGAAATTATTTAAGTCATGCCTTCAAATGATTAAAAATCTAAATAAAATTGTTATTTGTAGACATGTTTGCTATATTTCAATTATTGTTACAGAATCACATTGTATACATATTTATATTCTAGACTCAGAATTGATTTAGTTAAAATGATATTAGAGAAACTAGTGTTATCACCACTAAACGGATTTGTAGACTTATACGATACACATTATACAATGATAAGTAGGATTAATGTAAGTTTTAACTTGTTTGAAACCTCTCAGTCATTATCGCCTTAAAAACTAATATATTTTACGAAAATGAGATATTTATTTTGTTAATATATATATTTTTGTTCCTGGAGGTTTAATCTAAATGTATTTCTAACTGTTGCGTTTTTTCTTTGGCTTGTAAAATCGAAAGTTTGAGATACAAAGTTGGACACCACCCATATCACTGCCATCCATTTTATCAAAAAATTTAATATTTGCAAGTTATATAATATAAGTAATTTAAATATTATGTTGAAATTCTTCTGTAAATGTAAAACTAAATAGTTTTTCGTGTTTGTTTAACTTATTATAGAAATGAAAATGTTTACAATACAACTAATATAGTATACAATATACAATAGTATAGTATACCTTATATTATGTCGTTAATAACAATCATGTTTTTACACCATGTTATATTACAGAATCAAGTTAAACCTAAATAATACAGGATTGATCACAGTAAGTAATTGATGATTTACCAATATTTAAAATATTAAGTTGAATTTCTTCTATAAATTAAAAAAAAGTCTTTTTCTGATTGCATAGCTTATTATAAAATTGAAAATGAGAACATTGAATTAATTGACGTTTAATTTTGCAGTAAAAAAAAAAAAAAAAAGATATGATTTGACCGTAAATGTTGAATTTCATAAATTTGATTTTATAGCACATCATACAAATTTAGAAGACAAATATATAATTTGATGTCTTTCTTTTTTATTTACAGAAGAGAAAGACTTATCTCTTGATTATTGATATTTGTGTCACCTATTTCAAACGAATACTATTTTTAGAGTAGTCTAATATTATATACAGATTTGAAAAAGATAGGTATCATTCTAAATGTTTGCTTGTTTCTACTCCTTTGTGTCAGTAATGAGAAGTGATCAATATTAATTAAACCAAAACTCTGAAACGTTATGCTGTATCACAAATCTTTTACTGTATCAGTGTGTCGTTTATGGAACTCGTTGTCGGATCTATAAATCCGTGAATAGCCGTGATTAATTCACAAAATCACTCAGGGTGCATTACGAATTAAAGTTAATTATTAATTAATTCGTTCAGAATTACGAGTTTATTGGAAAAGAAAGTATCTCACATCATGTACTACATATAATATTGTAATAATGTCAATTGCAAAATTACTTAATTACCAGTATGTTTATCATCAATGATTGAAATTTTGACATAGTAATATGCTATAAGCAATTGTTTTATGTCAACCATCATTTTCAATGAAGTAGATATAAATGACAATGCTCAAGATTTTATAATATTTTGAACTTAAAGTCGTGTACTGCAGTTGGGCATATAAGAAAGAATTTGTTTAAGAGTGTAATATCCTCTTTTACTTTTTAATTTTATTGTGTAAGATATAAATGAGCATAAAAACATTATCAGAAACGTTATATTTTTAAAGTGATAGTCATCCAATTAATTTTTAATATCCAGATTTTGATCTAATGAAAAAGTTAATGTGTTTAGTTATTTATTATAAAGTAGTTACGATGTTCAACTAGATCTCTCGATAATAAACTAGTGTAACAATTTATTGCTTTTCCTCTGAGTAAAGCCACAAATGCTTTTAGAAAAATGGACACATTTTATCAACGTTATCCCTGAAAGAGCGGGCTTTACCAGAAAAAAATAAAGAAGATATGTTACTTTTATTTTACTGTCAAAATATTAATGTAATATAAGGAAGTAACCTATAGTTGTGGAATTTTATGACTTCCGTTAGAATAAACTATTGTTTGTAATATGTTAAACCATCTTTTTGCTATATGATTAAAGTGTTTTTAATTATTATTTTGCTTTATATAATATGAATGTAACTAAATCGAATTAATTGATTTAGAATACTATTATAACAACTGGTTTTAAAAATTTTGATTAATACTATTTTCATAAATTAAATTTTTATAGTTCCAAATGAATTATTTCAAGGACAGGGAGATGAAGTTAATACTTAATCTAAAAAGCGATTAATTTTGGGGGTTCTGTAGACCATCCGATAAAAACAATACACAATGTTTTTGTTTGTCTGAAGATAGAATATTAAGAAGTAAAGAAGAATTTCTTCTCAGATTAAGTAAAAAGTTTTATAATATTTAAAAATAATAATAATAATAATTAAACCCATTTAATCTAATCATTTTAATTTTTTTGTTTTTTTAAATGAATATCATGAAGTTTTGTGTTAACTAAACAGGTTCATTTTGATGATATCTATATGCTGATATATTTTCTGATTATATTAGGACACATTGTATGGTCCAAAGCATATTATCGGAATTGTAGCAGCAGTACACAATATAAGAGAAAGAACTATATCACTATAAAAACATGGGTGCTTAAATATGAAAATGTACATTCTACCAAAGGGAATTTGTGTCTAAGAAGTTAGTAATATATACATTCTTTATAATAATCACTAATGTTTGCAATAATATCATACAATTATTTAACTCGAATTGTAGATAGTAATCTTTCAGTTAAAGTTGTGCGTTCTGTTTGAGTTTAAAATAATTACATCTGAATGACTAATTTTAATGTGAAAACTTTTGCAGGCCAATTATTAGATTTATAATGGTGAATATTGTAATATAACGGGAATTACTTTTAAACTATAATTAGTTATTCTTACCGTTCATGAAACAAATAATGACTTTATATTATTAAAATATAAATTCACTATTATTTCATTCACTAATATGTAAATGTACTTAGTTATACAAATAATAAACTACTAAAGTTGTTTCACATGTATCACGTAATCAACAACTTCTTAAATTGCAATCTACATTTAAAATCGTTTATATGTATCCATAAAAAACCTTTTTTTGGTATTAGTCTTTAAGAATAATTTTTATATTTAGACAAATGAATTTTTTTCGTCTGCATATTCGTCGGTACAATGATTTAATATAACTCTTTTTCGATTTTTGGTTTTCTTCAAGTAATTTAATGAATAAAAAAATATTTACTAACTATCAATAAAGTTGATTTAGTTAAATATACAGAGCTGATAAAACGTTACTTAATTATTACTTTTCTAAGAGATTTGGTTTTTTTTGTAATTGTTAAAATTGAGTTGAATACATGGTGCCTTGAAAACAATGTTTTGGACATGTTAACACTTCCATTGTTCTGGGTGGACATCTACAATTTAACCTTATTACCTTTACGTGAGATATAAACAAACAACTATTTAATTTTACTTTAAGAGTTATTGAATAAATTAAACTGTTAGTATTGTACACATTCTCCATGATTGTGTTCGATTTTGGTTTAGTATCTGTATTTTTTCATAAAACATGAGTATAATTGTCGACACTAGTTTGTACAGTTTTAATTATTGTTGTTCTGGTATAGTTTTGTTGTAATAGTTAAATTGTGTTTTATTGCAATAATTATTCATATACTTTCTAGTTAATTGAAGAAAATTAAACTCTAAATAAATTACGTATGTTATAACTAACCTAATTTCATTGCATTACTAAAAGAGATCAAACTAACTAATGTAGGTCATTGATAAACTTTTGTGTGTTGTTTTTATTGGCTTTGGTAACGTAATCAGAAGAAGTTTTTAGTAATTGTACTTCATTCTGAGACTTGGGATCAAATATGTAGTTCCATGGATTAAATAAAGCAATAAAGCTTAAGTTTCAAAATTATTTTAATAATATAAATGAGCTACAATTGTTTCGCCTTGCAGCATAATCGGGCAACTGATAATTAGCATGTATAAACAACTATTTATACATACTCAAGTGACAGGAAACATAAATACAATAGAGAAATCGGGAAGTATAAGTAAAGACAATCCTTGTTTTTCTTTTAATTCAAGCAATAATCACAGAAAATGTTAGCTGGACACCAATTTGTCATGCGTCCTAGTTAGCTTCGTCGATTTCAAAATTTAATGAGCCATAGGAACCAAAAATTATTTATAATATAAACCATCCTTTTTTTAATTTATTAGTAAAGTTATTAACTATGAACTGTTAATAACCTAATTCTTCGTTATTGATTCCTAAAAATAGTTGAACAGTTGTACGTTGTTAAATATTTCATTGATTTCAATGTAATACGTCATTTAAAAAAAAATGCATTTTAAAATTACCTGAGTCTAACTTTAGGCTGTATAATGTAGCCTACAAAAGACAATTTCACTTATTGTTTTATGTTTTTAACTATGAAAATTTTATTTCATAGTATATACTTTATATTTAGTAAAGTGTATTTATGTATTTAACTACATAAATCAAAACAAAAATTATGTTCATTCACAATACTAAAGAGTTCTAATAATACTTAAAAGGCAAATAATGTTGTTTTTTTTAAATAATAGGTTAATGAAGCTTAGAACTAGAGCCACTGTACAAATTCTGCAATGCGACTTTTAACGAGTGGATAGTGGAGGCTGTTTTAATTTGAATCTATCTTCTTTATTTGAATAACAATTTAATTAACAAAATCAAATAAAGGGATACTTGTAAACAGAATCGCAAATCTTCAAAAATATGTTTTACAAATGAAATGTTTTTCAGCCAAGATTAAAGTTGTTTATAATTTGCCAACTAAAGAACATTATGTAAATAAAAATTATTTTTGGTTGGATTTATTATTCGAGTATCTTATGTATTTTCACTGTTAAAAATATACTTACTTATAATTATTATCCCTTTCCCGCCTAATGATTCCCTACGGCTTCAATAACTTTTTAGCTTATCTACACAAATGTTTGATACTACTCATAGAATCCAATGTATTATAATTATGGGAGAGAAGGTATTAAAATGTACACTTACCGTTTATATATCATACGCTAACAATGATTTTGTTTATAGAAAAAGAGAGCAGAGAGAATCTAATGATTTTTTTGTAATTGCGATAAATTCAATTGTCACACTATTTTCAGTAAATTTATTATTTGTTGACATTAATAGAAACTGAATTCTCAGAAATTCAAACCAATATGTTGTAGAAAAGTAAAGTCACTAAAAATCGTCTCAGTTTAGAGTTATTTTTAAAGTGACCTCATTTCATTTATACTTTTGCTACGGTAACATATTGATGAAGTACTTCTTCATTTTGTTTTCATACGTTGATCCCAACAACTCTTCCTCCCAACGACTATCATTAAAAATGAATTAATAATTGTTTTTTAGAATTTCATTAGTTTGAAAGTCGAAATAGTTAGCCTTCTTACCATGAACTATCTTACAATTAGTTTACAATATGAAATTTTTCAATGTTGTTATTTCATTAATAATATGGAATAGTATCATGAGAGATAGTTTATTCTTAATTGTTTCAACGTAATTTAAAAATATTATTTATATAAAGATTCTTACTTTTCAAATCATAATTGTATGTATTATATTTAAAGTGTCAACCCTACTATAATAAATTAAAAGTCTCTAACTGTAGCTATACAAATATTCATTCACTTATAATTACCAAAATGTGTGTGAACTTTAACGAAAATTAAAACAAATTAGAGTTCTTCAAGCGTAATTCTAAAGAAATTGCTTGTTCACCACAATGTTTCGATTACCGTCACCATCCCCATTCACAAGAAAAATATTCCTAGGACTAAACTGAAACATACTCCATGAATGTACAATTTACTAAGATGTACCATATTATAATTAGAAGATATTTATTTGTAGTTCTCTACAAAATATATCTTTTAATGTATAGTTAACAGACAAAACAGGTGCATAATTTCTTCACATGACCATATCCAGTGGAATAACCTTTGTTATACAATTGCATTTTATGACAAACTCTTTAAAATGTTTACTCATACTGTATTACTACTACACCATATTAATAAACACGAACGCTCGCAACAATGAATGTTATCGTGTAATAATTAAATACATTATATATTCAATAACAATTATAACATGAATATTTTACTTATGAAAGTGTAATAATTTGCTCTTAATTACTTTTAAGTTTCGTATTTGTAATTTGTTTCTAAGGTAATCAGTATAAATATGAAATTTATTTTTATAATACTATATAATTAAAATTTAAAACCAAAATGTAATAGCACTAATGTCAAGAAACTATATACCTGACAAAAATTAATTGTGAGTCCTACAGATAAGAAAAAAACTGTACTTCGCCATAGACTGAAATAATGAAGATAAATTACAATATCAAATAACCTAGAATTAATTTAAAGCCTATATATAACTTAAAGATATAACTCTAAAATATTTGATTAATGTTTCTAATGATACTGACAAATCTAAAGAAAACAATTTATATCTTGATTCATTATCTGTTTATTATAAAAAGTGGGGATATATATATGTAAAGGAGATAGAGATAGAGAGAGAGAGAGAGAGAGAGAGAGAGAGAGAGAGAGAGAGAAGAGAGAGAGAGAGAGAGAGAGAGAGAGAGAGAGAGAGAGAGAGAGAGAGAGAGAGAGAGAGAGAGAGAGAGAGAGAGAGAGAGAGAGAGAGAGAGAGAGAGAGAGAGAGAGAGAGAGAGAGAGAGAGAGAGAGAGAGAGAGAGAGAGAGAGAGAGAGAGAGATAACGAGTGGGTGTGGATGATGTACAAAATTTTTCTGTCTGCTCATAACAACTTCATTTCAAAGGGTCTAATTCAAAACTATGCTTTAATTTTGATAATAGTTTTTCACAGTGGTACGCGTTCCCCACCAGAATCTAAAATAAATTTTTCAGAAATACAGTCGCTGATGATATAGAAAGTACGGCTATGCAAATGCGATTTCGAACGTGGCTTCTCTATGAAGAGGAAGCAAGTTCACTTAAAAACATAAGTCAAGTTTGGTTGAAAATGATTGCACAAAGTTCGCCAGGCCTTAAGACAAGGTGCAGTGAAAGATGGAAAGTACGAGTGGCCTGAAAACCCCATTCTATTTCTAGAATACTACTTCTATACTTAAATATGTAAATACATAAGCAAAGATGTGTAATTTACATATTTTGTGACTTTTTACGAAAATCAGGTTATATTACCTTGTTTATTTTATATTCTACATATATGTGTTTCCTTTGATTATTTTTATAATTTATCTAACTTCAATGAAATACTGTTGAAATTTCAAATATTTGTTACCTTACAAAATAATAAATTAAAGATAGGACTGCAGCGTTGTATATTGTTTGATATTTTTATTTACTAATTTAAAAAAATTATAATATAAAAGGAGATGTCTTAATGAAGTATAAAATGATTAAAATTCAAATCATCAATTATACAGTTAGTATAGAGAAAACCAGCATATCAGACCGAACGAGGAGCCCCTTAGTTTGTTAATCTTTAATTAAATAAAACTTCACATTATGTATTTAAATCAGTAAACTGATGTTGTATACAAAGAGTTCACATTCATATATTTTTCTTTATAAATGTAAAGTTTATATTAAATAATAATGGAGTGTAGTGTAAATTATGTGAAAGCACTTGCAAACAAGTGACATATTATTCATTTTAAACATTATAGGAAATAGTGTGATTATAAATAATTACGTAATGTAAATAAATCACTAATAGGTCATTGGCCTACAACGTTTTTGGATTGCAAACACTTATTCTCTAAAGTTAAATGCACATGATATCTGGTACAACATTATATATAAACAATATAGTATTGAGAAATTTATATAGTAAGATGATTTTAAATGACAAATGGAAGTTTTTTAAATTTTTTAGTATTTGACTTGAAAAAATAGTTTGTCATTTTTTTTTATATTCCAAATGATGGATTCACAAGATGATCTGGATTTTTAATCAGGAATTTTTATTTTACATTGAAAATTTATATAACTGAGAACACTTTTTTGATGGTTTAAAATTAACTTTTATGATCAAATTGAAAGTTATAATTAACTTTAAGTTAAACTATTATTATTTGGTTAAATGTAATACTTTTTATATTTCTTAAATTTGTATTCAATGAATTACTCTGCGTGAGTTACTTATGAACATTGGTTCGTGAATATTATTGTTTAAAAAAATATTATTTGGAAAAAACACTTTTCCATGTTTTATAGTTTAGGATTTAGGGCCTATTACATTAAAAACAAATCATAGCAGAAAGTAAGCATTTTTATATATGAAATAATTGAACAGTCTCTAATGTAAAGCATGACATCCTTTTTAAAACATAATATATTATAGCGTGTATAGATAAAAATGGATTATCACGTATAAAATCATAGGATAGACCGAAAAATAAAAAATGTCTTTACTTATTAGCCATTAAGAAAGAAAAAAAACTGCTTGAAAAAATTTGAGTTAATTGTATTTTTATTAATATTTATTAAAAATAAAACAGTTTTAGTGAACAATTTCACGGAACATAGACAGCATAAAGTATACGTCTCAAGAACATTGTAATACGTTTACAAATAATATATATTTTAAATCGAACATTATCAACATTTGTACTCTAAATGGAAATTTTAGAATCAGGTCAGTACTTAATCGCCACCTGCTACGTTAAAGGAACAGAGCAGACACCAGATGTTAAAACAATACTTATATTCAGACTCAACCAAACTTTATTTCTACTTGTTTTATTAAAAAACTAGTGAAATTATGTCTGACACATGTACTTATCTTCGTGAATAAGGAGTAAAAAAATAAAATTTATAAAACAATTGCCATTTGTTTAATGCGTTTGATCTGAATATTACCATAAAAAGATATATGAAAAAAAGTGTATATATATTTCAATAAAAGGAATTTATTATAATTGTGAGATTTCTCTTATTTAAAAGAATAACAACAACGTACTTGATTAGCTACAATTATGTACGATTTTAAAATCATTATTATACAGAGAGCGCCACATATCCTATATCAGTCCAATGTAAACAATACATCTATACCTTGAATAATTTTAGGAAATACATCAGGTGAATTACATAATGATAGAACTTCTATGCAGTTTCCAAACTCTTATTGCACCATTTGATTATTTTACTATATTAAGTGGATTAAAACTGAAGACAATTTATATTAATCTATTGAAAACGGTAATCAATCAAAATATATCATCCACAAGGATGTTATGTTTTTTTCACAACTTAAAAGGTGAAAAGGATGACTCCTATTATTGATAAATAATCATCATTTTTCTACAATAAAAATATATTATTATTAACCTAAATTTTATTTAGTTTTCCCTAGTGATATTTTATTTGTTACAAATGCGAGACAAATATTGTATATAACGACCTATTAATAATTTTAACTTGTTGGATACGTTTCCAGACAAGTAAATGTTAGTAACTATGAAGTATAATAAAGCCGAGGATTTATAAAGTTGAATAACTTTGAACTCATAAATCCTAGTTTACAATATGTCAGTACAATTTCTATAGAAGTAATCTTTGTTTGTATTATTACCAATATCGTCCAATTATAATACGTTTTCTATGTGTGAGAATCACAGACAGACAGACAGACTGAGAGAGAGAGAGAGAGAGAGAGAGAGAGAGAGAGAGAGAGAGAGAGAGAGTAGGATAATAGGGTTGTCATTAAAATTGACACAGCCTATTAAACATGTTCCCTAAGATTACCATTTACCACATTTTACTAGTATGCATCTTTTTAACTGTGTAATTCCTCAGTATTAAATCTCGTTATTCATCCCTTGTGACTACAACGAAATAGAATCTACAAACATAACTTTTTCTTAAAAATTAAGAACTGTTCTTTTATTATACTATGTTTTTAATACGTAATATACTTATAATATATGTATAACTTATAAGTATGATGTAAGGCACCCATGACATTAGTGTGTCACATTTGCTTAAACGGAAAGTAATAAAAAACAACAAGGTAAAGTTTATAATATATTTTAAAATAATTGTGCGCTTAATTAATATATCTCAGTATTTTTCATAAATATTTTACTCTATAAGGTTTTAAGCAAATAAAAGTCTCCTGTTTATGTTAATGCTAATGTAAAGGACGAGTCACGGATGACCTTAATTCCCTAGTGTTGCTTTAGAAGACAATTTTCGTTTCTTTTAAAAACAAACATTTGCAACAAGCGTGCTTTATTTTGTTAGAATTCAAATAGGTCTTTATGTTGATAATAGTATATTGAAAACCTAACCCAGTATAAAAATAACAATTTATAAGAAGCATATTGTTCTAAAAATATATATGATGCCGATGATGATGATGAAGTATGATTTCTCTAATCAGAAATTGCCTTCAAGATTAAACACTGGCAATGTATTTCCATTTTTTTAAAGGGCGATAATAAAGATATTTTCAATTCAGACTCAACTCCTTACTTCCTTTGTTCATTTAAAATTTAAAAAAAATTTTGACGCAATATTCAAAATTTGTAAAGAAGTATAATATTCTCTTATTGGCCAATATGGCTTTCAGATATGTAAATCTACAGTAGATGCAATAGTCAAGTTAATTGCTTTGATTGAGAAATGTTTGAATAATAAAAGTAAAGTTGGATGTCTCAACTTAGATATTTCGAAATCATTTGACTGTGTCGATTTTGATTTACTACTAGAAAAATATGAAGGACCTCACATTCATACACGGCCTCTTCTGTGGCTAGACTCGTTCATCTATATCAAGACACAACGCGTTACAATTGAATAAAAGTTATCTAATATAGCCAAATAGAAATATAATGTATCTCAAAGATAAGTTGTAGGGCTTGTACTATTTTTTAATTTATATAAATGGTACGTCGTTTGCAGTTCATGCGGATAAACTCATTGAATTTGCTGAGGATATATTTCTAACTTTCTAACCAAATTGTCTCCAAAATATAGAGCAAAAGGCTTTTGTACTGGTCAATGTTAATAATAAATTATTTGCTGAAAACTATTTGTTAATATATGCAGTGTGAATTATATATTAATTAATGTATTGTTAATATATAATAATTAATATATTAATTATATTGTTAATTGAAATATAAGTGTGAATATTTGGAGATTAAGGAGGTATAAACATAGCAACCAGAAAGGCTTGCAACTATCGTGTTAATCAGCACAGGTTGAGTTTATACAATAAACTTCTTTCATAATCAGGTGCTGTATTTATAAATAAACTTCTCAGTAAGATAATGAATCTATAGTATCGTAATTATTTTATAAACTGTCTCAGACAACTACTGCTATCGGACTTGTACTCGGTGGGGGAGGGGGGGGGTTATGTGTCAAAACTTTAAATCCCCTATATAAAAAGTGATCATCTTGAATTTGGTTGTTGACATATCATATTTAGAAATGATTAAAATTAATTGTAATTGTAAGTTTTGATGGTTTGTTTTACATTCAAAAATTCTATTTAGAGACGTTTCCTATATAAATGTTAAATTTATATTTTACACACACACACACTTACGTTTTTATATTTATTTATTTATTTTATTTTTATTTATTAAGAGTAATTTGCAATTGAAATCTCGACAATCTTGTAGAAATTCATAACTCTTCCCTTATATATTTTCGTAATGTTCTGCTGTGTTTTAAGACTAATTATATTAATGTAATCAGCACAGATAAGGATATTCTATGAGACGGCACATACTTCAATACCCAATCCACAGGTTAAAGCTGTTCGATAATGGTGTTCGCTACTCTGCTCTCAAATTGTACAATAGGTTGGCTGAAAAACTTAAGGATGTGCTTTTTATCAACAAATTTACATCTTACCATGTTCAGCAGGAACTTTATTCGATGGAATAGTACTTTAATTATATAGATAGTATATAATTATATTGATACAAGTATATTTGTTTGTAGTGTTGAATGTAGTTTTACTTACTCTTTATGTTACAAATTAATCTGATAACTGAAATGTTTACTGCAGATTTATATATATATATATATATATATATATATATATATATATATATATATATATATATATAAATATATATAAGTATATATATACTGAATGATGCGAGGTGAAATAAAAGTAACAGAGCGATTTAATATTGTAATTGATATGTAAATATAAAATATCAATCATTTAAATGGTTTATTTTTTAAAAACAGTATTTTCGAAAACAGAATTTTATTTTGTTATCTAAGAAAAATTTGATGGACCTAAATTGTCTGTTAGCATAGTTTATAATATATACGACATAAAAATAACAACAAATATTAGATATGTTCCATTCTTATCGTGATGTTTGATATATATACAAAACTAAACCAGCTGACTCGATAAATCAAATAACACTAGAATATCGTGAAATGTCATGAAAACAACATTTTCATATAGAGAACTGCTAAACTACAGGAAGAAATTCGAGCCGTTGTTGTAAAACTATATAGATGAGGTAACAAAGTAAGTTTTTCTATTAATTTAGGAACACTTATTTACAGCAAGTTTCAATCTTCTATTGTTTTAAATATGACAGTTATAACCATATCGTAATGATTTCCTATAATACCTTAAATTTGTAGAAATAAGTGATAACTGAGGGTCTGAATTTATTAATAAATAGATTTTGTATTTAATGCTAAGAAAATAAGATAAATTACTGTATAATTCTTTTCCTTAGACACATAAAAAATTAATAAAAAATACAACGAAATTGATACTATTAAATTTTTAATAATAAAAAAGTTAATGATTTTTCTAACATTTTGTAGCAAAGTTGTGAGTCCCTCGGAAGGAAGCCTATGATGATGTCAATAAATGAATGGGTTTATTGTATTTATAATTAATTAGAAGCTGATATATTACTAAGTTTCGGTATTTTTATAGGATTCTAAACTACAATATCTTTAAAGTTAAATAAAAAGGTTATTTTATAAATTCAAATCACTCCTAATATTATTGCAGATGACTTTTTTTATAACCTATAAAAGCATGTTAGACATTAAATTTGTTTAATTTCCTTTTAAATACGAAATTTACAAAATGTGATGGTGTGTGGGAAATCCAATTAAGTACGTATCAGAAGAGCAAAAAATACAAAATGTTGACTTATCACTAAACGTCAAAGGAAATAGGACTATGCGGAAAGTGATATGTATACTATATATAATTTAATATTTCGTCGTTAAATCACCTTAATTACTAAATTATAAAGCTTACGTAAATATTCTGTTGATAGACTTGACATGTTTAGTTTGTTTTTGTATGATAGACAATATTCAATCTGATTTGAGGTGAACGGATCTGAATTATTCAGTTATTTCAATCAGTAGTGAGGGACAATGCCGTAAAGTCCATTATATAGCTCAGTGACGTTTAAAACAATTAAATTATGTAAATGCAAAAGATTAAGTTAATTAAAGTTGACTGGATATTGTAACCTAAAGCAAAACATAACTAAACAACATGGAAGTTGTTATTACGTTTTGGAGTTTATGTAGTTTTTGGAGTCTATGTACAACTTATTAGTATAATTTTATCCCTAGACTCGTGGTTTTAATATGCCATTTTATAAATGAAAACATACTTTTGTTATAACAATCTAATCTTCATTAACTTTCAGCATGAGGACTTTTAATGTTTATTTTTTATAATTAATTACAATATCCAATCCCTTTATCCTGGATTGAGACTCTAGTTTATATTGATAGTAGAGTGAATACAAGATGTTGACATTAAATTTTAATTTTTAGAATTTTTCGAGAACCTGATGTTCTTTATACCTATAATGCGTGCCTATTAGATATATTTTTGTGTGTGGGCGTGATTATATATTATGATGTGTAAAAACATTGTGTTTTTTAAATGTGCATGTGTGTAATTTATGGATGAACAGTGTAAATTATACTATTAAACGACAGTTAAACTCATATGGCATACAAACATTGATTATCTATATGATTTTTTTTTTTTTTTTTAATTTTCAATTAAATTTGTTTTCGTTATTAATTATATTTAATATTTAATTTAAATTGCATTACATTACTTTAAAGTTGCCTGCTGTTTTATCTTTGATAATTTCATATTAAGTAATAATATTTTTCATCATAATCGCAATACTTTTTTGAATATCAATTTTGTTTATATTGAATATAATATTTTGTATATCTCTGTAGTATTGAATATCCAGTGGAGTAGAAAGATCTTACTCGTAAAACATAATTTCGCTCCCTCCCTCCTCTTTCCACCACTTCACTTTTGAAAATATTGCTTATTATGTGACATCAATCCGGGTACTGTATTTTTAAATATTTTTTGTCCTTTGCTGAATTAGAATTTTTAATGTTTTTAAAATTTTTATTTATTTTTTAATGCAAGTTCCTCTTCTGTCGATACTTCGGCCGTGATGAACACGATGAATATCGCTATTATACTATAAGTTATATTAAAACTGTATATAAATAACAATAGTCGGAATGAAGATTACAAATAATTTATGCAATATTTCTTTTTATGCAAAAAATTAAAAGTAATAATAACCCTTTTCCTTATTTATACTGTAATTCATTACTCATAAACCCATTACAATAAATTATATCATTACCCTTTAAGCAACATAAGTCCTCGGCCGGTAAATTGGTATAAGATATTACTTTTCCTTCTTCTTATTTTCAAAATGAACTTGACTTCGACATACAGATATATATTGTATTGAATTCGTAAAGATCGAGCAAAGTTAAATAAAAATAAAGTTATTTGTTTCAATAGTTTATTTCAAAGTATTTTGCAATATCAACTTGATTTAGGACATTAAAAATGCAAATATATAATATATATAATTATATAATATATAATTATAATTTTATATATATAATTATATATATATATATATATATATATATATATATATATATATATATTAAAGTAATAACATGAATCATGATGATCATTTTTTAAATTATTGCAATAAAGACTGAATCAATAATTTTATCATGAGTTTCTCGTATTTCTGTTCTCACCGTATGGTTATTTATTAATACATATTATATGCTGACGTAAATTTTCTCTACATTTTCTGCAATAGATTACTGAGAGAGTTATTAGGTTGTTAAATTTCATTGATATTAGAATTTATCGAAAAACGATAACAATACACTTTGTCTCCTTGTGTAATATTACATTGTATATCAGGTAACGGTGCATGGAATTTAACATGCCCGAGAGACTTGCACAAAGCAATCCATTTTCGGTTTAGTTCTGAAGTAACTCGTTAATTACAGGACTATTTTTCGCCAAAACAGTGTCTAATTCTCCGTACAAGACAGTGTCTGCTAAATTAATTATAATAAAATACATTAGCCAAAAATTGTTATGAAATCTTAATTTCCAAAAACTATTTTAATACTTAGAGTTGAGTTATGCTGTAATCATGTTTTTTAACTGTACCAGTCATTATAGTGTTCCTCAGAACATCATAAGATGCACAAGGTTAAACACAAATAATCTGGCCGATTTGCGACTACTCACCACTAAAAGCTGTCCAGAATATAAAAAAATATATATATTTAATTCAGGAATTTATTTATTTCATCTGTAGAACAGTTTTTATGATTTCAATTATTTTTGTAGTGATGCTTATTGAGATTTTTGTTTCTAAAAGTTTAAAAAATATTTTTACCAAATTTAAAATAACGATGTTATTTTCATGCATCGTTAAGATAAAATTTAATTTAAAATTCTGAATTGTGAATTCTGAATATAGCATATGAGCGAAATGAATAACACAAACCATTTTAGTCCAAACGACTGGATTAAAAATTAACTGGAATTATATTCACAAACTTTCATTAAAACAGCAAGTCAATATTGTCAATAAATGTGTTTAACTGTATAACTTATTATAACAGTAAGTATCTGATGTTTTGATAATGACTGAGAAGGCGCATTATCTTTTATCTTATGTTTTATAGGTATATCTTGTTACATCATTGTCTAAATGAAAATAAACTTTGTTCCGAACTATAAGCATTTAGTGCGCAAATCAGTTACCAAATTATCAATAGTGTATCCTAACGTATGATTTTGTTTTAAAATGTATGTTCAATAACAAACTATTCGTTTGAAAAACTGTTATTATAATATAATAATATAAAATATTAAAATATAAAACGTAAGTAGTGACTTTTAGTTAAAATATAAGATAATTTAATTTGTAATATGAAGTACCATATGGAACCAATTTTTCAGAACTAAAAAGATCTACCTGTGTGTAATAACATTTGTATACACCAGTAAAGAAAGGCAGTTTTATATTTTATAAAATACAGTGGGTGAAAGGTGAGGACCGATTTTAATCAAATTTTGTATGTATGTATGTATGTAGGACCAAATCAAATCTCCGGTCTTTTTTATAACTAAAATTATTTGGTAGTTGGGATAAGAAATTATCTAAATAAAGATTTTGATCTAATTTCACTTGTGTAGTTTCTAATAACCCAAATAAAAAGTATTTGTTAACCTTTCTCCAAAACTTACGTTTTGTAAATTTTATGTAAAAAATATTAAAAAAAAACAGCAATGAGGCTATTACAGATTTTCTTAATATATTACGTCATTTCATATTTAATTTTGGAAATGAGTGAATTAGAAAGTTTGTGACTTTTTGACCATTTATTTTTATTTTGTCTTCAATCTTTACTCGAATATAGATTGATCTATATTAGGGCCAAAACCTAAAATATACTCTGCTAAAAAAATTTATAAACTCAAACAGAACTCTTTGGTTCTCACATTACGAAATGCTAATTCGTTGTTCCTGCAAGTAATAAAAACTATGTTCAAGTACATAATAAAATATTTATGTTTATCAAATGAAATATTAAAAAACAAAATAAATATGCTTATCGTGTTATAAAATTTATATTTCTCATAGTGCATATTATATAATAGGTCAAAAATATAGGGGATTTATACCAATTGTACATGTACAGACATTTACTCTGCTTAGCTGTGCTACATTTAATAAAAAAAGAAAAACACAACTTTAACAGAGAATATTTACAGTTTTTACTCTCTTAGTGGCATACAGCTCAAAATGAGTCGATGACGGCTACTGAAGCAAACAGACCACTGTAAAAATCTCTGATAATGCAACTCATAACTAGGGTTACTTAAAACCATCCTATCGAAATAAATGTTATACCATTGTAAAGCTGACGTTTCGTAGATGCATATACATGTAATCAAAAGTTCATAAAACGCTATAAAAATATTTAATTAATTGGTAAAGTTTTGCGTGTTTTAGACAGAAAAATGGCGATTAGACAAACCTTACAAAGATTACAAAATGGAGGCGTTCCTTTGTCAAATGTCAAACTGGGCGTAACCAACCATTTTACTTGTAAATTGAATAGTGTTTAGTACAATTCTTTACCTATCCAACAGAATTCGCCACATGTCAGTAACCCATATTGTTTAGAACCTACAACGTATTTACCACCAAAAAGCGTTTTACCGATATATTCAACGAAAAAAAAGTTCTTTTCTTCAACTCAACCTTTCGCATAGTAAATGGATTCGTAGAGAAATGAATTCTACACCATTGAAAAGCTCGTGTTTCAATCTTTTAGAGCTGTCTAGACTGATTTTCGTAGATAGATTACAACAAATTAAAATAATTCTCGTAATTTAGCAATTTCGCCGTGAGGCTGCAGCACATGACGACCAGTCTAAAAACTTAGAGATTTTCACACATATGTGTTGTAATTTTTTGTAAATATTCATTCGTGTCCAAAAAGCACAAGTTGGCACTATTTTATAGTATTTTTCTTCCTCTTTCAAACTACGTATTCCAAATTATCCTAGCTTTTATAGTTTTTGAGTTATATTATATTTTATAAACCAGTAACCAAAAATCTAAGATTGTTTCGGATCTGGAATGAGTTTAGTGGCCGTGAAATATCGATGACTTGTATTTATCTTTGGTCACAGGTTTTTATCTCTTTGTATAGAGGAAGATTTGCCCTTTCATTTCATATGAAGTACCACGTCATAGCCTTTGTTCAACTAATATTCCTTCCCTCCCAAAAAACACATTTTTAGTCATTCTACCGGCACTTTGTGAGATAGCTGTAAGTCTTCGTTCTGTTATGTGAAACTTTTTTATATCTAGTGAAAATATTTTCTTATTTGTAGTGTTTTATTATTATAATTTGTTTCTACAAGTTATAATATATGTCTTATTATTTCTAAAGTTTATATTTTTGAGTGATTTATGGTTTTTTAGTGAATATATATTTGGCCCAAACTAGGCTAGGCTATAATCATGCATAAAAAGAATATTTCCTCTTGTGAAGTGTTTTATTTATTATAATTTGTATATACAAGTTATAATAAATGTGGTATTATTTCTAAAGTTTATATTTTTGAGTGATTTAGGGTTTTTGAGTTAGGCCTAACCTAGCTAGCATGCATAAAAGAATATTTCCTCTTGTGAAGTGTTTTATTTATTATAATTTTTCTCGTTCTTGGCTACCTAACTCCAAAATGTGTCCACCTAAAATTTTTTTCACTACACACCTAAATTCTATGTACCTTTTTGAATATAATAACATATAGAAGTTGTCTAAAATATATATTACTATTTTTGGTGATTTATTGAAAAAAAGGATAAATTTACCTTTATTTTGTAAAATCTATTTTTTTTTATAAAATGTAACATTTTTTTTTTTTTCCCCCCTAAATATATTCACAAATATATTATAAATCTGTTATAATTTTTGAAAATATTCCAAAAATATTTTTGTATGGTTTACATTACAATTACTGTGAAATTATTCTCTCCGATACCCTCCGATTTTTTGGTATTTGACCAAAAAACTCCAAATTAGCTACAACTAACATTTTTTTTCACTACACACCTAAATTCTATGTACCTTTCTGAATATAATGACATATAGAAGTTGTGTCTAAAATATATATTACTATTTTTGGTGATTTATTGAAAAAAAAGGATAATATTACCTTTATTTTGTAAAATCTATATTTTTTTTATAAAATGTAACATTTTTTTTTTTTCCCCTAAATATATTCACAAATATATTATAAATCTGTTGTAATTTTTGAAAATATTCCAAAAAATTTTTTGTATGGTTTACATTACAATTACTGTGAAATTATTCTCTCCGATACCCTCCGATTTTTTGGTATTTGACCAAAAAACTCCAAATTAGCTACAACTAACATTTTTTTTCACTACACACCTAAATTCTATGTACCTTTCTGAATATAATGACATATAGAAGTTGTGTTTAAAATATATATTACTATTTTTGGTGATTTATTGAAAAAAAAAAGGATAAATTTACCTTTATTTTGTAAAATCTATATTTTTTTTATAAAATGTAACATTTTTATTTTTTTTTCCCCTAAATATATTCACAAATATATTATAAATCTGTTGTAATTTTTGAAAATATTCCAAAAAATTTTTTGTATGGTTTACATTACAATTACTGTGAAATTATTCTCTCCGCTACCCTCCGATTTTTTGGTATTTGACCAAAAAACTCCAAATTAGCTACAACTAACATTTTTTTTCACTACACACCTAAATTCTATGCACCTTTCTGAACATAATGAGATATAGAACTTTTGTATAAAATATATATTACTATATTTGGTAAATTATTGAAAGAAAAAAGATCAAATTCCCTTTTTCCGTAAACTATTTTTTGTTTTTTTGAAAATGTAACAAATTTATTTATTTTTTTACCTAAATATATTCAAAAATATTACACAAAACTTTTGTATATCTTAGAAAAAGGTGGTAAGCTTTTGATTTTGGGTGATACAGGTATATCTGAAAAAATGGTAACATCATTTTTTGACATGTACCATACTTACTCCAAAACCGTTTCAAAAATTTTTTTTTTTATTACATAGATGAATTCTATGCATCTTTCTGAGAAAAATGATGTCTTATAAGTTAGGTTGTGTTATATATTAATATATTTTATTAATTTTTAAACAAACGAAGAATTTAAAAACAAATTAACATGTGCCAGATCCAGAGTTTGTCGCAAAAAACATTGACTATAATAATATTGAAAATTTTATTCAAAAGGAATCTACTCTATTGTACAAAATTGCTACTTACTTCATTACTGAAATATTTCACTTTATAATTCACAATATTTGATATTTAATCCTACGATTGTTCTCAACACAATTTTTACAATCTCAAAATATAATAATTATTGTATACATGTAATATTTACGTATTTAAATTAGTAAAACATAGGTCAAAATTTTATGTTCATGGCTCTTGGAGTTTTTGATTAAATGTATTTGATTCATAATATAATAATAAAATTTCAATTGCAATGGTTTACAAACACGATTTATAATACCCTTTTAATAAATCCATTAGAACTTGTTAAACACTTATTACTTCGTATCGTAGAGATTGGTCTCAGTAATATATTGTATTCACTGCATATAAGCTTCTCTTTGTTCTTACAGTGGAAGTATTTAATTGGAAAAACACAACGATACATTTCATGACTTTCATGTCACTTATTTAACATATTAATACTAATTATTTAACAACGCCTTAGTATATTTGCAACATGTGATTCTTATTAGATGTCATCTACTTTCTGCAGTCTTCGAAGCGTCTTTTATACTTTCCGTTTTTATGTTACTCTTTTGATCCGTTAATGATGACTACCCTCAATTATCTTTGATCCAATCGTAAAGTCGACCATGACGAAAATCTATAATAATTGACATTTCAATGTGTACTTTGTAAAATTCCTTGTCGTGGGCTTTGTTTGCATGTGTAAAATTTGTAAATATTATTCTGAACAATAGAAATAGTGTTCTGAAAACACTAATTGATGCATGGGGGATTGAATTTTTCTCAAATGTCAGCTGTTTACCAAATGTGAAACTTTGCAAATTACACCATTTTATTAAAAAAAAAAAAAAACACTATTTAATATTTAGCTATATTATCATTTTGTAGTCAAGTAGAAACTAGAATAGGTTAAATGATTGCCATTAAACGTTTTACTGCTGGTATCTACGTAAGCAAACTTTCTAACTGCTAATAAATGTTATCCGTATGGCTAACTACTAAAATGTGTAGGTGGGCTCTGGTTTGTGATTGAAGCATCATTTCAATTTGTCTATTAAATATTAGATTAGATATTTCTTCAAAATCTGATCTAGGTAATTTTTTTATCAAATATCAGACAAGTTACATTTACTTAAATCAATATAATTTAATTTAATACATATATTTTAAACTGTTAAAAAATCAATTTTAACGGCAAATAATATAACTCATCGTACTCAATATAATAGTGAATAAAACAAATCAAATAAATAATCTGTGTTTACCATTTAAATAGATACTGTATTCATATTTTTACTGATGGAAAAAGCCAACTGCAATTAGTCAATATATTTAAACTAAATACGCCAAATCTATTCATTCAGTCAATAACAAAAATTAGTTTTAAAATGAAAATAATTTTCATTAAACAAGTGATTTGAAATAGTATTTTTCTTGTTGGTAGTTCTGCTGCAGGTTGGTTTTTGAAATTAATAATACCACTAGTTACTGTCTAAACCTATTGCTATAAAAATAAATTCTATTCTTACTCCCTATAAAATATGCTTAAATAAGTAAACAAATTAAAATTTATAATATTATAAATTTGCATCGTTCGAAAAAATATTCGAAATATGTTTGTGTTGTATACTCGTACATAAAAAGTAAAACAAATCTATAAATTGTTATTATTATTTACATATATTTACACCAAATTAAACTTACGGAATTGAATCTGATCTTTTAAATGGCAATTATTAACAATAATAATTTAATAAAATTATGAACAATATATTTACTTCATAATAAAACATAAACAATATCCCAAGTATGGAGGTGGCATTATGGCATTAAGCTCCTTGCTACAGAAAGATATTGAATTTTATTACGACATAAAGAACACAGCTTGTCGCTGTAAAAGCATCTGAAACAAACGAAAAAGGGGAAACGTAGAAAACAGTGAATATATGGAAGGAGCTTTACACTTCGGTCCCCATGAAGAATTTCATCTCTAATAAAAAAAAAATTGTAATGTGTTTATAATATACTAAAAATCAAGTGTTCTTTGACATTAAATTCCACCTCAACTAAGGTACCTATTGTTGTTTCCTAATTACTTGCAATATATAACTTGGTTTATACATTTGGCTAAGTACATTAGTTTAGACTATAAACATTTCTTCATTTAAATTTTGCCTTTGCAGCTGGACATTTTTTAAACAAGATAAATATATTATTCTACAAGTTTTGATATACATCAGCATCATAATGTCTATATCACATTTTCCAAAGTTTTTTTTTCATGTTGTGGTAGATGTACTGTAAAAGCAATCTCATAATCAAATCAAGATTCGAGAGTTGTGCCAATTTAGTTTAAACAGTAAGTTTTTACATAAAATACTTTGAACTTTGTTCATATTTGTCCTTTTAACACAAAGTTATACAAATAAATGTACCTAATATAATAAAGCTACAGGTAATATAACATTTCATATAAAGAAGCTTTGGTTACGCTATAATACCCAAACAGATGACAGTAATATCGAGAAAGGGTATTATTGCTAACAGTCTCAATACTCAATAGACTACAATTCTAAATATAATAAAGCTACAGGTAATATAACATTTCATATAAAGAAGCTTTGGTTACGCTATAATACCCAAACAGATGACAGTAATATCGAGAAAGGGTATTATTGCTAACAGTCTCAATACTCAATAGACTACAATTCTAAATATAATAAAGCTACAGGTAATATAACATTTCATATAAAGAAGCTTTGGTTACGCTATAATACCCAAACAGATGACAGTAATATCGAGAAAGGGTATTATTGCTAACAGTCTCAATACTCAATAGACTACAATTCTAAATATAATAAAGCTACAGGTAATATAACATTTCATATAAAGAAGCTTTGGTTACGCTATAATACCCAAACAGATGACAGTAATATCGAGAAAGGGTATTATTGCTAACAGTCTCAATACTCAATAGACTACAATTCTAAATATAATAAAGCTACAGGTAATATAACATTTCATATAAAGAAGCTTTGGTTACGCTATAATACCCAAACAGATGACAGTAATATCGAGAAAGGGTATTATTGCTAACAGTCTCAATACTCAATAGACTACAATTCTAAATATAATAAAGCTACAGGTAATATAACATTTCATATAAAGAAGCTTTGGTTACGCTATAATACCCAAACAGATGACAGTAATATCGAGAAAGGGTATTATTGCTAACAGTCTCAATACTCAATAGACTACAATTCTAAATATAATAAAGCTACAGGTAATATAACATTTCATATAAAGAAGCTTTGGTTACGCTATAATACCCAAACAGATGACAGTAATATCCAGAAAGGGTATTATTGCTAACAGCATCAATACTCAATTGACTACAATTCTAAATATAATAAAGCTACAGGTAATATAACATTTCATATAAAGAAGCTTTGGTTACACTATAATACCCAAACAGATGACAGTAATATCGAGAAAGGGTATTATTGCTAACAGTCTCAATACTCAATAGACTACAATTCTAAATATAATAAAGCTACAGGTAATATAACATTTCATATAAAGAAGCTTTGGTTACACTATAATACCCAAACAGATGACAGTAATATCGAGAAAGGGTATTATTGCTAACAGTCTCAATACTCAATAGACTACAATTCTAAATATAATAAAGCTACAGGTAATATAACATTTCATATAAAGAAGCTTTGGTTACACTATAATACCCAAACAGATGACAGTAATATCGAGAAAGGGTATTATTGCTAACAGTCTCAATACTCAATAGACTACAATTCTAATTATAATAAAGCTACAGGTAATATAACATTTCATATAAAAAAGCTTTGGTTACGCTATAATACCCAAACAGATGACAGTAATATCGAGAAAGGGTATTATTGCTAACAGCCTCAATACTCAATAGACTACAATTCTAAATATAATAAAGCTACAGGTAATATAACATTTCATATAAAGAAGCTTTGGTTACGCTATTATACCCAAACAGATGACAGTAATATCGAGAAAAGGTATTATTGCTAACAGTCTCAATACTCAATAGACTACAATTCTAAATATAATAAAGCTACAGGTAATATAACATTTCATATAAAGAAGCTTTGGTTACGCTATAATACCCAAACAGATGACAGTAATATCGAGAAAGGGTATTATTGCTAACAGTCTCAATACTCAATAGACTACAATTCTAAATATAATAAAGCTACAGGTAATATAACATTTCATATAAAGAAGCTTTGGTTACGCTATAATACCCAAACAGATGACAGTAATATCGAGAAAGGGTATTATTGCTAACAGTCTCAATACTCAATAGACTACAATTCTAAATATAATAAAGCTACAGGTAATATAACATTTCATATAAAGAAGCTTTGGTTACGCTATAATACCCAAACAGATGACAGTAATATCGAGAAAGGGTATTATTGCTAACAGTCTCAATACTCAATAGACTACAATTCTAAATATAATAAAGCTACAGGTAATATAACATTTCATATAAAGAAGCTTTGGTTACGCTATAATACCCAAAAAGATGACAGTAATATCGAGAAAGGGTATTATTGCTAACAGTCTCAATACTCAATAGACTACAATTCTAAATATAATAAAGCTACAGGTAATATAACATTTCATATAAAAAAGCTTTGGTTACACTATAATACCCCAACAGATGACGGTAATATCGAGAAAGGGTATTTTTGCTAACAGTCTAAATACTCAATAGACTACAATTCTAAATATAATAATGCTACAGGTAATATAACATTTCATATAAAGAAGCTTTGGTTACGCTATAATACCCAAACAGATGACAGTAATATCGAGAAAGGGTATTATTGCTAACAGTCTCAATACTCAATAGACTACAATTCTAAATATAATAAAGCTACAGGTAATATAACATTTCATATAAAGAAGCTTTGGTTACACTATAATACCCCAACAGATGACGGTAATATCGAGAAAGGGTATTTTTGCTAACAGTCTAAATACTCAATAGACTACAATTCTAAATATAATAATGCTACAGGTAATATAACATTTCATATAAAGAAGCTTTGGTTACACTATAATACCCAAACAGATGACAGTAATATCGAGAAAGGGTATTATTGCTAACAGTCTCAATACTCAATAGACTACAATTCTACATATAATAAAGCTACAGGTAATATAACATTTCATATAAAGAAGCTTTGGTTACACTATAATACCCAAACAGATGACAGTAATATCGAGAAAGGGTATTATTGCTAACAGTCTCAATACTCAATAGACTACAATTCTAAATATAATAAAGTTACAGGTAATATAACATGTCATATAAAGAAGCTTTGGTTACGCTATAATACCCAAACAGATGACAGTAATATCGAGAAAGGGTATTATTGCTAACAGTCTCAATACTCAATAGACTACAATTCTAAATATAATAAAGCTACAGGTAATATAACATTTCATATAAAGAAGCTTTGGTTACACTATAATACCCCAACAGATGACAGTAATATCGTGAAAGGGTATTATTGCTAACAGTCTCAATACTCAATAGACTACAACTCTAAATATAATAAAGCTACAGGTAATATAACATTTCATATAAAGAAGCTTTGGTTACGCTATAATACCCAAACAGATGACAGTAATATCGAGAAAGGGTATTATTGCTAACAGTCTCAATACTCAATAGACTACAATTCTAAATATAATAAAGCTACAGGTAATATATCATTTCATATAATGAAGCTTTGGTTACCCTATAATACCCAAACAGATGACAGTAATATCGAGAAAGGGTATTGCTAACAATCTCAATACTCAATAGACTACAATTCTAAATATAATAAAGCTACAGGTAATATAACATTTCATATAAAGAAACTTTGGTTACGCTATAATACCCAAACAGATGACAGTAATATCGAGAAAGGGTATTATTGCTAACAGTCTCAATACTCAATAGACTACAATTCTAAATATAATAAAGCTACAGGTAATATAACATTTCATATAAAGAAGCTTTGGTTACGCTATAATACCCAAACAGATGACAGTAATATCGAGAAAGGGTATTATTGCTAACAGTCTCAATACTCAATAGACTACAATTCTAAATATAATAAAGCTACAGGTAATATAACATTTCATATAAAGAAGCTTTGGTTACACTATAATACCCAAACAGATGACAGTAATATCGAGAAAGGGTATTATTGCTAACAGTCTCAATACTCAATAGACTACAACTCTAAATATAATAAAGCTACAGGTAATATAACATTTCATATAAAGAAGCTTTGGTTACGCTATAATACCCCAACAGATGACGGTAATATCAAGAAAGGGTATTATTGCTAACAGTCTCAATACTCAATAGACTACAATTCTAAATATAATAAAGCTACAGGTAATATAACATTTCATATAAAGAAGCTTTGGTTACGCTATAATACCCAAACAGATGACAGTAATATCGAGAAAGGGTATTATTGCTAACAGTCTCAATACTCAATAGACTACAATTCTAAATATAATAAAGCTACAGGTAATATAACATTTCATATAAAGAAGCTTTGGTTACGCTATAATACCCAAAAAGATGACAGTAATATCGAGAAAGGGTATTATTGCTAACAGTCTCAATACTCAATAGACTACAATTCTAAATATAATAAAGCTACAGGTAATATAACATTTCATATAAAAAAGCTTTGGTTACACTATAATACCCCAACAGATGACGGTAATATCGAGAAAGGGTATTTTTGCTAACAGTCTAAATACTCAATAGACTACAATTCTAAATATAATAATGCTACAGGTAATATAACATTTCATATAAAGAAGCTTTGGTTACGCTATAATACCCAAACAGATGACAGTAATATCGAGAAAGGGTATTATTGCTAACAGTCTCAATACTCAATAGACTACAATTCTAAATATAATAAAGCTACAGGTAATATAACATTTCATATAAAGAAGCTTTGGTTACACTATAATACCCCAACAGATGACGGTAATATCGAGAAAGGGTATTTTTGCTAACAGTCTAAATACTCAATAGACTACAATTCTAAATATAATAATGCTACAGGTAATATAACATTTCATATAAAGAAGCTTTGGTTACACTATAATACCCAAACAGATGACAGTAATATCGAGAAAGGGTATTATTGCTAACAGTCTCAATACTCAATAGACTACAATTCTACATATAATAAAGCTACAGGTAATATAACATTTCATATAAAGAAGCTTTGGTTACACTATAATACCCAAACAGATGACAGTAATATCGAGAAAGGGTATTATTGCTAACAGTCTCAATACTCAATAGACTACAATTCTAAATATAATAAAGTTACAGGTAATATAACATTTCATATAAAGAAGCTTTGGTTACGCTATAATACCCAAACAGATGACAGTAATATCGAGAAAGGGTATTATTGCTAACAGTCTCAATACTCAATAGACTACAATTCTAAATATAATAAAGCTACAGGTAATATAACATTTCATATAAAGAAGCTTTGGTTACACTATAATACCCCAACAGATGACAGTAATATCGTGAAAGGGTATTATTGCTAACAGTCTCAATACTCAATAGACTACAACTCTAAATATAATAAAGCTACAGGTAATATAACATTTCATATAAAGAAGCTTTGGTTACGCTATAATACCCAAACAGATGACAGTAATATCGAGAAAGGGTATTATTGCTAACAGTCTCAATACTCAATAGACTACAATTCTAAATATAATAAAGCTACAGGTAATATATCATTTCATATAATGAAGCTTTGGTTACCCTATAATACCCAAACAGATGACAGTAATATCGAGAAAGGGTATTGCTAACAATCTCAATACTCAATAGACTACAATTCTAAATATAATAAAGCTACAGGTAATATAACATTTCATATAAAGAAGCTTTGGTTACACTATAATACCCAAACAGATGACAGTAATATCGAGAAAGGGTATTATTGCTAACAGTCTCAATACTCAATAGACTACAATTCTAAATATAATAAAGCTACAGGTAATATAACATTTCATATAAAGAAACTTTGGTTACGCTATAATACCCAAACAGATGACAGTAATATCGAGAAAGGGTATTATTGCTAACAGTCTCAATACTCAATAGACTACAATTCTAAATATAATAAAGCTACAGGTAATATAACATTTCATATAAAGAAGCTTTGGTTACGCTATAATACCCAAACAGATGACAGTAATATCGAGAAAGGGTATTATTGCTAACAGTCTCAATACTCAATAGACTACAATTCTAAATATAATAAAGCTACAGGTAATATAACATTTCATATAAAGAAGCTTTGGTTACACTATAATACCCAAACAGATGACAGTAATATCGAGAAAGGGTATTATTGCTAACAGTCTCAATACTCAATAGACTACAACTCTAAATATAATAAAGCTACAGGTAATATAACATTTCATATAAAGAAGCTTTGGTTACGCTATAATACCCCAACAGATGACGGTAATATCAAGAAAGGGTATTATTGCTAACAGTCTCAATACTCAATAGACTACAATTCTAAATATAATAAAGCTACAGGTAATATAACATTTCATATAAAGAAGCTTTGGTTACGCTATAATACCCAAACAGATGACAGTAATATCGAGAAAGGGTATTATTGCTAACAGTCCTAATACTCAATAGACTACAATTCTAAATATAATAAAGCTGAGATACTGTTTGGATTGAAGAAACAATGTTCTTGGTATAGTTTTCTCAGATTGACCAAATTTCTATATTAACATTTTACTAATTGTCATTGACATTCACCGACACTACGGTTAATTTATTTTTGTAATAAAATAGTACATAATTCTATAGCCAATAAAATTATTAAGACCTTATTAAATCAAAATTATATTAAATTAGTTACGTTTAATCTAATTTAAAAATAAAATAATAACAATATTGAGTTGCATGAAATTCATGTTAATATTTTCATTAAAATGTAGCTGGAGAAGAATCCTAATAAATGTAACCCAAAATAATCAACCGAAACTATAAAGTCGAGAAATGTGTTGTGACTATTTGTTTTTTATAATTGGTATCCAATATTTTGAATAAATTACTTAAACAAGAAGAAAAAGACTAAAATATAGCCTAGTATAATATTACTATACAGAGTGAACCGGAACATTCTAGAACCGCTTAGTAGAATTGTTCCATAGTTAAAAATAATGTAAACGTTAAAATGAACATAGGTCCGAAAAATTTTCTTATCCCATTTACCTTCCATTTTGTTTTTTCTCGAAAAAAACTTTATATCTCTGCAAGTAGTTAAGATATTAAGTTCAAATTTAATACAAATGTATTATGTAGCCTTTTATGAGAATAAAAAAAGAAAACTGAATGTGCTCTTGATTTTTGTATTTAAAATTACTGCTATATCAAAGTTTTAGTCTTAAATATCGCTAAAACAGTTAACTTTACAAAAAATACAAGAAAATAAAAGTCTTACTTTTTAATGACAAAGGAATTGGTTTGGTTTCCTGGAGCATGTTGGCTGAGGAAGAACCATTAAAACGTTGTCTTGTATTAGTGGTGCACAAATAAAGTGATTTCATTGATTTGGTTATTAAAGTTTCTGCAAGTGTAGCTTATTACAGTTGAATAATAAATAGATTAAAGCAATTATTTTTCCTTCTTATAGCCGCCTCTGATATGTGAATTATTGATGCAGAACTATTGCTTCCGTTGGAAATCGTATAGTAGAAAACTTTACACAGGAAATATTTTGGGTTCCTACTATGTTTTGGGTTCCTACTATGTATTGCAATTCATGGATCAATAAAGATTTGACTCCTTTAAACTACCCACCATCCTTCCCTTTTGTCATTACACCCTTTATTGAATAATGTTTTTTATACAACTTTTAAGAACAATATAAAGTAGTAATAAATCTTTGAGATTTATTAAAATCGACACTCTCAGGGATCTACGCTTCTTCTTATTAAGTCTTGACCAACTCTTGTTCTTTTTTGACCCTTGAGACCAATAACATTATATGAGGGTAAAGTATTTCCATTTGGCTATCTCTTCTTCCTTATTTTATAAGAATTTTATGGCCGAGAGGTTTTTCATCTCTAAACATCAACGACAAAATAATACAAAATTTACGTTTATTAAAATTACAATATTTTTTTCAGTTTAAAACTTTCATACTTATTAAAGGTATATTAAATGCCTCCTACACATTGAAGTTTATAAACTTTGGCAGTTCTAAACATTTGTTTTAGTTACTAGACCAAATGTTATATTTATAACCTTGAAGACAAACTTGTAACCTAGAACCTAACTTGAAAACTGGAGCACCAGGCTATAAATCCTGCTCAAGCTCCTGGCCAAGTCGTATATTTTAAATTTATAATAATTAAATGTAACCTATTGAAATAATAACACTAATGAAATGAGTTGCTATCACTGCTTCATATTACGGCTTTTATATATTAAAGTAAATTACCAACTTAACTTAATTATTTACTTTTTAATATTTAAAAATTAACAGATAACATAGCACTGACATCGTTAAGTGTGGATGTTGAATTATTCAGCTGTCCTAACTTTTGGCCTCATTATCTCTTACATCTCGAAGACTTCACTAAAAGATTATTTTATTCTCTGCATAAATGGTACAGGTAATTTTATATTAAACGGAATTTCTGATATTTTATGTGTTTTACTATATTTTTGCTTCCAAATTTAGAATTAAACATTAAATTACATTATAAAGTCTATTGAACAAAACAATTTCAAAGTGGACAGAGTTTACGTCGATATCAATTATTTATAACTTACACACTTAGCTAAACCTAGTCCTGTGTCCAATGAGTCCTTATAGGCTGATTAAGTATCTGTCTTTTCAAGCTTCTTCATGTTTGATGATTAAAACGGGTCAAGTTTTGTAACTTATTAACTATTTGACCAAATTTCGAACCAGGTTTTGTAGTTGGTATCCTACTAATTACGATTTAATGTCGGATGTATTTTCCTTAGTACATCCGGATTTAATTAAATAAATAAATTATATTCATAAATGGATGACAGGCGATGAGATATACTGAGCAATATCTACCACTATAACCTAATTGTTTAGGTATCAGAGTACAACACAGAGTTAAAACAAAGTTTAAAACTTCATTAGTGGGTATTTTGTCCCTTTTTAAAACAATGATAATTAAAAAAGTATCCTTATCGTATATTTAATTGTTCTTAAGTAATATTATAACAATGGATTCACTTGAATAAAATTAGCATTATTTTAAACAAACAAATTAAAGTGGAAACGAAGTCATTCCATTTAAACATTAATTAAATAAGTGTTATGCTAACACTTAAAATACATTACCGGAAGAAACATAAACATAGCACTTCCATTACGTAATTTATAACTAGAAATAAACTGTATTATATAAAAACGAATAGTTTTAAAACACGGCTGAACAAAATACTTTCATGTTTTAAAAATAATAATACTAATTTCTTTAAATGATAGTACACAAACAATATTTAATATTTAAAATTAAACTACTAGTAGTAACATTATTTAATCACTAATGAAAACCAAAAGTCAGTTTCCAAAACAAATTTCTTCATGAACAAGACAACTTATGTTTATTAACAGAATATACCAAAAAAATATGGAAGCAATACTATATCTTCAAAACACAAATAAAACATTATATTAGGTTCAGTTATTATCTTTTCGAGAGGTGTATGTAACTGTTTAATATGTATATATATATATATATATATATATATATATATATATATATATATATATAATTATTATTATTATTACCATAAAAGATTATTAAATTGACCCAATAAGTTTGTAGCAGGTTATATAATACAAATACATGGTAGACTCACAGATTGAGACAGTTCAGACATTGGAAATGTAATTTCAATTCGTAATTATTAAACAGGAAATAAACTACTCTTTCCCGGGGAAAAGCATTTAGTCTGTGATAAGGATTGTATATTTTACAACCATAAAAAGTATTAAAATAATCTCATCATGGAACGAAGAGCCATAGCGCTAACGTGAGTTAAGTAATTTTTCATTTTATACAGGAGAAAAATAATATTGCATGGTATTTCTAAGGATACCCAGTCTGAAAACCATCAATCATTAATGTTTTAGTAAATTTAATATTTTTAATAATCGGTTTTAGGTTCACAGTTTAAAAGATTAATTGTGCCTCCAAATGAGTTTATTTGAAAGTACAAAAATAGGGTTTTTTTAATTAAATGCAAGATACAATATGTACATCTTGACGTAATTTTTGTGATTATTGGAATATATTGAGAAAATATATTTTTAATTTTGACAACACGAACAGACAATAACAAAAAGAAGCTAAAATGACATTCTGTTCTTACGCTTGCACTAGGTAATTTATTAATTAATTTCACATTATAGCGATTGACGATTTAACTATAAACGAACTGTATAATTATTTGATTAAAATATCTAATTTTATATCCGGAAATGCAATTCACTGTCAGTATCAGAGATGGGATTTATTTCCTGTTCTTTAATTGCTATTTCTAATTATAACTCAATTTCTGAAGTGGTTGGTATTACTCACAGTCTTGAATTAATGTATGTAACCCACGCTCAGTGAAAAGGATAGTTACGTTAAACAAACAAGGTCAAAATAATATTTAGGAACTGTTTCATTGAATATAACTTCCTTTGGATGGTTACATTGATCCTGTTTAGAAATCAAATCCCCATGGTTTAACTTTGATAATTAAATTAACCATATTATTCTAATTGAAAACTGTTACAATCCTGTTTTAAATCTCATCCGACATATTGTGTTTAATCTGTGTATGATAAATATACATTATACTATACAAAAAAATTAATGATAAGTACTCAAAATGTAAGTAAACTGCATATAATTAAAATATTGGACTGTTGTATATTACCCAACATTATAAATCTGTATTTTTTATCCGATATTGCCGTTTAAATAAGAATGTTTTCCACTCGTCTATCAGTGACTGTACCGTCGGTTTACTGAATACAAAGTGAGCAAAAATATGAAAACGGCTAGATTAGTACGCTTCTAAAAAGATAGAAATATGTCTGACCTCTTATTTCAAAGTTCTTTGTATACATTCTGCAGAAAATATAATATGTTTTGTTTTATTACGAAGAGTGTTCAGATACTTTCATAAAACCAAATTTTTATGGTATATTTAAATTGTAATGGAATACTTATTTTTGCTGTTTTGTGTAAACCATTTAATAATATATTCAAGTAATTTTTAACGAAAAAATCTCCTTCACTTTTTAACAGAGGTCATAAAATCTTTGTGTTTGTATATAATTAAGCGAGGCAATGACAACTTACATAAGTAGTGATCACGAATGAGGTGTTATAACAATTATTCCTTGTGTATGGAGATATAGTCCACTTAAAATGATGGATACGACTCTCGGAATACCTCCCTCGACGAGACTACTTTTAATATATGTTTTTTTTTTATAGCTGATAATGAAAATCGATCTCCGCGTCACCCGAAAAATAAAAAAAATGAAACTTTTTGTTGGTTGTTTTGCAATAACGTGCACGAGATACCCAAATATTCCTCTAGAATGTGCAAATTGTAATTATAAATTGCAAGTTTATTGTGCCAGTTGATATGTTCACGACTTGTATGCTAAGGGTTGATCAGAGGGGGTGAAACTACCCTTCAATTTAATAAAAAAATTTAAGAGTTGAATTGGTTTTAATTTTTTAGGGTAGCTTCAATAAACTTGTGTTACAAAATTATCAAAAATATATTTTAGAACTCCCGGGGGGAACCTTGAATTTCTTTAAAATTAAATGGAGGTTATAAAAATGAATTGAGATTAATACCTTTTAGTTGCTACGCGATTTTTTATGCACTTGCTTGGAGAAAATACTAACAAAATATGTTCACCCTTAATGGACGAAAATCTAAAAGTTAAGGGAATAATATTTTTCTTTACTTTTTTATGTGAGTTCAAATGAGCTGAGAAACAATTTCAAGTTTAACATGCTATATATCCATTCTCTCTTTACGTAAAACGACCATTCTCGGTATTTCTGGTGGTTTTAAGTGGAAAATAATAATTTATCAATGGCTGCTCTCAAATTAAACACGACGCTATGCTTGGGTTTGGAAACAAAATAATTACAAACATGATTAAATATAAAAATTGAATTAATAAATTAAATTATATATATATAGTTTCAAGAAATAAATTAAATCAGACTGAAAAGGTCTAAAAAAAAAAAAAAAACAATTATATTATCGTGCATTTTTAATAGTTATGAAAAGACGCTAACCAAGTTAATATTAATGTGACCAAAATAATTGCTAAAAAGAGTATATAATTTTATTGAATTAGTAATAACAAATATAGAGAATAATTTAACATTGACATCTAGTAATTTTAAGACCTTACAAACACTAAAACAATGGGATTTAATTAATATGTATTAAAATAAATATTTATCACACCGTGGGAGGATATATTTGCGTGAATTTTGAAACTCATGTTTAATTTAACTCCCTTCAAAAAGGCAAACGAAAATTCCAAGCATTTTTAGGGGACGTTTCAATTTAGTGGTGGTTTCACCGCCTCTGATCAACCCTTAGCATACAATTTGTATCAGATTCTTCAAACATGAATAATTTGCAAATTATAAGTCACAATGCACATTCTAAGGCACTATTTGGGGGTGTCATACACTTTATTTTAAAACAACTCCAAAAAGGATGGTTTTTCCCATTTTGATGGGTGACAATACTTTTAGTGATACGTGAGCTCTATTATCGTTGTCAGCGACCAAAAAACATACAGTAAAATCTTGTTGAGGGTGTCATTACAAGCGTCAAACCTAGAATTTGAATTAAACTAATTTTATTTTTTTTTTTAAATAGTTATTCATAAATATCAATAAACCCACCGTATACAAAGCCGTTGTAATCTTAACACAATACTTACTTAAAATGTACGGATGGTATAAATGAACACTTCAATCTTGTCCTACCATTTCTGTACTTAAAAGTATGTTAGAATAATTTGTATATAAGAACCAATCGCCATAATGAGTGCTGAAGTGAAAGACTCTTAAAGGCCAACAATTGTCCTTCACAAACAGTCATAGTGGTGTCACCAGCAAACATGACGGTTTTACTTTCCAAATATTGTAAGGAAGGTCATTTACAAAGACCAACAAACGCAAAGGACCCAATATTGACCATAGGGGAACTCCGCGATGCCTTAGTTTAATTTACGAGATCAACGCTTGGTGATCTGAAATATTTTAAGTTATTATTATAAATTATGTAAATATATAAATCATTTGTGGTAAGAAACACTGAATTTGTTTATACTTTTTTTTTCTGACACAAAAATTCTGATACAAAAATTTGTATGATCATCATATTATTGAAGTTATTTGGGCTTAGTTATTATTTTAATACATCTAACAATTGAATTTTCTAAGTTTCTCGCAATATGTGTCTTTCTTGTGTTTGAATTTTATATACATATGGGTATTACAATCTTTTATGTAGATAAATAATAAATAAAATATAAGTAAGTAAATATATGTATTATGATGTATAAAAGAAATACAATTTTCTTCATTATAATGATAAGACTTGAAAGATATATGAAAATGTTCCGAAATTATTAATATTTTAACGTAAATATGTTTATTAATAATAAAGTTCTTCTGTTCCGTTAAAATCTTCTGCGATAACATGTTGCCAACCTAAGTTTAAAATCTCTTCTTCTTTACAATGCAATAATTGAAGTTATATTTACCTTCATGGTATCTCGATTTTTATTACGATCATCAAGGACAGATTTTTTAAAATTACAACATTAACAAAATCTGCTTCATAAAAGGACTCTTTCCTTGCAATGTATACAGTAGAGCCTAAAAGTTAGCAAAGGGACGTACGTTATTTAGCATTATAATTGTAGCATCTTCCTTATTTTGAGTGTAATAAACACGGAACATAAATCAACACATTTCATTGAAACTTGGGGTATATGTTCTTTTTATCAATAACACAAAACAACATCAAAAATATAACTACAATTTTTTCAACGTGTTTAATAATTACCGTCCTTCAAATTAGTTCTTCAAATTTATCTTATCTGCCCAGCGTTTTATACAAATTGACTTTCTAAATTCAGTAAAACCACTAGCTACCATAAAATTAATATATACGCGTTCTATAATGAAATCAATTCACTTCTAAACCTATTACAGTGTGGCTAACAATGAAATAACCAGTAAAATATTTAATAGTTGATGATTCTAGGTTGATTTATTAAGAATTTGAGTAGAGGACTTATTATATTTGCACGGATGACAACAAATAATTAAGAAAAGTACAGGCTATGATTTGTCAATATAATTATAAGTTGTACTAGGACGTGTTTTCTACCCCTAAGGATAAACAACGTAATTATATTCTTAACAGTAGACATCGCAGGGATTTGTCCCCAACATGGGCTCTTATGGAGTTATTCTCAACCAATCAGAATCGTCCATTTGGTCACGTGACCGCTTCTTGTCCAATCAGAATGCTCCATTTATAACTTCAACTGCACCGCTGCTTCTCGTCCAATCAGAATGCTCCATTTATAACTTCAACTGCGCCGATGCTTCACGTCCAATCAGAATGCTCCATTTATAACGTCAACTGCACCGCCGCTTCTCGTCCAATCAGAATGCTCCGTTTAATTCCTACTTTTGCCTAAACCTATGTTCACCACAGCCTACTTGTATCATATAACAGCTGGTACAATTAATGTGTTATATATTTATATAATGTGTTAAGATAGTTAACCTAACCTATTATAATGTATGAAAAGTTTCCTACTTTCGCCTAAACCTATGTTCACCACAGCCTACTTGTATCATATTACAGCTGGTACAATTAATGTGTTATATATTTATATAATGTGTTAAGATAGTTAACCTAACCTATTATAATGTATGAAAAGTTTCCTACTTTTGCCTAAACCTATGTTCACCACAGCCTACTTGTATCATATAACAGCTGGTACAATTAATGTGTTATATATTTATATAATGTGTTATATATTTATATAATGTGTTATATATTTATATAATGTGTTATATATTTATATAATGTGTTAAGATAGTTAACCTATAAGTGTCCTACTTCTACCCATCCACAGCCTATCAGCTGTTACAATAATGTGTTATTATATAATGTGTTAAGATAGTTAACCTAAAGTTTCCTACCTTTGCCCATCCACAGCCAATCAGCTGGTACAATTAATGTGTTATATATATAATGTGTTATATATTTATATAATGTGTTATATAATGTGTTAAGATAGTTAACCTAACCTATAAGTTTCCTACTTTTACCCATCCACAGCCTATCAGCTGTTACAATAATGTGTTATTATATAATGTGTTACGATAGTTAACCTATAAGTTTCCTACCTTTGCCCATCCACAGCCAATCAGCTGGTACAATTAATGTGTTATATATATATATATATATATATATATATATATATAATGTGTTATATATTTATATAATGTGTTATATAATGTGTTAAGATAGTTAACCTAACCTATAAGTTTCCTACTTTTACCCATCCACAGCCAATCAGCTGTTACAATAATGTGTTATATATATATATATAATGTGTTATATATTTATATAATGTGTTATATATTTATATAATGTGTTAAGATAGTTAACCTAACCTATAAGTGTCCTACTTTTACCCATCCACAGCCAATCAGCTGTTACAATAATGTGTTATATATATATATATATATATATATATATATATATATATATATATATATATATATATATATATATATATATATATATATATATATATATACAATGTGTTATATATTTATATAATGTGTTAAGATAGTTAACCTAACCTATAAGTGTCCTACTTTTACCCATCCACAGCCTATCAGCTGTTACAATAATGTGTTATATAATTATATAATGTGTTAAGATAGTTAACCTAACCTATAAGTTTCCTACTTTTGCCCATCCACAGCCAATCAGCTGGTACAATTAATGTGTTATATATTTTATATAATGTGTTAAGATATAATGTGTTAAGATATAATGTGTTAAGATAGTTAACCTAACCTATAAGTTTCCTACTTTTGCCCATCCACAGCCAATCAGCTGTTACAATAATGTGTTATATATATATATATATAATGTGTTATATATTTATATAATGTGTTATATAACGTGTTAAGATAGTTAACCTAACCTATTAGAGTTTCCTACTTTTGCCCACCACGGCCTAGGTACATTTAATGTGTATAATGTGTTAAACGTAGTTTCCTCCGTTGTCTACCAGGGTGTAGCACATGTGTTTATGTATCGTGTTAAAATATTGTTAACCTAGACTTAATTCCTACTTTTGCCTAAACCTATGCTTACCACAGTCCAAACGGGTGTTAGTCTGGCCACTATTTAACCGAACCGAAATTACCAACCGATTTACCAACCGATTTACCAACCAAATCCAACCGATTTACCAACCAAAACCAACCGATTTACCAACCAAAAGCAACCGATTTACCAACCAAAACCAACCGATTTACCAACCAAAATATACTTTTACCAACCGAAATATACTTTTAGCAACCGATCTACCAACCGAAATATACTTTTAGCAACCCAAACATCCACCCGATATACCTGTTGGCGACCTATGCCCGGCCTTTGCTTCCCCCTGGGAGAACCCCCCCCCACCTCCCAGCGCGTGTGTGGAAGTGACAGCATTTCGGTCTCAGCCCGGGGCCAAATCCCTCTACTCCCCCCAACGATATTTCCACAGGTTACTCCATCTACTACCAGAGTGTAGCACCGGTCAACCACGTTAAAACAAGGTGACTCACACGGTTGGTAAATAATATGAAAACGTGTAGATGTTTTAATAATGTATTCTCTCAGTTTAAAAAAGTTACATTAAAGAGTACTATAATAATAACGAGAATAAACACAGAGTTGAGTCAACTATCCAACCAATCCATGGTCCCCAGATTATTTTTTTACGGGTTTTGAGTCACACACAAACTTACAACATTACATTCCTATATTTACATCTCCGAAACATACACCTGCACAAGTCACCATGACAGTCTGACTGTTTACAAAATAATAAGTCTTTAATATAAAACTTTTGACAGTTCAGTACACAACAACTATAACACTGGTCCGATGTCGATACAGTTCCTGTACCAACAGTGGTTGTCGTAGATAAGCTGTACAGATCCATTACCGGTACGTTCCAATACCTGCACCTACAATGGCAAAAGCTGAATGCCTGGCACTTTGTACATGCCAGGCCCCTTCGGGTGCTTTAAAACATATGTTAGCACAACAGTAGCCGGTCATATAGGTAAGAAAGGGGGGTAGCGTCACTTTCTGCTACCTCGTTTCGGCTACCATTCCAAGGTCAGGTGTGTTTAGACAGACAGGTTCTGACTGGTCTAGCCGGATTGTACAACAGTGCGTAACAATGTTACTGCGCATGCGTACTACTCGCGATTAACTGTTTAAGAAAGGAGATTAGATGGAGATAGCTCAGTTTACGTTAGTAGCTGGAATATTGAACGTGGCCCCTTCCAAGATGTATAAGGTCTCCCAGCTCTTGGGTAGCAGGATTAAACCAACCAACGAACGATTTGGACTTTGGCTTCTGGAAGAAAATCTGCACAACAACAACCTGGTAACAGATATTGGAAATATTAATTATTCGCAAGGAGAAGAGTTGCTGTCTGGAGTTAATATAAAACCACTAACTCCGCTTACAAAACCATTCTGCGACAACATAATGCTTGTTAAAATAACCGACAGTTCGGATTGCGAACAAGGGAAGAGCCTCGTAAAGAAGAATATCTGTGGAGTATTTAACAGTTATCTTCGTGGGAAATTTACGGATTTTGTTTCCGCAAGACATGGCGTAAAAGTAAAATTACCATTCCCTTTGAATGGAAAGAGACCTATGGCGAAACGTGTATGCAATATTATTGGAGCAGATGGGATGCAAGCCATTGCAAAGAAATTTAAAAATCCCATTGCAATCCCCTACAAGGTAGAGTTAGCGGACGTTGAGTTGGCTACTCTACAGAAAAAAATGCCCGAAATACTATTGGAGCTGCAAACCCACGACTTCTACCTTATGGATTTGGACATTACACAAGATTTTGTGGGGATCTTTAACAAGCGAGAGATGTGTGAGCATTTAGTACAGGACCATGACTTTCGTTACCAAGGCGGCCAGTACAAAGAAAACTACAATACAATTGTTAACAACGACAAGTCTGTTGGGATAGATTGCCTAACCTGGATTACTCCTACTGGTGCAAGAGTAAAAATCTACAACAAGTTCGTGTGCCAAATTACGAGTCCTGGCGTTAACAAACAAATTGGTAACCACATTGTGGATTTTGTCAACTGTCCAGACTCCAGATTAAGACAGACGTTTCTGTCCCCACTGGGTAAGGAGCATGGCATTACAAGATTGGAGGCTACGATCTACAACGGTAGCGGCGACCATCCTCTGGACAGCTGTGTAACGCTCCTGGAAGACAGCAAAATTTATTTCCAGGAAGCCCCGTTCTACTCTGTTGCCATCCCTAAAATGTGGACGAAATTAGCTGACAGTCTCCAGAACAGTTGCTGTGTAGTGTACAATAATCTTTTACAATATGCCTACTGGGGAAACAGTAACACGAGGAAGTTAACCGGGGTGCAACTTACTTTACCAAGCGACCAAGACCAGAGGAAAAAAATAATTAATTACGTACTCTCTGCATATAGTTTTAACTATTTGCCTGTAAATTACTTGGAGATAGTGGAAGATGTCGCTAATAGAGAGCATGTTAGTGTGGTACAAAAGTGTTACATTAAGAGTGGCGAGACATTCTTCTCGAAATCTAGTACTGCTTTCTCGGTGATTTGTAAAGATGTAAGCCTCGAGAACTGTGGGATGGTTCCAACGAGTAATATTATTCCACAGATTTTAAAGAAGAGAACGAATATTACAAACAGGCTACAACCCTACAATATAAAGGAAACAGAACCATTCTACACCGTTTACCTACTGTCTGCGAAGAAACGAAAACTGGAACTGGAAGAAATTGACTTAAAACGGAGAAAATTGGAATACATGGAACATGCTGCTTCCTTAAAAGAGGAATACAAAGAAATGCAGGAGAAAGAGAAAATTATTAGAGAGACAAGAGAGCGGATGGGCTCATATTTTAACAAGACTTGGAAGAATTTAGATATACATGCAGACTACAAAGTTTCCGCATTTACCGTTAACACTAAAGCGAAATATGCCTTTGTTGGAATACTCGCAGAAAGAGATGGGAGTAAAAGTGTTTACTTCTTTAAAGGAAAGTACAAATCGTGGCTAATGGATGCCTACAACGACAAACAAAATTTAACAAAAGAGGGGTTTGTTTTAACCTCCAACAACGACCTGGACATTGTGCATTTAGTGACAGAAGAAACAATTTTTACATTTACGACTAATGGACTTACCAGTTTTAATAATCATTCTTTTTCGAAGATAGAGCATTTTAAGCCACTAACAGATGCTTGGAAAAAACCAGAAGATTTCCCCTACAACCAGGACGAAGTGGAGCAAGTATCCACCCTTGGCATGCAAGAAATAAAAGGCAAAGTTATTCCAAGAAAGTGTCGTCGGCTGGAAGAGCTGGAAGAAGGGACAGAATTAGTAGTGTGTGGAATCAAACAAATTGATTACAGACATAAGATCCGTTATATTTTGCAGTTCCAAAATCTAGATGAATTGTATGTTTCGAATTATTGGTTAGAAAGAGAAATAAAAGTGCTAAATGTAGATTTAAACTATAAATTTCATGTTAAATTGGACAAGATAAAAACCACTGCAATTAAGCACAAAGAAAGAGTTGTTTTCTGTGCTTGTAATTAAAAATAAATAAATAAATGTTTTAAAATAATATTCTTTGTAATTTGTTACCTCCATTCCACCAAAACTCTTTTTAGTAGAGAGATAGATATTTGATGTGACCTTGGAATTGTAGCCGAAAACGACACGACCCCCAACCCCCATTTTTCCTTTTTAAATATATAACGTCGTAATGTTTGTTAGGGACCGATTTACCAAACCGTAGATAGAATTACCAAGATTTGGTTGGTAAATTGGTTGCAAAAAGTATATTTTGGTTGGTAAATCGGTTGGTATTGGTTAGGTTAGGTTAGCTTAGGATAGGTTAGGATAGGTTAGGTTAGGTTAGGTCTGGTTAGGATAGGTTAGGATAGGTTAGGTTATGTTAGGTTAGGTTAGGATAGGTTAGGTTAGGTTAGGTTAGGATAGGTTAGGTTAGGTTAGGATAGGTTATGTTAGGTGAGGTTAGGTTAGGTTAGGATAGGTTAGGTTAGGTTAGGTTTTCAGGAGAATGGTTGTTAGGTTAGGTTAGGATAGGATAGGATAGGTTAGGTTAGGTTAGGTTAGGTTAGGTTAGGTTAGGTTATGTTAGGTGAGGTTAGGTTAGGTTAGGATAGGTTAGGTTAGGTTAGGTTTTCAGGAGAATGGTTGTTAGGTTAGGTTAGGATAGGATAGGACAGTTAGGTTAGGTTAGGTTAGGTTAGGATAGGTTATGTTAGGTTAGGTTAGGTTAGGATAGGTTAGGTTAGGTTAGGTTTTTAGGAGAATGGTTGCCACACGCCTACCAACCTCCACCCCACCCCTACCATCTCCCGGGCGTGTGGCAACCATTCTCCTAAAAACCTAACCTAACCTAACCTATCCTAACCTAACCTAACCTAACCTAACATAACCTATCCTAACCTAACCTAACCTAACCTAACCTAACCTAACCTATCCTATCCTATCCTAACCTAACCTAACAACCATTCTCCTGAAAACCTAACCTAACCTAACCTATCCTAACCTAACCTAACCTCACCTAACATAACCTATCCTAACCTAACCTAACCTATCCTAACCTAACCTAACCTAACCTATCCTAACCTAACCTAACATAACCTAACCTATCCTAACCTATCCTAACCAGACCTAACCTAACCTAACCTATCCTAACCCATCCTAAGCTAACCTAACCTAACCAATACCAACCGATTTACCAACCAAAATATACTTTTTGCAACCAATTTACCAACCAAATCTTGGTAATTCTATCTACGGTTTGGTAAATCGGTCCCTAACAAACGTTACGACGTTATATATTTAAAAAGGAAAAATGGGGGTTGGGGGTCGTGTCGTTTTCGGCTACAATTCCAAGGTCACATCAAATATCTATCTCTCTACTAAAAAGAGTTTTGGTGGAATGGAGGTAACAAATTACAAAGAATATTATTTTAAAACATTTATTTATTTATTTTTAATTACAAGCACAGAAAACAACTCTTTCTTTGTGCTTAATTGCAGTGGTTTTTATCTTGTCCAATTTAACATTAAATTTATAGTTTAAATCTACATTTAGCACTTTTATTTCTCTTTCTAACCAATAATTCGAAACATACAATTCATCTAGATTTTGGAACTGCAAAATATAACGGATCTTATGTCTGTAATCAATTTGTTTGATTCCACACACTACTAATTCTGTCCCTTCTTCCAGCTCTTCCAGCCGACGACACTTTCTTGGAATAACTTTGCCTTTTATTTCTTGCATGCCAAGGGTGGATACTTGCTCCACTTCGTCCTGGTTGTAGGGGAAATCTTCTGGTTTTTTCCAAGCATCTGTTAGTGGCTTAAAATGCTCTATCTTCGGAAAAGAATGATTATTAAAACTGGTAAGTCCATTCGTCGTAAATGTAAAAATTGTTTCTTCTGTCACTAAATGCACAATGTCCAGGTCGTTGTTGGAGGTTAAAACAAACCCCTCTTTTGTAAATTTTGTTTGTCGTTGTAGGCATCCATTAGCCACGATTTGTACTTTCCTTTAAAGAAGTAAACACTTTTACTCCCATCTCTTTCTGCGAGTATTCCAACAAAGGCATATTTCGCTTTAGTGTTAACGGTAAATGCGGAAACCTTGTAGTCTGCATGTATATCTAAATTCTTCCAAGTCTTGTTAAAATATGAGCCCATCCGCTCTCTTGTCTCTCTAATAATTTTCTCTTTCTCCTGCATTTCTTTGTATTCCTCTTTTAAGGAAGCAGCATGTTCCATGTATTCCAATTTTCTCCGTTTTAAGTCAATTTCTTCCAGTTCCAGTTTTCGTTTCTTCGCAGACAGTAGGTAAACGGTGTAGAATGGTTCTGTTTCCTTTATATTGTAGGGTTGTAGCCTGTTTGTAATATTGGTTCTCTTCTTTAAAATCTGTGGAATAATATTACTCGTTGGAACCATCCCACAGTTCTCGAGGCTTACATCTTTACAAATCACCGAGAAAGCAGTACTAGATTTCGAGAAGAATGTCTCGCCACTCTTAATGTAACACTTTTGTACCACACTAACATGCTCTCTATTAGCGACATCTTCCACTATCTCCAAGTAATTTACAGGCAAATAGTTAAAACTATATGCAGAGAGTACGTAATTAATTATTTTTTTCCTCTGGTCTTGGTCGCTTGGTAAAGTAAGTTGCACCCCGGTTAACTTCCTCGTGTTACTGTTTCCCCAGTAGGCATATTGTAAAAGATTATTGTACACTACACAGCAACTGTTCTGGAGACTGTCAGCTAATTTCGTCCACATTTTAGGGATGGCAACAGAGTAGAACGGGGCTTCCTGGAAATAAATTTTGCTGTCTTCCAGGAGCGTTACACAGCTGTCCAGAGGATGGTCGCCGCTACCGTTGTAGATCGTAGCCTCCAATCTTGTAATGCCATGCTCCTTACCCAGTGGGGACAGAAACGTCTGTCTTAATCTGGAGTCTGGACAGTTGACAAAATCCACAATGTGGTTACCAATTTGTTTGTTAACGCCAGGACTCGTAATTTGGCACACGAACTTGTTGTAGATTTTTACTCTTGCACCAGTAGGAGTAATCCAGGTTAGGCAATCTATCCCAACAGACTTGTCGTTGTTAACAATTGTATTGTAGTTTTCTTTGTACTGGCCGCCTTGGTAACGAAAGTCATGGTCCTGTACTAAATGCTCACACATCTCTCGCTTGTTAAAGATCCCCACAAAATCTTGTGTAATGTCCAAATCCATAAGGTAGAAGTCGTGGGTTTGCAGCTCCAATAGTATTTCGGGCATTTTTTCCTGTAGAGTAGCCAACTCAACATCCGCTAACTCTACCTTGTAGGGGATTGCAATGGGATTTTTAAATTTCTTTGCAATGGCTTGCATCCCATCTGCTCCAATAATATTGCATACACGTTTCGCCATAGGTCTCTTTCCATTCAAAGGGAATGGTAATTTTACTTTTACGCCATGTCTTGCGGAAACAAAATCCGTAAATTTCCCACGAAGAAAACTGTTAAATACTCCACAGATATTCTTCTTTACGAGGCTCTTCCCTTGTTCGCAATCCGAACTGTCGGTTATTTTAACAAGCATTATGTTGTCGCAGAATGGTTTTGTAAGCGGAGTTAGTGGTTTTATATTAACTCCAGACAGCAACTCCTCTCCTTGCGAATAATTAATATTTCCAATATCTGTTACCAGGTTGTTGTTGTGCAGATTTTCTTCCAGAAGCCAAAGTCCAAATCGTTCGTTGGTTGGTTTAATCCTGCTACCCAAGAGCTGGGAGACCTTATACATCTTGGAAGGGGCCACGTTCAATATTCCAGCTACTAACGTAAACTGAGCTATCTCCATCTAATCTCCTTTCTTAAACAGTTAATCGCGAGTAGTACGCATGCGCAGTAGCATTGTTACGCACTGTTGTACAATCCGGCTAGACCAGTCAGAACCTGTCTGTCTAAACACACCTGACCTTGGAATGGTAGCCGAAACGAGGTAGCAGAAAGCGACGCTACCCTCCTTTCTTACCTATATGACCGGCTACTGTTGTGCTAACATATGTTTTAAAGCACCCGAAGGGGCCTGGCATGTACAAAGTGCCAGGCATTCAGCTTTTGCCATTGTAGGTGCAGGTATTGGAACGTACCTGTAATGGATCTGTACAGCTTATCTACGACAACCACTGTTGGTACAGGAACTGTATCGACATCGGACCAGTGTTATAGTTGTTGTGTACTGAACTGTCAAAAGTTTTATATTAAAGACTTATTATTTTGTAAACAGTCAGACTGTCATGGTGACTTGTGCAGGTGTATGTTTCGGAGATTTAAATGTAGGAATGTAATGTTGTAAGTTTGTGTGTGACTCAAAACCCGTAAAAAAATAATCTGGGGACCATGGATTGGTTGGATAGTTGACTCAACTCTGTGTTTATTCTCGTTATTATTATAGTACTCTTTAATGTAACTTTTTTAAACTGAGAGAATACATTATTAAAACATCTACACGTTTTCATATTATTTACCAACCGTGTGAGTCACCTTGTTTTAACGTGGTTGACCGGTGCTACACTCTGGTAGTAGATGGAGTAACCTGTGGAAATATCGTTGGGGGGAGTAGAGGGATTTGGCCCCGGGCTGAGACCGAAATGCTGTCACTTCCACACACGCGCTGGGAGGTGGGGGGTTCTCCCAGGGGGAAGCAAAGGCCGGGCATAGGTCGCCAACAGGTATATCGGGTGGATGTTTGGGTTGCTAAAAGTATATTTCGGTTGGTAGATCGGTTGCTAAAAGTATATTTCGGTTGGTTAAAGTATATTTTGGTTGGTAAATCGGTTGGTTTTGGTTTGTAAATCGGTTGGTTTTGGTTGGTAAATCGGTTGCTTTTGGTTGGTAAATCGGTTGGTTTTGGTTGGTAAATCGGTTGGATTTGGTTGGTAAATCGGTTGGTAAATCGGTTGGTAATTTCGGTTCGGTTAAATAGTGGCCAGACTAACACCCGTTTGGACTGTGGTAAGCATAGGTTTAGGCAAAAGTAGGAATTAAGTCTAGGTTAACAATATTTTAACACGATACATAAACACATGTGCTACACCCTGGTAGACAACGGAGGAAACTACGTTTAACACATTATACACATTAAATGTACCTAGGCCGTGGTGGGCAAAAGTAGGAAACTCTAATAGGTTAGGTTAACTATCTTAACACGTTATATAACACATTATATAAATATATAACACATTATATATATATAACACATTATTGTAACAGCTGATTGGCTGTGGATGGGCAAAAGTAGGAAACTTATAGGTTAGGTTAACTATCTTAACACATTATATATAACACATTAATTGTACCAGCTGATAGGCTGTGGACGGGCAAATGTAGGAAACTTATAGGTTAGGTTAACTATCTTAACACATTATATCTTAACACATTATATAAAATATATAACACATTAATTGTACCAGCTGATTGGCTGTGGTTGGGCAAAAGTAGGAAACTTATAGGTTAGGTTAACTATCTTAACACATTATATAATTATATAACACATTATTGTAACAGCTGATAGGCTGTGGATGGGTAAAAGTAGGACACTTATAGGTTAGGTTAACTATCTTAACACATTATATAAATATATAACACATTGTATATATATATATATATATATATATATATATATATAACACATTATTGTAACAGCTGATTGGCTGTGGATGGGTAAAAGTAGGACACTTATAGGTTAGGTTAACTATCTTAACACATTATATAAATATATAACACATTATATATATATATATATATAACACATTATTGTAACAGCTGATTGGCTGTGGATGGGTAAAAGTAGGAAACTTATAGGTTAGGTTAACTATCTTAACACATTATATAACACATTATATAAATATATAACACATTATATATATATATATATATATATATATAACACATTAATTGTACCAGCTGATTGGCTGTGGATGGGCAAAGGTAGGAAACTTATAGGTTAACTATCTTAACACATTATATAATAACACATTATTGTAACAGCTGATAGGCTGTGGATGGGTAAAAGTAGGAAACTTATAGGTTAGGTTAACTATCTTAACACATTATATAACACATTATATAAATATATAACACATTATATATATAACACATTAATTGTACCAGCTGATTGGCTGTGGATGGGCAAAGGTAGGAAATTTTAGGTTAACTATCTTAACACATTATATAATAACACATTATTGTAACAGCTGATAGGCTGTGGATGGGTAAAAGTAGGACACTTATAGGTTAACTATCTTAACACATTATATAAATATATAACACATTATATAAATATATAACACATTAATTGTACCAGCTGTTATATGATACAAGTAGGCTGTGGTGAACATAGGTTTAGGCAAAAGTAGGAAACTTTTCATACATTATAATAGGTTAGGTTAACTATCTTAACACATTATATAAATATATAACACATTAATTGTACCAGCTGTAATATGATACAAGTAGGCTGTGGTGAACATAGGTTTAGGCGAAAGTAGGAAACTTTTCATACATTATAATAGGTTAGGTTAACTATCTTAACACATTATATAAATATATAACACATTAATTGTACCAGCTGTTATATGATACAAGTAGGCTGTGGTGAACATAGGTTTAGGCAAAAGTAGGAATTAAACGGAGCATTCTGATTGGACGAGAAGCGGCGGTGCAGTTGACGTTATAAATGGAGCATTCTGATTGGACGTGAAGCATCGGCGCAGTTGAAGTTATAAATGGAGCATTCTGATTGGACGAGAAGCAGCGTTGCAGTTGAAGTTATAAATGGAGCATTCTGATTGGACGAGAAGCGGTCACGTGACCAAATGGACGATTCTGATTGGTTGAGAATAACTCCATAAGAGCCCATGTTGGGGACAAATCTCTGCGATGTCTACTCTTAACTAATAATAATTTTGTTTGAGTATTACACTAAAATTATTATATAATATGTAAAAATTAAAAACAAACACTCTGTAAGTATGTTTTTAAGCTTTAAAATAAATTTTTACATAATAAAACAAAGGTATTTACCATAATAAATAAAATCGTTTATTTGAACCTGAAAATGGTTAAATTTTGGATAGTCATAGTTACTCAAATCATAGCAAAATATAAACCTAATCCAAACATTAAGGGGGACGGTGTGACTTAAGCTCCGTCACTGAATTACATGGAGATTTTTTTGACGACATAAAAATTACTTGTCCCTGTAAAAGCACCCAAATGCAACGAGAAATCGAAAAATAAATTATAATAAATAATGAATTAGCTTTTATGTGCAGTCCGCTTGTAGAATTTCATAAATTCAAATCCATTTTTTATAAATTTACTAATAATGTAATATATATTTTTTATAATAACTCCTTTTCTTAAGTTCTCATTTATATTGTTATATTTATATGTTATATTTTATTATGTGATACTTTATTTACTATTTTATTTAACAATTAACCTAATATGTATTTTCAATAATTAACTTTTCCATTTTACCAAAATTTTGTCTTCAATATTACAGTGATATTTATCAATTTGACGTTTCACTTTCTCTTATATAAATAAAACCAATATTATATGTAATCTTAAGTTTTTACTATCCAAATGTTTCATTAAATTTATTATGTACTGATAGTTGAGTATATTTTTATCATAACCCTGAGTTTACACAAATATTGTGTAGGATAACAGAAAACGGTGTACTGGCAGCAATAAAAAATGGAAAAATAGGAGGGGGACGAAAAAAGTATAATCCTCACATTTGATTGATATGACTTTGATTAAACAGTTGTTTGGTGCCTCCTGTTGAATATCGCTTGAGTTCCAACAAAATTAAATAAAAACTCTCCACATAATCCTAAATATGAAGATCAGTGAAAAACATAAAAATAAGTCATTCGTACAAGATCGATGTTCTATATTCGGCAATCATGATTTCGATTAAATGTTGATGGAATGTGTAGATTAATACCCCAAACCATTGAGAAAAGTACAGAAACCAGGGAGCTACAATTTTTCGAGTATTTTAGAAATACTCATAAACTGTAATTTTATTTTTATTTTTGTTTAACACAATGCTTTATTCAAATGTTATTGCCAATGTTGAAATATTATAATTTCTAACACACGACATAAATAGCTTATTTTCAGTTGTTAATCTATAGTTTGGACTATATGCAATAGTAAGATTCCTGGGATTCATTCTATTTATTTTTTTCTTAATTTTATAAGGTAAAAATTATTTTATAATACATACTTTCAAATATGTTCATAGTTGTTATTGAGATATAAAATTATACAAATAATTATAATTAAAATCACCTACAGGGTATGAAACATCAGATACGCTGTAATAACTAAGTAGGTCGCAGTAATACCGAGACAGGTTCTTACTGCAAGCAGTCTCAAGACTCAGTACAATAAGAAATATAATAAAGCAGAAATATTAATTGGCTTTGTATAAAAATGTTCTTGGTCACTTATTTGTCAATTGTGTTTATTGTTAATGGCATTCATCGGTAACTGACTGTCGATTTGAATTAATAATAAAAAATAGTTAATAATGCCAATTGCATTCTATTAAAATTACTTAATTAAATATCAAAATTAAATTCTATTTCTTCCAATTGTAAATGAAAATAATAGTATTACTCCTACAGTATGAAAATTTGTTCCACAACAATCGCACATTAAACTAAAGAATCTACAAATTCATCATTTTAGTTAGTTTTTTTTCTTTTATTTGATTTGGATTGACTTTAAATAATCACGTATAGACATATGTCAAACAAACCTTAGAGTAACAATGTTCAAAATTGTTTTAAATTAGTTTTTGCGTGCCGTACTTCTCAATAATATATTTTCATTTACATTCTCTCTCAAAATGTCCATCACATGGATTTTAAAACAACTGATTTAATAACTCAGCTCTATTAAAATAATATATTTACATTCATTTTAATATAATTAATTTAATCAAAACGGCCAATAAAAAATACAATTGCGATTCTGGTTTTACCATTGATTTTACAGATATCTGGGGATAGGTGTATACAAACTAATGTTAAATTCAAACACATCGCCAAAAATAAGTAATACTTTATGTTTAATGCAAAGAATAAGCTCTCAAACGACTTTTTCCAAATTATTCCGTTATCAAAATTTATAAATTTAATATTTCGACTCATTCGGAAAACGTAATCCTTGAGATAATGCAAGCCCACCAATTTTCAATCTTGCCCCATTTTGATCCCACTCCTAAGAGAATTTGCTGTTCAGATGTAATGACTATGATTCATTTGCTTAGAACTAAAAAAAAAGAACATTTGACACTATTTATAAAGTTTCGAACAATCTTCTTATTTTAACTTTTAAGTAAATGGAGATGACTAATATTAAATGAACCATAGAAAAATAAACTAACATTAAGTGGAGTCATTGTAGCACAAACTTATGTATTATTTGAAAATAAATACGTATAGCTTATATTTCGTCAAAACGATTTGATTTAGTTTATAAAACCTATATTTTTATTTAATACGTCCTTATTGATTATCCGTTTGTAATACTTACCAAAATGTAATTGAAATTTTCTAGTCTATTTTGAGATATTCTACGTTCTAACAATGTAGGCCTATCTATTGTATATTTTTAAATTTTGACATGTAATTTGTTTTAAATGTAATCGAATCTCACGATCACCTAAAAACCCTATTTATTTTGTTTGTTAAAAATAAAATTGTATTTGATAAAAAGTTCTACAAATAATTTGAATAATTAAAATCCGCTAGTGGAAATATAACTTTCTGTAGATTAAAAGCATTTGTATGCTTTAATACTTAACTTGGTTGCAGCAATAAAAATAATAAAGTGTGCTATAAACCGTCTAAATATACCATACAATACAATTCTAAGTATTGATTGGCTTGGACAAACAATTTATAAGATAAACTAGTTTGTTTGCTTTCTTGTTTGTTTGCGTCACTTATTCTTTGATAATTGTCATTGTCATGGTCATTGTTATTGTCATTCTACTTTGTCATTGTCATTCATCGGTATTTATTGGTTAATTTTTTCTACTAAAAAAGTTTATATTGGGATTTATGCTTCGTTTATCCCTTTGATTCAACTGGAACTTAAATCGTATTGAAATAAAATCGAGCTATTAATGACGGTTGCAAAAGTTCATTTATTTATTTTTTGCCAATTATACCTAAATTATAATATTCTTTTACTTTCGATTTTGAACACGGGTGTGGATATTAATATGATCCACTTTGATTTGATCGAAAATATTAGGGCCGATTTTGAGTAATTACGTCTTTTAAAACAACCCCATGACAGATTATATATTTCTAAATCAATTAATAATTCCTCAAGAAGAGCCATAATTTGTTCACATACCAAATGTGATTCAAACTAGTTCAGGCGATTTGATTTTGGAGCAGTGCATAGGACCAAAATACGTTTATGGTTTATACGTATATATCAGCAAAAAACTGAGAATCAATATTCTTTGTCACACTGTTTAAATTTACCTATACACATATATGCTTGGAAGTAAAACTTTAATAAACATTTAAGAGACAAATGTATTTGTGGTGAGAAAATGAGTGAATAATTTCAATCGTCAGGGGCAAAATTAAAACAACATTTAAACCTAAATAACATAATTTAGAGATGAGCTTATTTTTATGCCATGGAAAGGTGTATATCTGAACTTTTGTCTTTAATACAATACGTGATTTATATATTTACATTATTCATAATAATAACTTTAAATATTACCAAATCATTCAGATGTCATACAAACAGATATACAAACCACATTTTTGAAGTTAGTGAAACATAAAACTTACACGTTTGGCGAAAATCCTACATCGATTCTTTTACCCATGACTACCCTTCTCTATACTAAGTATTTTGTGTATGCAATGTTACATAAAAGGCAAATCAGAAGCGATGTTCTAGATGTGATGGATAATTGAAAAGTAATGTGTTGGGAAAAGATAGCCAATCAGATTTTACCTTTAATTACCTTCAAAAATAAAAATAAAATATTTAAAAGCTTTTAAATTAAAAAGAATATTTATTTACAAAAGTTTTATGAATGAAAGAAATATGTGTGTTTTAATAAACATGTTTTATATTTTTCGTAATTAATAATTTATTAGGGGCAATTTACTATTGTATTACTCTAATATATAAAATATTAATTTCTATCTTAAATTATATTAATTTATGTTAACGTGACTGTATTTAATAATGAACGGAAGATTAAATCTACACCGGACTTTAATGACATCGAGGAGGTTTCGATACGTAACCTTAATTACCATTGACCGTTAATAGAGTTCTGTCTATTACTAATTTTACAAAATAATTAATAAATTATTTTACGTATGGAATAATAAATAAAAGTAACACTTTATATTGTGATCATGATCAGTTCAATTTTAAAGATACTTTTATAGTAAGATAAGATTACCCCCACAGTCAGAAACTCTGTTAAGTGCAATTTCTGCCTGGATTATCCCAAAGTTAAAATTTACATTTTAAATGGAGATATATCAATATCATATATGTATACATATATACATATAGATGAAAATGTCAAAACATACTACGGAAATTTTTGTAAATATTAAACAAATACTAAGGCACTGTTTAGGTAATCATCCCACATCCATCCGTGACATTTGTTTGATATGGTTACTGAGTATGTTTATTACACAGGTAGTAAATTCAAATGTTTACAATATGATGAATGCGTAAATAGATAATATATTCTCAATTTTGCCGGAAAATATAATTATATAATTATATATATTACTACGAAACCTTAGTCCCTAAGTCAAGTCAAAAAATTTTTGTCTTCCTCACTTTGAAAGAATTACAACTTGCACTTTAATAATACGTCCATTTTGGACACAAACATCTAATATGTTTATGAAGCAATTTTCATCTTCAATAATTATGAAATGCCTCTATTATATTCATGATTAAAATAATTTTCTGTATTTAATTATCTATACAAATACACAGAGATATATAATTGCATTATATCTATTATATTTTATTATTATTATACGTACTTTAATCCATTGTTTATGTTGAAAAGATGGACATTCCAGCAAAATAATGACATTAAGCCAAATTGAGAAAAGTGTAAGAAAAATCATAAAACACATTTTAGAATGTCTTTAGTGATTCGACGCTATAGGTTATATGTAAGCTTACTTTGTGCGTTTATAACACTTTATAGCAGATACGTAAAAATATGCTTACTTTACATCACAATAACCAAATAATAAATCATTATTCACTCAGCCGTACAAAGAAGTGTAATATTGTTTTTACAAATTTGCGAATTTTAAAACCGTTAATAACATAAATCCGTTATCATTAAAGATAAATACATATTCTATTTAAGTATCTTAAATTGATCTATCAGAATATGTAGAAATAAAAAAATCGTTAGAATATAAGAGTTTTAAATGAGAGGTCGAAAAATTTTCCACTACATTTCTAAAAATAATAACTTGTTTCCATATATTTTTTACACATTGTATATTTAAACATAAATTGTTATGAAAGTAATATTTTATTTTAATAATTATAGATTCCAAATTAATGACAAAACTGAACAACATATACAAGTAGAAATAGGAAAACCTAATCTTCATGTATGTTCTATATCCTTTCTTTTATATTGTAACCAACACATATAACAGAAACTCTAGGGAATAAAAGATATTTTGATTTGTATTATGTTTTCAAACACATACCTTCTCTGAATGGAATATGTATAAAGTATAACATAAAACCTAGTTATTTACTTTCGTAAATACAAAGAAACAATATTAAATGTATATTTTCACAAAAAATTAATCATAATTCCCATTGTAAACAGAACTCTAATTCTACAGATTGGTCGGTTTTTTACTGTTATATTTATAAAAAATAAATTTTGTGTAGAGGAATTATAAATTATATGTATTCATATTGAATGTGAAATGATTTAAAATTAAAGTTCTTTATATTTCAGTGAATTTATGTGGGCCTAAATACAAATTTATTAAATAAAATATGTTTGTAACTAATGAGTGTAACATTTTAAAACGAGATTTATTTATTAAAGATTGTATAAATAAGGTCTTATCACTTGTGTACGTACACAACATATTGACAATGATAACAAATATTATTATTATATTTTTAATATTTAGAAAATAGGCCCTACTCGAGATCACTTTGAATATCTCTGTAAAATAATTACTATTCTCCGAGGACTTGGATCCGTATTGTTAGGAACTTTAGAGCTTACAGCTCCATAATTGAAATTTTCAAATCGCTCTAAAAAGACATTTCAGCACATTGTTTCTGCATCTTAATTGCTTAAATTTTAATTCCATTTAACTAGACAGTTTCTATTAGGAGATAGCATGAATTGTGTTACACTAACTATGCATATGTACAGTGTTGTATCGAGACGTTACTTTAATATTTAGTTTTAATTAATAATATATGTTCACATATATTGTATTAACTGTTACTAACAATAATCTCATTTGATTGTTCAAGAAAGTGTGTTAATTTCAAGTTAAAAAAGTTTTACAGCGTCCATTTAAAAAACCTGGAATTCATATTTGTTTTAACTTTGATGTTCTTTTTCGAATGAGGGGTCTTTTAGTTTAATGTGATACCTTGAGATAAATTTTTTTTAGTCTTTATAGTTCAGAATCATCAACATTACTGTACAACTATATGCGCCTTATTTCGGAAGAATCATTTACCGTTATTAAATGAATTTTGACTATTCGATTAATTAAATTTACGCTACATGAAACTTTGAACATCATAGTTTAACTGCATACTTTCATTCAACACTGATTTTATTTTATATGTAGCCTATTTTTCTCAACAATATTGTTTATTCAATCCACGTGTTTATTTACTAATAAAAAAAAATTCAATATTGCGAATATATGTAATTCTTCAAAGAAAATAATTACAGGTTATAAATATGTCTTCTTGTATATATATATATAATAGACAAAGTAAACAAAAGAGTACAGATAATGTTTTAAGTAATATTTCGTTTATTACAAAGTTATTCGTAGCACAATGGAAAATATCAATTTATCAACAAAAAAGTAGTGAGACATTTTAACCGTCTTAATAGCGGAATGATGGCATCCCAACTCTGAGGGCGATATCGCGTTAGGCTCCGTATTACTAGAAATAATTAATGTATTGGTTATCGCTGCAAATATTTAGAAGGCATAAAGTAGAATTTTAAACATCACTACAGTATGTGACGGTTTTTAAATAAAACCATATGCATTATAAATCTCCATTCAGACACGACTTGCCCCGGCCTGGAGGCACCGCTTGTTATCTCATAGAAAATAATAATAATGTTTAACTAAAGGATGATAAGCTATCCTATTACCAGTTATTCTATTACAAGGTTGGGGTGTAAGTTTGATAAGATCAACCATCAACAATGTCGTCAAGTTTATAAAATGTAATAAAATCCATTATAAAGTAACGGATAAAGTTTACTATTTAGACAATGAAGTGATGAAGTGCAACCCGATATTTAAACTTAACAAAATATGTTTTCGTCATAATTAAATTTGTTACGAAATTGACTCTCTAAACCTTTACAACTTAAATTGCATAGTGAAGTGTTAATGGATAACCAAAACATAGTTTTAAATCCGTCCTTGAAATAATTTTTAAATTAGAATTTATACTAAGGTGGTGTTTGATTAAAAATAAATAAATAAATAAATAAAAATAATCACCTTTGTTAAGATTTTAATAAGTATAAAAAGGATATGTATATTTTAAGAAAATTCAGTTGAGAGGATCAGTTCATAAATTTAATATTACGGCCAATTTAATAAAAATTAAGATTGTTATATAAAATAAAGATGTGTTAAATATATGAATAAAGTCATCTGAACAATTATGTAAAATAAATATTTATTTCATGTAAATATTCTTAAAAAAGTTTTGTTTGTTAAAATTGAAATTTGTTTTTTCAAGAATATTTCAAGGTATTAATAACAGATCGTAAAATTGTTCGTATTTTTCTTTTACTATTTATTTTCTTTTACGATATTTAGTAGGATAGTATCAATATAATAACAGTCGATCAAAAGTAAAAAAAAAAATCATTAATTACAATTTTTCCGATTTTTAATTACACAGTTATTTTCGCAGGCGACAATACTTTTGTTCCTTTGAAATCTAATTTCTGACATTTACGTAAATAAACTGACGTTACGGGTTTCAGTCAACAATATCATTTTGTACTGCCGTTAACTGTTTTTCAAACGACTCAAAATTTTAAACATATATTTACTAGTTTTACTTAAATTTGTAAGTAATAATAAAGAGGGAGTACTTGACAAAAAAACTTTTTACATTAAAATAACTGGCTTACACTAGTATATTCCCACATAAATCATTTAAGTGACCCAATACGTCATAGTCATCATCTCCTCAAATATTCAGAATCACTAGTTGTCAGTCCAAAAATTGAAAACAAATCCATCTTAGAAGGTAAGTTTTTCAAAATCAGCTAATAATATTATCGTTATTATTTGAAAATTAAAGTACGTTGTACTGCATTTAACGTTCTCCAATGTATTAACTATGGTAACTAGACGAGAACTGAATTACAAAAAGAACTCATTTTGTAAGTTGTACTATTTTATTCAGATTACGTTATTTATAATAAACTATGAGGTTCAATAACATAACATTTATTTGAACATGCGATAGAGCCTAACGGAAAAAAAGGAAATAACATAACATAATATTTGGTTTGAAAATCATAAATATAATTGAAAAGAAGCCATTATAATACACCATCAACAACTATAGAATAAAAGCAACTGGACAATCGTATTTACTATGCCAGAGTGAAATAAGGCGAATATGAATTCCGTTAATAAAACCGGAATTTTAAATCGGAAGTAATATTAATTGGTTTATAATAATAAAGTAATAATAAAAAATGCGCTTTTAAATCCCAAGTCGTTAATAATGGGTCGATCACACACTAAACTTTTAAAAGAGGGAAATAAAATTTGTTCACCCTATAAACAGTTAGAACACTTTCTTTTGGCACCATACCTTAAAAACCATTTGTTGGCCATTCTTTGTGTAGTTCTTTATTGAGTCTAGCACCTTTTCTCTGAACACGTTTGTGTTTAGTCCTAGTTTTGATTGCTCAAGCCTAGCTTTAAACTTACGTACATTTCGCAGGTTATTGTTTTACATTTAGCATCTAATATGTCCCTAATAGCCTATGTTGTTGTTTTCTCTTTTATTCCATGCTTTTATGACTTATTACTTACGTAAGATGATTTATAGTCCCGTAACGTCGTGGATATTTTTTTAGTCATATTAGTAACTTGCACAATCCACCAATGTTTGTATTTTTGTTACGATTGTTTCCATAAAAGAGGATGCATTTGTCTTTTTATTGTTAATATTTCAGTTCTATCCTTTAATTTATTTCCGGTGTCTGAGAAGGAAGTTATTTCAAAGTATAACATTGGTTACTCTTTTCACGCCTCCAAGTTTTAGGGTTAATAACAAATACCAACGTGATTGAAGCTTCAATCTTATAACAAAGCTCTTATACCAACAACAACGAAAAAGTCCAACATGGTTTGGAGTATCTAGGGAAGTGGTTATTCAGTACAAATTTGATTACTCTTATAATCTTAGCGGTACAGTGCATCCGTGCCCAAGTTCAACGGATTGTGACCCACCAAGAAAAAGCGTCCCAGCGCAGTGGAGAGCTGTACCCTATAAATGTAGAAGGCCTTGTTAGAGGAGAGAACTTTGGTAATTGGGACATGAGGGTTGACAAGCCAGACAGTATAGAGTCAATCTACTCCAGAGTCGGAAAAGGGAAAAGGCAAGAAGTCAATATATTTTTGAGTTTGAGTTTTGTTTTGAGAATCTAGCTTTTTATTTTACAACTTAAGTTGATCAAACTTCCAATAATTCTTCTTCCAACAATCGTATTGTGTATATTATCCTCCTTACCAAAAATTGTTTTCAGATATTCATACAGTTAAAATCTATGTCGTTCTTAATATCATTTTTATCTAACTTTATGTTTCAACGTGTCTGTAGATTTAAATTATTTCTGTCAATTATCAATAACTTTCATTTCAACTCCCTTGTAAACTACATGTTCCTGGAGATCGGAGTAATTTGGAAATTGTCCTAAAGGAATCATCTTCAAGCAATAGTTGAACCTCCTCCTCTGCTCCTTTCCTTTCCACTCCACCTCCACCTCCCCTCCCCATCCACATCCATCTCCTCCTCCCCAAATTGTGTGGAACTCTCCTCCCTAGATGGCCTCCATAGGGTGGATGTCCCATATTTCCTGGTCTGCCCTCTAGAGTAATATTTTCTTGTGTAGCTTTGTCTATTGCTTTAAATGTATTGAAGATGAAGATAAGGTCCACAGCCCCTACTACAAGTCTGCTCAACGACCCAGTTTCCTGCTGGGATTGGCTACCCAACTGTTCACCCGGTTACTAGGTATAACGTCGTGACAGGTTAAGTGCATTAGTTAGAATGAGAGAAATAATTAATTGATAAAAATAATAACCATTGTTATATAATATTGAACTCTCGACGCCAATAGTAGGGTCGTAATATCAGCTGTTTAAATTGAATTTGTCTAAGTTTAAAAATATCATAGCACTTGAAGAGATAGTTACATTGATTCACCATTCATAATTAGATGACTAATGGTCAAAATATATCTTGTGTTAGTAGCTCAAAGTTTTGGGCAAAACTAACAACTGGAGATAATAACGTTCTCTGGTCAGTGGATTTGTTTCATGTAGTAATTGCCATGTTTAATTAAAATTTAAAGCAACCAATGTTTCTATTAAATCATTTTTATGAATTAAGTATATAAATGAAATGGTTTTATTGTTCAAATACGATGTTCTTACTAGTTTACGACTTTTTCAAAATTAGGAAAAGATAATTTTTAATGTGCAAGTTGGGTCGCTTGGGTAGAGGTATAATAAGACCTTAAAAACTACAAAGGTAGTTTACCCGATTAATCAACACGGGCAAAAAGTAATCTTATATTTTAACAGTTAACTCATTTAAGCCCACCAAGGCAGTCATAAAATATAGAGAGAAGGGCATATTTATTATTTTGAAGAAGAACATGTCATGGAAAAGTAGAAATATCTTGGGGTATACTGCTACTTTATTAATAAACTTTTATTTATTTCTCACAAATTGGAGTATTTTATAATTCTGTTTAAAGAATAATCCGTTAGTAAAATAGCGTGGATATAATAAAACATATCACATGAAATTTATAAACAGAATTGTGAACATAAAAGAAGAACAAAGTTTGGAATAAAATAGTGAAAGTTAAACTTCGGTATCCTAAGCTGTGTAGAGGAGGAATCCAATTATACAGACAGTAATGAATTAGGTTGATTGCTTCCGGTAAGGAAAAGGTTTCTTCTAGTTTGACCTTATTTTTTATAAAGTCACTGTTCTCGGCTTTTTCGTTGTTGCTGTAGCTTTGTTAATATTGATTGGTTCAAGGCTAACAGTTGTACCAACCAATTATGAGTTGAAATTTATATAGAACGAGCAATGTACAAGCGTGAGTACATTTTATTTCTGGTGTTAACATTAAATTGCATTAGTGGATAAAACATATTGATTTTGGCTAGTAGTTGATGTATAAAGAGTAAAAAATATTGAACTTTTAAAAAAATACGTTATGGTATAAGAATCGTGTAAGGTTTGAATGGCTGAGAAGGTAATAAAAATAATATTTTGTGTTATATTTAAAAGTGAAAAGTACATAAGTTTGATTACCTAAACATCATCAGTGGTATATTATCACCTAAAAATAACTATTCCAAATATATATGTATATATATATATATATATATATATATATATATATATATATTATTGTTACTTATATAATTCATAATGTATAAGATTTAATTTTAATTTATTAAATAATTTGAAAAGAAATATTAGCAGTATTAATACAGACTTTTGCCATTGAATCTATATATATTAATAAAAACTGACTCAAGTAACTCTTAATAACTTGGCTCTAACTAACTAAAAATTGCCCAGTTCTAATTATTTCTAAAAAACAAAATATCAATTAATTGAAGGACAGTTTTTTTTATTGATCTTTAATGTTCGTGGCCTCTCCTATCCAAAAAAAAAGTTATTTTCGACATATCTTCCGCCCATCGTCGAACATGTGGTTAGTATAGTTGTCGGTGTCATTGTCATCGGTACCTAAGTACGATAACATCAACAAAAATTAAGGTAGGAAGTTTGAATATGGTACAGTGTGGTCAGAAAACCATATTCATGTTCAGAAAAAATGAATTGAAAGTCTCAAATTGATGGCGATTTTACAAAAATTTTAAAAGCCACCGTTAAATTTATATACAATTTTAAATTTTTAACGTAATGGAACCTACCCCATCTCTCTGCGATGATAAATAGCGAAGGTATGGTCAAAAATATAATTTCAACTAATGACTTTACAAGTAAATGTAATATCCGTATGTTTACAAGATCCGACAGTGACGGAGCGTAGCGTAGCGAGTGGAGGCCTATTAGTTATAGCTCAGTGGCCAGTCGTTTCCTAGCCGAAGTCTGGAAGTAGTAATATACACAATTATTACGAGGTTTTTAAAAACCAGTGTAACAAACTTACACTCCTAGTTAACACCTCTTGATATAAAAATGCAACTTCACATTTTCTACGAAGACCAAGAAACCAACTTGTGAGAATTTCATTTAGAGAATCTTCTTGAATTACATTGAGTGATAGGGCTGGGTTATTACCATAATAGCCCTCATCAACTTCTTTATAATATTTATTATTATTATGTTTAGTTGTAATGATGGTAGCTGTACAAACTGTATTTTGTAATCAAACATTAAGGGTGTATGTTCATTATTTATGTAATAAATAAGTTAGTAGGAAGAAGTAGATGCAATGGAACGAACTGAATAATTAATTTTGTTTTGGTTTGTAAAGACTGTACTGTGAAATATTTAACAATTTTGTATTACTTTTTATTTTTAGGCTTACATCGCATGTGGAAATTGCGACCAGCTGATTTATAAAAGATAACAGGCAAATTATACAGTTGCACAAGGAGGACTAAATCATTACTGTAATTTCGCTGATTGAGCCTAACATAATATATATAGAAATATAGTAGGCTAAGCATAAGCGTCTATCAAACTAGAATATAATTGAAACGTATATAGGTTCAATACATAACGAAATGGATGTTAATAACTTATGCTTTTTGAAATTTTTTATTAATAGATTATTAACTTGTGTTAATATTATAAGGTTTGAAAAAAATCTGTCAACTATGTTTAAGTTATTATAGTACGCAACCATTCAAACAACGTTAGAATAACATTAAATATAATTATATTCTACTAAAGGGTATTTGATTTTCCATTGGAAAGAGAACTTCCGTTACAATAGCAAACTAGGTCGCAATAATACTGGGACAATGTTTTGAAGTAAAACTCTCAACAGAATACAACTCTAAATATAATACTGATGAAAAGCTGATTAAAGTCGAGTAATACTGTAACTGAGTCTTGTTCAGACTAGTTTAATCAATGCAAACGAAATTTGTAAAATAATTGTTGATATTCCTTTTGTATTACAAAGAGAATTATTATTTAGGATTTGCGAATTTTTTATATGGCATGGCACATGATTTTAATGAGGATCCACATATTTGAAAAAATGGAAAATCTGTTGCTAAGTTCACGAAAGGTTTTAAGAGTGTAAAAGTTTCTGGCATTATATTCGCTTCAGGAGGACTTGGGGCAATACAAATATTATATAAAATGTGTTGGTTTTATTGCCTACTGTGTGTAAGATGACTGTATAGAACTGTATTCAATTGAATTATTCTTCGCGTTTAACTATTCCCGACAAAGGAGTGCTTGCCATGTGATTAATTTTTAAAAAATATATTAAGACGTTTTCCAAAAAAACATACATATTCTAGGAACGGTGTATATAATAACGTAACTGATTTCTCTCCAAGTTGAAGATCTAATTATAATAGTGATCTAAATGTAACAAAATTATTAAAATTTATTTTAACAATGCAGTAGATAACATACATTTTACACTACATATTTTAGTTTGTTGACTATTACTTTAAAATTATATATTTGTTTTCGTTTAAAAATAAAATTAAGTTAATAATTAATAATAATTAATTAATAATTTTATTAATTAATAATTATTAATTAATAATTAATAACTTAATTAATGCACTACTAATGGAACAAAAAATATATGGAAAAAATATTTTTCATTTAAACTTACATAATTAAATTTGGTTTCAAACTCAAATTTACATCGTCCGCAAATAAAACTTTGTTTATTGTTTTTGAATAATATATCCTTAAGGGAACGTAGATTGTTCCTAGCTACTTTTGTTGTAACGGATCGTAATTAATACAAGTGTGGGTAATTCTTTTTTCTGAAAGGAGTAAGTAAACTAAAATTAAACACATGACTATAATGAAACAAAAATTCCGTTAAAAAAAAATCTGATTATTTTATTTTACAAAGTTTTGAAATTTTTATCATAAATCTGTAATCAATTAAAAGTAAGATATATATAAATATAAATATAAATATAAATATATATATATATATATATATATATATATATATATATCGTCAATTTGTATGAGTGTCAGTGATTACTAATTATTGAAGAATATATTGCAAGCGAAAGATAAGACTAATTTTTTAACCGTAATTCATATTTATATACTGAAACTAATTATATTAAAGGCAACAAATAATTATATCTAGGAATAATCATAAATTTTAGGTTAGTAAAATTCTTTAATGGAATATCGGATCCAAGATAGTCATCTGATATGAAATGGTATTAATAATATCGACTGAAGAATTTATTTGGTTCATAATTCTCTCTTAATACCTTTGTAATTAATTGAAAAAGAATATTATAATAATTTAGCATACTGATAACTATGTTGATTTTATTCTAGGTACTCATTATAGATGCAATGAGTTAGTTTCGAGAGTTCCTGAAATCATAACCGTTTTAATTTGAAAATAATTATCTACTAATGAATAAGTCTCGTTTGAGTTTACTACGATTTCGATGCTTCGCAGAAGGACTTGGTATGATGTTCCAGCTCCGGTTTTATTTATTGTTGGTAAATTTTTTTATATTAATTTTTTTAATAAAGGAAACGAAACATTAAGTAAGTATAATACAGGTTTATTTAATTTCTAATATCTATATTACCATCTAAATAGATTATGTACTCGTACGGGTAAAGCCTGGAACAGTTGAGGACAAAAGTACCCACAGTGCTTTGACTTAATTGAATAAGTGAACGAAAATAAAAATCCACTATAGTCCAAGTCTCAATAAATAGGATTGATTTCTGTTGGTAAATCTTAAAAAGGGTCTCTTTTAGTAAAAACAAACATATTGTAATTTATGTAGTTATTACATTATAAACATTTATCTAATTCAATTTGTTAAATATTTACTGCAAACCCATTAAGATGTAAAACGTAATACGAAATGACTAATTTTAAGTTTAGTTGTTTATTCAACTATATCATTCTGAATAATAATCTGAATATTTCCATAAATAAATAAATATTATATGTTCTAAAAACAACTGTTAACCACTCACTTCTATAATATGCTTCTCCATCAGTTACATTCTCATTTATTAAAATTTCTATTTAATTGAAACCATTCTAAAACTTTCCAAAATTACTACGTTTTGCCTATATGTAATAATAAAGTACAATTTATTCTCTTTGTTTGGTGTAAGCTTTTCGGAACCAGACGTTTTTGTACTAAGAGGGTCAGATTTGAGAAGCATTTCTGTTACCAAATCTTTACCTGTGTTCACTCATGAATACTTCTAGTATAGCCAAGGCAATTGTTTCGGATGATATTTTGAATTATTCCAATGGCTCTTCTGATTGTTGGATAATATGTATACGTAATTTATAAAGAAAACCATGCATGTAATACCAATCATACAAACTCTGATAATTTCCCTAGTTGGCGATAACAATTGTTTAAATTAAAAAATATCTAGTTATCTCCGACTAGCTATACCTCGTAAAATAATTTAGATACCTAAAACCATAATAAAACTTTCGTCAATCAAAATGATTTCAGATCTAAACTTTGGGACCGAAAAAAGGTTCAAGTGGTATTTCTATCATTTGTGGACTCAAACTTAGTCATAGGTTTGTCCATGTTTAAACCCATTTTGGATCTGAACTCTGCCTCGATTCTCTTTTTTAGAATTTTAAAAAAAACCTATTCATTATGTCCCTCTCTCGCTATTAATTTCAAAAAAAGTTTCCATTTCTAGCCATCATTTAAAAGATTATAGTTCTCTGAATTTCAAAATTTATTAGTGCTGCTTTTCGGTGGATTAGGTTACTAGTTTCCTTCATGAGCGTGAACTTTAAAGGTTTAAAGGAAATAATAAATCAAATAATTTTTTAACATACCACGTTTTTAAAACGGACTAAAAGTATAAAATAATTTTTCATGACCCTTCTACAATTTTGAGGGAGGATTGTTAGTGGCTATGGATATATTTTGTGGAATATGTAAAATGTAAAAAACTTCCTTTTATTATATAAATATGTCGATAACTAGGACACAGAGCCCATAGATACATTGTTGTTGTAACTTGTTTATTAAACTTACCTATTCATACGACTTCAGTGGACATATTTATTTTATTATACGATTTTTTAAAACATAATAAATGTTCTTTTCTATCTAAGGTTATAATAACTAGAGCAACTTCTAATACATCAAAATCCTACAAAATTTATTTTTGTAGACATTAATTCTGCGGTATAACATTAATTGCCATTACCACAATATTTTTTTTTTTTAATCTGAAAAAGTATGAAATTTGTAATTTAACTTTATTGACCATATTCAATTTCAAATTTGTAGAAAAAATATAAACCCCAGAACGCTTTATGGCGAAATAATATTGTTGTTAACAAGCTATATAAACTAATACTGAAATTTACAGATTTATTAAAACCGCTTCATGCACGGTCAGCTGATATATAACGTAATATTATACGAACATTAAAGTGTAGTATTATCGTTTTTCGATAAATTCTAAATCAGTAAATTCTGACACAATATCATACTGCTCAAGTGTTATACATATAGAATAACGAGATTTGAAATGGAAATTAAATAGCTTCTGTGAAGTATTGATAGCTAAATTGGACGAACAAACAATACTACAATAATGGTTTGTACAATGAAGCTTAGCATAGGTATATACGAATACATACGCTGAAATATTTTTTAATTATTGTTACTTCTACTAATATGCCGAAATAGTTTACACATAGCAATGAATATGACTTTATGTAGCATACATTATTTGGAAAAATTCATATACGTTGCAACATAATATGTTTCTCACTTGCCTATTAAATTTTTTGTGTTCGGGTGAGTGTCCGGCTTCTCTTAGCGGTGGATGGCTATCTTTCCTCGATGTCCTCTGTGGAAGTTTAAAGTCGGCCTTCACTGCTTCTGTAAGCTGGCTGTTGATGCGGCGAACAGTCCTGTAAGGAACTTTACATACTCTCTAAAGAACGTTTTTCACATCAATAATTAATTGGTCCCATATTATTTTTTTCTAAATAAAAATATTCTATCACAGACGCTACAATAGTCCTAGCTTGAGTAAGCAAAACTTCTCTTTTCTTTTCAGATGACATCTTAGAATTTATTCAATTATCTTTTTTATAATAAACAAATTTAGTAAATGTCATTTTGTTAAACACGCCACTGGTAATAACGGAACCCCACTAACTATGCACTATAATGAGCTACAACTCACCATGAACTGGTACTTGTGGCACCGACTGAAATTCACAAACAAGTGTAAATCTTTACATTGAAATTGGTTTTATACAGAGACGATTGTCACTTTGATACGATGAATCATTGTCAGTGACTCACAGGGTAGCCAAACTGGGGGTTGAGTTATAAGAAAATATGTAAATATCTGAAGACCTCTGGCCATTAGGAAGGGTCTAGTTGCAGGTAGAACGGCCCATTGTGTGAGCACAGAGAAACGCATATGTGTCTGGTGTGAATGTGTGTGTGAGGGCTGCTAATCCCTTAGATTCCATACCCCTTCTCACAATATATAGCCTTAAATTACAATAACCAGAACTCCTGTCGTACCGAAGTTTTCATAGTGAACTGTTGGTTTCTCATACAGCTAGTGAGTGTTTTTTGTGTACCATTATTCCTAGTGTTTTATGCATTGACAGACCCAGGAAGATCTAACTGTACTTCGTTAGTGATAAAAACTGTTTTGGGTTTAACTTTACTTCATTGATTCATTCATTAACCAATTACAAAAATTAAGCTATGCAGTTTATCTACTTCTTTCAGTTGTTACATAGTTGTTGTACGATATGCTAGAGAACTTAAAGCATGTAGTACAGCGCGGATCGATATTATTTTACACTACTTTGTCGTAAGATAAGTGTTTTAGGACTACCCTAATCATGTGTTGAATGTGTATGGTCTCTGGAGAAGGTTTCTTATCTCAATTCCTTATTGTAAAGAACAAGTAATTTTAGAGTAACACAATTACGACACTAAACAAACTGAATAATTGAAATATTTAATTGACTTCATTATACAAAATACTAACAGATAAAACTATCACTGAGCTATACTTATTGAACCTTACAGAAACATGAAAACGTATTTAAGTTGTTTATTCCGCACCATTAAAAAAATAACTCTTTTATAAAATATTTGCTTACAAATAATAATTATTATTTGTAAGCGAAGGATTTTTTTATATAATTATAATAATAATATAAGTCGTTAATAATTATATCGAATGATAAGTACTAATTATTAGTTTTTGAAGCAAGTCCTCAGTAACAAGGCACTGGAGATAAATGTTTAAGATGTTTCAATCAATTTCATCTAGCCTTTATACGTTAGCATCCCCAAATACTGATTTAAAAAAAGGTCTACGATTTTCATTAAGACTGTGAGCGTGATTCATGAAATAAATTTTAATTCTACGTTTACATGTTATATGTATAGTCTGTTCGTCATGTCAACAAAATTCAAATATCTCTTGAAAACTGAGACTGCCGTATCATTTGTCCACAGAGGCAATCCCTTTCCAAGTAATCTTTAACACTTATGTGTTTTATTTTCTCTATCTCAAAAAAGTCGTCGAATTAATTACAAACGAATGTAATTTTCCATGAAACTTTAAATGAATAAGATTCACATTGAAATTCTACAAATCATTTGGTGACCTAAGCGTAGAGAAACATAGTTAAAAGTTTAAATTACCAACATTGGGGATAAACTTAATTTTTAATCTCCCAAATTCATATTATAAAATAGGATATTTAGTCACTTATCTGATTAATAGAAATGTTCTCATTGCTATTCTTTGAAACAACATTTGAACGCCCTACACTGCTTGCGTGAATTCCTAATAGGGTTCCATATTTACTTGTTAATTTACTCGACCACGAGCTGTAGAGATAATTACTCCCAAAAGATCTGTATTCAAGAATCGTATAATTAGTTATTTACATCCAAGAGCCTTAAATAGCTTCTCTAGACGATAAACTCATTGAACGCTATTCACTTTAAATGGATTATTGTAAATAAGTTAATATTATAAGATAACTTTGGTATATTACTGACAAAATAAATTACACAAAATTTTAACTGAAATTTTAAATAGTCTTACTTATTGAATGTAAGAGGAAGCTTATTTTCAACAAGACAAAACATAATAATTTTATAATATACGACAAATCAATTTACAACCCATGTAAAATAAACCAACTTCAACCAAGTTAATACCTTAGTAAGTAAAATACCTTACTTAATTTGCTATAAAATTAATTTATTAAAATAGAATAAAATTCAAAATTTAATTAATAATTACTAGTAGTTGAAATCATTAATCTGTTCAAAAAAGTTGTAAAAGAATTATAATTTACGCGAGATGATAATAATTTATGCCGATTTTTGTTTCTTAATTAATATTCACCTTCTTGGGTACAATGTCAAAAATCATTACTCAAACTTAAGATAATTAAATCGTAGATTTTAATTTTTTAAACTATCAAATATTATTATTATTTGATAAATAAAATTAACGGAGAAGACAAACACTTTCAAACATGAAATCCCTCAAGTATTATATTGCATACGTTTCTGTTTGTTAAATAAAATAAATAAACCCTACTTGGGATATGTTTGATTTTCTACATCGACTAATGTCTACGGGACTCAAAAAGAGGTTTCATTTCTTTGATTAAATCTTAGCAATCACTTTTATCACAATTGTCTTCGTCTCCTTCGTTGTCTTTGGAGTTTTACTGTAAAGAAACTTCTTTAAAAAATACTAACCTTTCCAAATAACTAGTACTTTGTGCTCTGTAAAAATAGGGAAAGAATTTAATACACCGTATGCAGTTTAATGTTTTAAGGCATTAATTACCACGAATATTGTAATGTATTTTTATTTAAAATTTTTTTATATTTTCTGAATATTTTGTTTTCTTTTTTAAAAACTAATTTATATTTTAATATCTTAAACATTTTGTGAATTAAATTATTAGTTTTATTAGTAGTTACAATTTAATATAAATATATTTGCATAATTTATGCTTTTATTAAAACAATTTATAACTGTACCATTAAATAAACATATTCATGAACAAATATATATTTATCAATATAATTTTATTTTAGTGTTTAATATTTTTTATTTTCAACCAAAATATAATAATTATATTTTTAACAAGTACAACTAATGATTTCTTAAAATATAAATATATATGGTGTTTAGATAATTTAATTAGAGCCCTAACCCAGTGTGTTCCTTTGTAATTCAGGGAGCTAAAAATTTAAAGTGTGAAACATTATACTTTAACTTTGTGTTTTATTATTGCTATGTCAAAGGATTTAAAAGAACAATAATTTAGGAATAATTCCTTATATCACAAACATTGTGTTTTAATAGGGTAATTTTAGAAAATAATATGTAATAACACAAAACGTTTATGGTGTAGAATTTTAGGTTTTAAAATTAAAAAAATAATTTTTTACACATTATGTATTGATGAAGGACCAGTTCTTTACAAATAATTATGTCAATAATAAGCCAAGATAGATCTAAGTTGGCATTTTTCACGGTAAAAAGCCACATATCCTGAGAGAGATATGGACACAGTACATGAGCGTCACTCATGACGGGAGAATTTACAAGAAGAGAAACTTAGGGAGTATTGTATACTCGTTTAATATCAAAATATTAACAACAGAATTATAGTTAACTAATAGAAATTATAGATATAGTACACTTTTTCTATTATTTATAATAACTTAAATAATGTGTTAACACTTTTTTATAAATATATAACGTAATTTAAAAAAAAATTGTTTAATATAAAGATAATACATGTTGTATAAGTAATTATATCAATTCATAATAATTAACCTAACGCTGTTAGAAAACTCTAGGAAATGTTGAGCAATAATTACATAATTTGTAGATTAATTACAGAAACGAAAAAATAAAAATTGGGTGTGCTTATGACCACACGCTGGAAGTGATATCTTCTTTGACCCATCTACATTTCCAAATAAATGTAGCATTCTACATCTCACAAATTAAATCTGCAGATAAATTATCAACTCAGTCTCCTACCACAGTACCTTCCGTTCCTGACAAGTGCTGCCGCATAGTTGCCGTCACCAGAAATTATCGCATGATCCTTTTAGTTCAAGGTACAACTGCCAGCAAGCCTGCCTTGATGAAAACACGTTTTTACTCATGTTCTGTGATGTACAATATGTAGTCAACTTTTCATCGCTCTGGTTAATTCAAATTTAAAGTCACAGTATGTCAAAAGTAATACTTCAGTTTCATAAAAAAAATGTAATAGTTTAATTCTACAATTCAGTGATGTGTCTTTTCTTTTGGTGTTCTAAATAAAATAGTTTTTTTTTTTAATCTTTCATATACTACGGCACATGTTCACGTGAACTTTCGACAGGATCCCAGGTAACCAAATTTACAGATTTTACCATATTATAAATTTTGTTAATGTTTTGAAATTTATTCATTAAGATATGTATTTCATGTTTTATCTAATATTCAAAGTTTTTCAGAAACTAAATAATTATAAAATTTTTTGCATTTCTTGAAACGTAGTCTACAAAGCCTTAACCAGTCAGATTTTAAGTTTTGAGCAGTTATGTGAAATTAGTGCAAACTGGTAACAAACTTTAAGTAATCAGAATATCTTATTAAACATGTCAAATATAAAACTATTAAAGAAATCTCTTCTAGACCAGAATATTTGTTTTACAGATTTTTCAAGTTTCATACAAGCTTTATTTTAAACAAAACCAAGTATTTATATACAGCTTTATAACCATCTAAAAAGCATTTAATTATAAGCTTAATGAATTTCTGTGATGCAATCAATTTTCTCTAATTTTGACAAATAACCAGATATTTTAATTAAAGAATCTTGTTCTACAACATGTCTGAATTTGCACAAAGGCTAGTGAACGTGTTTTTGCTTTAGCTAAAATGCTGGTCGGAGAAACACACCAATCTTGCTTGATTTTGCATACTCCAGCAAAAAGTGTATAGCATGTTTCTGCCTGTTCTTTAAAACATGTTTCATATAACAAATCAGAGATTTCCAAGTGCACAAAGTGACTCTTTTTTTTGAAAACTGACTTTACAGAACTTTGTTTAAATATATATATATATATATATATATATATTGTACATGTACCTAATCTGGTTTAGCAAAATGTGTTGTTGAAACTATTATTTAAATGTAATCTTGTATAGCTATTTATAATTTAAAAGAAAAATAATTGGGAGGAGCTGCATGCAAATTTTTAGGTCCTTACAGCCTCCAAGAGGTTATTTCTAAATTTATAAAATTGACGTCAATTTAAAAAAAAAATTTCAATATTCTAAATTTCACCATTTTTTTTTTAAATCTTCTGTCATAAACAATTTACTTTTATTATAAATATATATATATATATTGGCCAATTTAGAATTTAAGAAATTTAACAAACAAAATTATGATATGTAATAATTAATCTAATAATGAACTTGTTAGAATTAATATAATTTTTTTTTTTGAATTTAAAAAATATCAATCTCACTTATAGAATCTTTTTTTTATTGTTAAATTTTGTAACTGTTTATATAAACTAAAAGGGGGGGATAAATTTCAGAATCTATTCATCAATATTTTTTTTTATTATTGTAATTTTACATTAAGGGCGTATGACTTTTTTTTAAGATTAATTGTAATCTTGTTAATTATCAAGCTTTTGTTTACAATAATCTATCTTAGGATGTTTTTCAGCTTTGTGAATGGTAAAATCTGAACCGTCTAAATTTCCTTCTTGTTTAATAAATTTGAGCCTTGTTAATTACTAAATTTGTCTTTGTTTTTTTTTTATTTTTCAAACATTGTTACCATTTGGTTCCGCCTTTTGTTTAATTTAAGTCGCCTGGTAACATGTTTCTGGTAGCAGAGCGTGGTTTACTCTAAATTATAGAGTGGTTAATTTTAAAATTTTGGAACCGTGGTTAATTTTCAAAATTTTGTATTGGAACCATATAAATTTAAATTCTAAAAAAAAAAAAATTTCTTTTGTTAAACAAGGCTCATTTTTTATGTTTTGCAGCTTTCTCGACTGCTGTACAACTATTGCTGATGAAATTTTTTTTTTATATTTAAATCTATATAAACCTATTAGTCTCTTTTTTATTTATTTTTCATATAAACACTTTACACAAAAACTTCCAAACCAATTTTGATAGAATTTGTTTTTCTTTATTTGTCTCTACTTAAATAAATTCATTTTTAATAGATATATATATATAATACACTTAAGTCATTCACTGAATTTGATTCAGACAGGCAGGGCTCATTCGGGAATTCAAAAAAATATAAAATAAATAATAAAACCCAAAAATAGATAGAAACAAAAAAAAAACAAAAAAATATATTCAAAATTTTCTTTAAAAATTTTCTCGAGTTTACTTTCGCTTGTCTGTAATAATTCATACTTACACACACACACATATACACAACATACATAATTCTCAAGTCATCTTTTGGTGCTTTCACTTCAATTTTGTATCATCTTAAGAGAAAATTTTTTTTTAATCACTTTCTTAATTTTCATCAGCAGTAAGTAAAATGGCAGTGGATTTGCTGAGATTAGTAGACTCACTAAAGAACACTGAGCTCGCCTTCCTTTTTTTGTCATTTTGAAAGAAAATTTTTTTTATTTATTTTTTTTTATCATCATGAGTAATGCGCGAAACGGCGGTGGACTGGTTGATGCAGATGGTGCTACTTGCCTAATAATTGAAATGTTGAACACTCATTAAATAACTTAACCATGTGTACAATTTTTTTTTCTCTTTTCTAAATTATAGGGGCCCAGTTTTTGTATATAGGACGACATGGTTGGCCTGTTTGTCTTGATAAATTTATTTGGTTGTTTGTTATTAGCAGGTCAACATGTTTGTTTCCTAATTTAGTTTTTTTTGTTAGGGTTGAGAAAACCGGAGTTGGGTTTTCTCACATTGTGGGTCACCTTTTTATACCGTCTCTTTTGCCACACTCTTTTTTTTGCTACACTTCTTTTACACCTTTTTTAATAATCACAACATATTTTGATGAAATTTTTTTTTACACAATTTTTTTTGATTAAATTAAATTCCTTTTTTGGGGGGGGCACATGATTACACTTACAATTAAGACCTTAAGTCAACTGCATGCCCTGCTTTGTGCAGCAGACATTTTTTTTGACTCACCAATGTTTCATACTGCTTCTTTGCTTATTTTAAAATGGATTATTTGTTTAGACCTTTCAAAATTCTTTTTTCTCACGGAAATTGTTAAGAGCCGTGAATAGTTTAAATTTTTCTTCGTATGGGAGAAGAGGAATTTAAAAAAAATAACGACGCTGAGCATGATCTGACCCAAAAAGGCTTCAGGAGTTTTTCTTTTATTTTTATAATTTAATGTAAAGGTCGGCTCAGCGGATACTCCCCCCGTCTGAGTCGGACCTTTTCCTGCAAGTCCTTAGTGCTATGCACTTTTCCCTCCCCTGGTCCCCGGAGTGGTCACCTCCACTTGGTATCCCGAGGTGCCACTCCACCCCTTCCCCCCTGTACCTTAGTGTACAAAGTCAGTTCATGCACAGCAATGTCGACACTTTGCGTCATCCTTCAGCTCTTTCTCTCCTGGGCTTATCCCAATTATAGGTGGGAAGAGCTGAGACGCTTTAGAAATTTCAAAATTTAATAAGTAAGTGCCGAAGGAGGCTACACCCTAGAGTGGTGACTATAAAAGCATTATGAAGCGTTGTTTCTATCAGGTGCCCCGTTTCTAAATTTTGTAGGAGGCCCTTCAGGCCCCTATCTTCAAAAGTTTGTAGGAGGCCCTTCTGGCTCCTTCTTTAAAATCTTGTAAGAGGCCCTTCTGGCCCCTTTCTTCAGAAGTTTGTAGGAGGCCCTTCTGGCCCCTTCTTGAGAATCTTTTTGGAGGCCCTTCTGGCCCTTTGTCCCTTTTTCTAAATTTTGTGAGAGGCCCTTCTGGCCTCCTTTCTTACTCCACCCCAACTCCGTCTTTCGGGGGGGGGGAGAGCTGTAGCATTCTACATCTCACAAATTAAATCTGCAGATAAATTATCAACTCAGTCTCCTACCACAGTACCTTCCGTTCCTGACAAGTGCTGCCGCATAGTTGCCGTCACCAGAAATTATCGCATGATCCTTTTAGTTCAAGGTACAACTGCCAGCCAGCCTGCCTTGATTAAAACACGTTTTTACTCATGTTCTGTGATGTACAATATGTAGTCAAATTTTCATCGCTCTGGTTAATTCAAATTTAAAGTCAAAGTATGTCAAAAGTAATACTTCAGTTTCATAAAAAAAATGTAATAGTTTAATTCTACAATTCAGTGATGTGTCTTTTCTTTTGGTGTTCTAAATAAAATAGTTTTTTTTAAATCTTTCATATATTACGGCACATGTTCACGTGAACTTTCGACAGGATCCCAGGTAACCAAATTTACAGATTTTACCATATTATAAATTTTGTTAATGTTTTGAAATTTATTCATTAAGATATGTATTTCATGTTTTATCTAATATTCAAAGTTTTTCAGAAACTAAATAATTATAAAAATTTTTGCATTTCTTGAAACGTAGTCTACAAAGCCTTAACCAGTCAGATTTTAAGTTTTGAGCAGTTATGTGAAATTAGTGCAAACTGGTAACAAACTTTAAGTAATCAGAATATCTTATTAAACATGTCCAATATAAAACTATTAAAGAAATCTCTTCTAGGCCAGAATATTTGTTTTACAGATTTTTACAGATTTTTCAAGTTTCATACAAGCTTTATTTTAAACAAAACCAAGTATTTATATACAGCTTTATAACCATCTAAAAAGCATTTAATTATAAGCTTAATGAATTTCTGTGATGCAATCAATTTTCTCTAATTTTGACAAATAACCAGATATTTTAATTAAAGAATCTTGTTCTACAACATGTCTGAATTTGCACAAAGGCTAGTGAACGTGTTTTTGCTTTAGCTAAAATGCTGGTCGGAGAAACACACCAATCTTGCTTGATTTTGCATACTCCAGCAAAAAGTGTATAGCATGTTTCGGCCTGTTCTTTAAAACATGTTTCATATAACAAATCAGAGATTTCCAAGTGCACAAAGTGACTCTTTTTTTGAAAACTGACTTTACAGAACTTTGTTTAAATATATATATATTGTACATGTACCTAATGTGGTTTAGCAAAATGTGTTCTTGAAACTATTATTTAAATGTAATCTTGTATAGCTATTTATAATTTAAAAGAAAAATAATTGGGAGGAGCTGCATGCAAATTTTTAGGTCCTTACAGCCTCCAAGAGGTTATTTCTAAATTTATAAAATTGACGTCAATTTAAAAAAAAATTTCAATATTCTAAATTTCACCATTTTTTTTTTAAATCTTCTGTCATAAACAATTTACTTTTATTATAAATATATATATATATATTGGCCAATTTAGAATTTAAGAAATTTAACAAACAAAATTATGATATGTAATAATTAATCTAATAATGAACTTGTTAGAATTAATATATATATATTTTTTTTAATTTAAAAAATATCAATCTCACTTATAGAATCTTTTTTTTATTGTTAAATTTTGTAACTGTTTATATAAACTAAAAGGGGGGGGGATAAATTTCAGAATCTATTCATCAATATTTTTTTTTATTATTGTAATTTTACATTAAGGGCGTATGACTTTTTTTTAAGATTAATTGTAATTTTGTTAATTATCAAGCTTTTGCTTACAATAATCTATCTTAGGATGTTTTTCAGCTTTGTGAATGGTAAAATCTGAACCGTCTAAATTTCCTTCTTGTTTAATAAATTTGAGCCTTGTTAATTACTAAATTTGTCTTTGTTTTTTTTTATTTTTCAAACATTGTTACCATTTGGTTCCGCCTTTTGTTTAATTTAAGTCGCCTGGTAACATAAATTTGAACACAATAGGAGAATAAAGTACAATAATTTTTTTACAACGAATTTTCCATTTGAGTTAATTTATTTTTTGGACAAAATAAGTAAGTATTTATTAAAAATACAGTATCAATTGTTGTTCCATACTTCGTTGTGTTCTGATTTCTATCATTGGACATTAAACAGCTTTTGTTTGAGAAAATCGTTTAGTGGTTATGTCTTTTCGTCGGCAAATTTAATATTGAAATCGCTACTGATTATCATTGGAATTTCATGAAAGGTTTCTCTAATCAACGCAGAACCGTCTGTAGTATATATTAATAAATTTTGATTTAAAAAATTTAATGATTTCCTGAATATTTTTGCCTGGAGAAATATAAACCCCAGGTCGTATATACTTTGTAACGCAATAGAAATCCGGAATATCTATGATCTCTCCATCTTTCATAAATACGTGTTTCCGAAAGAATAATTATATTTGATTTTTTCAAAATACTGTCAATGATATCGATTGCGTGTGCAATGATGCTTTGACAATTGATTGAACAAAAACATATTCCTGTTTTGTTGCTAATAATGTCAGACAAAACTTCACTAAGTGTTGTAAGTTTCCACCCCAGCTTAACACCTTAACATCCTTAACACAACTAACATAATAGTACAATATATATTATATACAAACTGCATGTAGTATGTATTCACGTAAGCGTTCACACCCATACTCTTCCTAATACAAGTACTTTTAATCAATTATGTTTTAAGATCAATTTTATAAGAAGATCAGCCTATATTGTAAACTTGTATTGACTTTACAAAGTTATAACCGTACAGCAATTCATTAAAAATTCCATTCTTTAATAAACATGAATTGGATATTCAGTAAGTTAGGCAACACATTTCTGATTGTACGCATTGCATCAGGTCTTACAAAGTTACGTTAAACCTTTTTACGTTAATGGTTGTGATTTCGTTATTAGTTGTCCAATCACCAAGAAAAACTCTCAGCCGTTTTTTAAATTGGTATTTTGTTCTTAACATAACTGCTTATATTTGACTAATTAAAAAAAAATAATAATAAAATAAATAACAGGAATCTTGTAGGCGGTAAACGTTTAATAATTTTAATTAATTAATCGGTATTTCTTATTCCATCATAACTTTTCCTTTATAAAAAAAACGCGCTGCGTTGATCAGTGTTAATATGAATCTTAAAGGATTTTATTAGCCGGGTTATACCTTTAACAGTTTGAGGTTACGACCGAGCAATTGTATAGCAAATACATTACATTTGAGGTTACTAGGCCTGTCTTGAATACATTTAATTTATTGCGTTAATGGAAAGCAAGCACTTAGGCAAAGGTAATGTTTTTCTTAAAGTTTCAAACATACAAGTCTAAAAGATAAGAATTTAAAACGGAAAAGGTTTTACATGAGGCAATATTCTACTAACATTTTATTTATTTATTTTAAATTTTATTTCCTTCCAGAAACATTACAGATACAAATTATTAACACATCTATTACAGCTCTTTTATACAATAGTAGCCTAATCAGCGAGAGAGAGAGAAAAAAGAGGAAGAAAAAAAAATCAAACAAATTAAAAAAAAATCTACAATAGACCTAAAGTGTGCATTGACCTGTACCGTATTGTTGATTATATACACTTTCGTCCAATCATAATTATACACCTATACATAAAACTAATATACATAGCTTATAACTATGTTGTTGTTGTAGAATGGCTCTTGCTGGATCACGCCATCTTTGATCTTGCTTCCCAGTAGAGACCACTGTGGTCTTTTTTCCTCTGCTTCTCTTTATCTAGCAAATTTGCTTATCTAAACTAAAAGTATAAAAAATAAATAAGTTTTAAATTACTTGACCAGAAAATATAATATAGTTTAGAAAAAAAACCCACATTACTCAAGACATATATACATTAAGTCTCGGATGAAATAAAGGAGAACGCAGTTAAACACAATCAGCGTCTCATCAGACATGATAACATATAAATGGGAGCAGTAATTCCATCGACCGACAATGTGGTCCCGTTAAAAGAACTAAACCATATGAACGGTTTTAGTTTTAGTTAAGGAAATTAATTTGTAACTGTTAAAGGAGAATATTATTTAAATAATTATCCTACTCATGTTTGTGCTATGCTAGTAAAATCATTAGTCGATCTGTAGATTGGTCGTGATAAATAATAATAAAATTTAAAATATAAAAAAATACAGATACGTTATCGTATAAACCGTGTTTTTTGCATACAAGAATAGTCTATAAAACTTTTAATGCGATAAGGCACAACACACATTAACTTCGGTGAGTCTCTCATGTTTCAGTGTTTCATGGGGATAGCGTAGACCTCATATGAAAACATTGAATACGTTCATCTTTTCATTAAGGTGGAACGTCACCGAAAATTAAAAATCGGAGTAAAGTTTCATATTCATGTGTTAAAGCATTTCATAACAAAATTTGACACGCTTTATTTTGTCAATTATGAGAAGAACATGTACAAGTTGCAAGGTTATTGGCTCTATAAAACACGCCAGAGAATCGGTTGAGGTATTCCAAGAACTCTACTCCCTTAATGGGTTGACTAACGTGCACTAGACAATAAAATCCCACTTTCGTCTAACGATCTCTTCGGCCACACGCGATCCGCCAGTGTTTTTACCTTAGCAGGTATAATTATCCATTTTTATAAAAATGATGATTCCAACGAAATATACTATTCCTAGTTGTAGGTGTCAACGATGAATCATAGACGAAACGCACACTGAACTCCACGCACATTAAATACACGAGTATTTTCAGAAAAATATTGTCCTGTATAAACTACATAATATAAAATTAGGAAAATCTCCAGTGGGTTTACCGGAAACACAGAAATGTAAATTTCCCCTGAATTATTAGTATAAACTTGTGAAATGGACACTTCTATTTAAAAAAAAACTTTAATGTTTCATTTGGATCAATGAAAATATTTTTTTTTTAATATTTTTCAAGTTGAAAGTTGATTTGTTTAAGATTTGTGAAGATGTTTCATTCTGTGTTAAATTTAATCACTAATGATAACTAATAAACTATTTAAATATTTCACAATTATTGAAATATTTGTTTAGATATTAAACGTTATCAAACTTTGTATGCATTCAGACGTTATTGTGAATTATAATTGTGTCACATCTTTTTGTACTAATCAAATCATGAACAAAAAAAATATTAAAGTTAACATTTAATTTTAAGTATTAAAGTACAATGAAGTTAATATTTAATCAAAGATCTTAAACTCCAAAACATTTCAAACTATTAAAACCAGTTTTCATAAAAATAAATATGAAATAGCTTTTAATTATATATTGTAAAGTAAAAGTTTTGCAAAAGATAGAAAATACTACCTAATATATGTGAAATATAAATGTTATTATTTATTTTATTGTATTTAACTTAGTAAAAATACTTTTCTACAAAAGTTCTTAAGAAAACACATACCAATGTATTTATTACTATTCAATGAAGAATTATCCTGCCATTCAATTAAGCGAAAAACCTTTTAAAATTGACAATTTTTTATTCACACTCCTCTCCAAAAATGTAACACTTTATCATTTTACCAACTCCTTCATTCTAATTAATTAATTATTTTTAATATGCTTTAAATAATCAGTTACATTACTACATCCTGTTTTATAATATAGACAGGATTCCCTGTTTGTATTGTAACATATAATTTTTGAATTTAAATAATTTAGTTTCTCTGCTTCTACTTGATATTTACAAAAATAGACATTAAAAAAATATATAACATACAATTTATAATACTCGAATTACTTTAACTAAGCTTTAAATTAATTATTAGATAATATGATTATTACTTTGTTAATTACAGAAAAATAAGAAATACTTTTCATTACGTCAAAAAACCATATTTTTCGCGTGGTAAATATTCCATCTGTAATTTTTTAATGGATCTAAAACATATATTGTACCGGGATTAAGTAAATAATTTATGAACTGTATTTTATTATATCATTTCTCAGTGATAAATTCTTGTTTTTGAATGTAACCAACATACAGTTTGGAACGACTATACATATATTTTGTTCTAAGATTAATACTTGAATTTGTTTTGTTACAGCAGAAGTCCAACAAACGTGTTATAACAACGTGTTAAGTTTCAAATTGAACTACACGTGCATCACCTATACTGCCCTATAACACACCATAACTGATTTTCCTCCTTGCAGCTGATGTAGGCTAACAAAATAAATATAATTATGTATGTGAGACTAGGGAGAAAATTCACTGCTATTGCTGTTTAATCAATTAAATACATCTAATTAATGATACTTCCCAGCACAACTGAATAAGTTTTTATGCATCAGAAAAACGGTATTGAAAAATTCAAATTAAAGTTCAAAAGTTCTAATTCTCTACACGTAAAAGATCAATAACAACAACAAATATAAATCTATTGTATTATGTCTCATTTTACCAATATTACAATTGATCGAAAGACAATACCACTTTTTTTGCTTGTCTTGTAACTTTTGTTGTATATAAGGTAACATCACAAAGTGATTCATAAAAAAAAACAATTCATATTATAAATCGCTTAGAAGTAGCTTGTTTCAGTTTTAGTTGTTAAAAACAATATGATTACCTCTTGAAACTGCCGTGTAGTATAAAATTGTAGCTATAAACTTTAGTTAGAATGAGGTTAATAAAGTAAAATTAAAAGTACTTTTCCTTGTCGGTGTGTTCCATTTATTATTAGTTAACATTACTTCACAAATTTAATATCTATATCAAGTGTTATTTTTTGATCCAGAATATGTAGGCTATCTAATTAAAAATTTAGGTAGAAAATAACAAATTATTATATTTTATAAACGTGTGTAATAAACAAATCAGGGATAGATTCATTGTAAATGAAAATTTAAATTTATTGTACAAATTACAAGAAGGCATTTTCCCAGTCAGTCTGACCCGTTGACACACACAAAAAAAAGAACTCTACTGAACATTCTTGCAATTTTAGAATCCAAGATTCTTTTAATTTAATATAAATTACCTAATTTATGTCCATCAAAATCCTTCTTGTAAATGTTTTATTTCATTACACGTTTAGACAAATTAGATTGTCATCAAAACATCAACAAACACAGTCAGTATAAATCCACAACACATAGAAAAACACACAAATAAAAAACATGGACAACCATTATAAGTTGCATATCATGATGAAATACGTAGTCGAAATCTGTATACGTATCTGTGAAGTGTCTGGGGTACACTGCCTAAGGAACTTTAGTACCTAAGTTACTCTATAAAAAACACTAAAGCCATTTTTAATACATTAGAACAAAATGTATTATCATGTATGAAAATTAATAACTTTTAACCAGTTATATTACATGTTTATGTTAATAGAATTTATATTCTTAGAAAAATTGGAAAATATAACAAATGTAATCATTTTTTGATAATAGGGATCTCGTATAAATCAAAATATAAAAAACGACGTATGTCAAAATATCTAAATATTCATTATTATATTTTCTTATAATTAAAACTCTATAATACGTACGTCGTCATGTAGTGGAATTTTATTTGCCTTAAAGTTTTTATTGATAAAATATTTCAAAGACTGTAAATAAAAACTTTATCTACATAATATGATTGGAATTGAAATAATGCGAATTTTTACTGCATAGGAAATGGTAAAATGAAATTATATTTTACCATTACTAAATCTACAATTTTATTTAAAAGTTCTATGAGCTCCATTGTATGTATGTCAGTCATTAGTAATATAATATTTGAATATTACTTAATTCACTATTTAATAATATAAATAATTATTCAATTTATCATACATTGACCTAGCTATACTATTCTATTCTATACTATCTATTATGTCGTATATTCCATGTTTCAAACATTTACTAACACGTGTGATATATGTACATTTTAAACCACGTGTTAATTTGTTTTTCACTCATAATAAAATTATGATAAAGAAATAATACCCAATATGTCTCCAACAAATTATTAATAAAAACAAAATATGCCGAAATAATTGTTCAATAGGGAGTTCAGAACTTTTGTTTGGTTTATACAGATTAAGATACAAAATATTACAAAGGTAGAAAGTATCTTTTTCTATTTTATTTCTATAAAATGTACATACAGATTAACATGCAAATTAATATCATATTCAAGATTATAATAATCAATTTCTCTCTGAGCATTCCAGTCATAAATACATTTTCTATTACAAAAAAAGTAAAATGTTTTCTGATTAATTTTATTAAACTTTCGTTTGACAAAATTAAAAAATAAAATGAATTTTCTGAAACATTTCTCTGACTATGTATTTTTACAAAGTATTACAGAGTGTGTTATTATTCTAATAGAAATATCAGTAAATGTGAGTTTTCCTCAATATATTTATATTGTTGTAAATAATCTTGAAATGCTTGAATGGAAACAAACCATTACATATAAAATTGCTGGGGACGGTCTTATACGTTTTATTACATTAGGGCATATAAACATTTTTACAATAATAATGTAAATATTTATTACATTTTTAAATAGTTTTGATTACTATAAAACTTTTAGCTTTTCTCCAAGTTGGTTTTACGTGTTCGTGTAACTTATTCAGAAAGGAAAATCAAGTATCCAAAACGATTAATTTGTTTAGATATTTGTATTTTATCTGTAGTAATTGGAATGAAATCATTAAACATATCATGTAAAACCGAATATATATATATATATATATATATATATACACTAATCAAAAATTAGTGTATATATAGTGTAAAATATATTTGTTGTTGATATTTAGATAAAATCAATTTTCAATTCATATAGTTTAACATTAGGGCCTATATTTGTTTTAATATGTAACTATTTTAACAATTATATAGTTTTGTTCTTTTACTTTACTAAATATTTACACAAAGCTATTTGACTCGAAAAGATGAATACAATTTTAAAATAGGGTAAGTAGAGATACGCAATATAGTTTAAAACCGTGAATAGCTTGCTGCAGATAAATCCCTGCAATGCTTAAATTATGTGTTGTAGCAGCGACATTTATCGCTAATACGTTTTAATATATCTATATAATAAGTTAATACTAAGTGAGAGGAATGTACTTAATAATTAATGTACTATATAGTTCACTTAATAAAATAAGTTACAAGAAGTTCCATCATCAAACGTTTTACAATTACAATTTAAAACTCCTTAATAATAATGAGTGTTACGGCGGAATACAGTTACTTTCAGTAAACATGAAACTAATCTGATTATGAGGAAAATCTTTTCAAATAAAACTATTGGTACACGACATTCCTGAATCAATCTAAAATCAGGAATATAATACAGTTAAATCAGTTTAATTATCAGTCAATCAAATAATTACAATTGAACAATAAATTAACTCCAATATAACAATCCAAGTATATATTAAAATAAATTCTCTATCAAAGTAATATAATTTCCCAATTAACCTTTTTCTTTTGCCTAAAAAAATATTGTTTGAAATTTCATAGACCATCTGGTAATTAATTAAATAATAATAAATGAGGGAGAAATATTAAGCCATTAGAACAAAATATTAATTTTAATGTATATTTTGACCATATTTATTGCATATTGGCTTTGGTCTTATATAAATACACTGTCAAAGTTTAGTAATGTCACCCATATACCTCATATTGTTTAATGTTCTTATTATTTTAAGGAGTATATAATAATAGTTTTTACATTTCCATGAATAATAAATCAATACTTGATCGGTTTTCATTTCTACGAAGTTATTATTTCTGACTTGAAACTTGTATCGTCCCAAAATAATGAAAAAGTATAGATAATACAATGAGACTTTTCTGGGTAGTTATCGCAAAGGGTATTATTATAGTGTCATGTTGATTAAACTAAAGATGGTAGGTATCCTTAAGATCCGTAAGGATTAATATTTCTTCAAAAAGAGGGAAATGCCATAGGAACAAAGCTCCACCACTTTTAACAACTAAACGAAGAATACACTTATAAATATTCATTTGGACCCTTGTATTAAATGACTAAAAACATGAATTTTGTTTCACAATTATTAAACTATGTAATGTATAATATGTAATGCACTGCCTTATATGCTAGTTAATAGTGATAGCAGATTAAATATTGGGATATGTAAATAACTGTATAAAGTAGCAAGAAAAAAGGGTTGAAAATTCAATTTGCAAATTTATTCAGTTCCATTGACATAGTTAAAATTGAAATTAACATCGCATATGAAATATAACAAGCCATCAATATTTATTCTCAAAGATCCATAAATTACTTTTTATTGTCTACAATTATTTTATAGTGTTTTTAGGACTATATATCTCCATCAATTAAATAATTATATCGTTTACGCATCCAGCTTATTATATTGTTTACACATCCAGCTTATTATATTGTTTACGCATCCAGCTTATTATATTGTTTACACATCCAGCTTATATCGTTTAAAATATTGTTCAGACTGCACTGCTTATACTTGAGCGTTCCAGGGTCCCATGTTGTGTTCAACCCAATATATCTTTAATAATGTAGCATTGTAGACAAACCTTGGCTCTAAATAAAAGCCCAATAAAGTCCTTAAACTAGTTAATAATCTAGATCCTATTTTATCAATCATATCTTTGAAATTATATATCCTATTACTATACTGCCGTTATGTGTCAGAGTAACTCGTGCACATACAGGAAAATTAATTTTCTGTAGGATATAAGATTTATTATGATTGTATGCACATCTAAAAAAATAATTGCAAGTAATCTCAGTATGCAACTGTAAGTGATAGTGACTCCAATCTTAATAATGATTCCAATTTACCCTTAACCACAATCACTATAAACTTTAAAATAAAACACAATTAATGTTGATTAATTGTTTTTTTTTTATTCGTTCCACTAAATACCCTGATGTACATTTCGATAACATGTTTATCATCATCGGAGGGTCTTACTTCTAAACTAAATCTAAACTTAAACATATCTACTTGTGAAATAAAATTAAAACTAAAACTATAATAACCTGAATTCAAGCTAAAATCCCTCCCACTCCACAGATCAGTTGGCCAGTAAGATAGAGGCTTGGGCTGGCCCTTTGTCAAGTTATTGTTATATGTCTTTGACCTATGGAGTGGGGTGAAAGATAACTGTACCTCTAACAAAACTAATGAGGATAGGTAGGCTACTCCTCATAAAAGTATTTATAAACTTAACAATACAAAATAATGTAACTACTTAATTTATTACATCTGTAATTTCCCTAGATTACTAAGAAAATTAATATCAATATATAGGCTATCTTACAATTGATTGAATACATAATATGTTACTTTGATATACTTAACATAGATTTTACAACTATAAAATACATATGTTAATTGTAACTTAACTTGTTATATATAGTCATAATTTAATATCTATATATATCTTGTAACTAAAATACATAGTTAATTTTACATAACTTAGAATCTGTATTTCCTTAATATTACCGGGAAAGCTAATATATTGGTTTCAACAAAGATAAAAGACAAGAATGAGGGTCATCTTTGCCTTTTGCTATGAAAATGCTTTCAAACTGTTTAATAACTAGTTAGAGATTACATTTTTCACTTGTTTTACATTATTCAAATCTAAATCATGATTTGTTTCTAGTGTATGTTCAGCTACACTAGACTTTTCCGGCCTATCGTATTTGATGTGAGTTAAATGTTCTTTAAATCTAGTCAATATTTTTCTCTTTGTTTGTCCAATATATTTCTTATTTCATATATTACAATTTATTTCATAAATTCCTAACCTCTCCAACATCGGAATTTTATCTTTTGGGTTACAAATAAATTTTTAAGAGAATTTTGGTTTTTTTAGGCTATTTTAAGATTATAATGACTGAAAATAGAACCCAGACCATTGGTGAGGGATGAATCATGAGGTAAACGTATATATCTAACTTTAATTTCTTCCGGTTGGAGTGTAGTAGAAATTTTTCTAACATATTAAAGTGGAGAAAGGAGGCGGAAATTGTCAAGTTTAACTAAACACAATTAAGAAATGCCTTCTTTTTAAATATTATGTCTAGCAACACATGTGGCTAAATTAAAATATTCCATACAACGTTTTCTTTAAAAAATATAATTTGAACTTTTTCATTGTGTGTGCATGGTCCCAGGAGGTTTCTTTATTTGCTTGTTAATTTACTCTACCCACTCACTGTACGTAAACTTATTGCTCCCAAGAGATATATTATGCAGGGAAGAAGGGTTAGCTCTTTTTCAGCTGATAACATTACATAGTTTTCCCTAACTAACTTAAATGTAAGTAGTTATACAACAACAGTTTATTTATTGTGAATGCGACAACAATGAAATAATAGTAAAATTCACTCGCAAAATATATTTTTTTAAATCGTACAAACAATAAGTTATCAAATATGCTTTATATAATAGTTGTGAGAAGAACATTAACTTATTTTTTATTGAGAATAACTACATCCTTATTATTTTAATAGAAGGGTAAAATATTTTACATGAACCTGAACCAAGATAGTCTTAACTATAGCTATTAAAAATGCATGACTTAATTGCAAAAATAAATAATAATTAGTAATACATTTCTTAAAAAAATAAAAGTTGAAGACCTATATTTCACGTTAGACATATTAATTTAAGCATTTTCTTGGTATTAATGAATATGCACTCTATTGTATGCAAAGAAAAAAAAATCAGTACTCAAATACAAGGTAAATAATTTTTAGTGTTAGTTAAGTAAGTGTTGGTATTTAGTGACACAATATAAACTGTGTTACACGCTCTTTAATGGAAAATAATAAGGGTATTTCGAGGTTATGGCATTTATTCTAAGTAGTACATAGCAAAAGTTTCATTTCATTGAGTGAAGAACGAAACAATACATGTGATTTGTATTTTGCTTTGGACACGGACTATGTTTTAACAGATTAGGTCTTTATTTTTGTGTAAAGAAAGGAAAAATTTACGTTTACTGTAATGAATAATTACTAAATTTAAAATAGGTTGACAAATATTTTATTAAATATTAGTAATTATTTTATATTATATATAGAAATCCTTGTCCAGTCTCTTTTTGTTTTGTCTAAGTTGTCTTAATAGTTTTAATACATACATGTTACAAATAAGAAACCGAGTTTTAAACGAATATTCTGTGTTAAAATTGTCATTATATTATTAAAAATAATTCTGTTTTAATATTTACCCAATATTCCTAACTCTTATATCAGTCGTCACCTACAGTAAAATAGATTTCTAAGTTTAATTAAATTGTTTCTAATACCAGTGCAATTTAATAATATTACTGATTTGCTATAATTCACTGTTAATATTTGGTTATTTCGATTATAATTTTTTTTTCCTGTTTGAGTTTAAGTATACTAAATTAATATATATACAAAAGACTAATTTATATGAATCTGTAAATAATGCACAACATTAAGATGGTATTTGCTGAACTTACACGCACACATAATATGTAAAAGTATATTTTGTTCAGAAAAAATTAAGCACCGTGTTAGTGTTAGACGAATAATACTTATTATTTTACATATCCGGAGTAGCAGAAGAAGGAGGAGAGCGTAGTAAGTGTGCTTATATATTTGATAACTCTGAACTGGTGGAATGGAATGGATAAGGTGTATCTCGAAAGCATAAGATATTTACGAATAAATAAAACTCAATAAAGTCGGAGTTCCGAATAATTTTATTATCTTTAAAAAGTTTTGTTTGCTCAAATAATCCAAAAACTATATAATCTTATAAGATGAAATAATCTTATTATTTATTGAAAGTCGACATATTTTAAAATTACCAAATCACCATTTTATATAGAGTCTTACACTTACTATATGTATATATAGCAAGGGAAGTGTTTTTTCCCCATTGTGAATTACCATAAAACTAATTATGATCAAGTCATAAACACAGGTTTAGTATGATGAAAAATTACAACGGCTATAGACATAAGAGGCCATTCAATGGAGGACTTAGTTACATGAATAGAAAATGAACTTACTTAGTGTCACGCCAATTAATTTTCAACTTTTTCAGTATACTATTTTTGACCAAAAAATTATATTACAGGTTTTTTTTTTATTATTATTTTTATTTGTGAAAAAGTGCTATACTTGCTCTTTACAAATCTGTCTTAATCATCATTAAATATAAACCATCGTACAGTCACCGCAGTCTCAATGAACTCGTGAACAATGTCTCGTCTTCTTTTGGCTTGATTATTGGGATTTATCGGTTTAAATTATTTTACAAACATAAAATATGAGCTTTAAGTAAATAAACAAATTCGTATATATTTATCGTTATTATCCTTTATTATCGTTTGCCTAATTTAATTTAAATTTTATCACAGTAGTATATAATTCAAAAGAGGTTATTATTACAATTTAAAAAAATTGAGATCGTGAAATCATTAGCTTGAGAAAAATCATTTGTTAATGTGTGAGTTTTGTTTTATTGTTCTTTCACTTAGTTGTATCTGTATGATTTACACTACTAAAACTTTTAGCTATATTTTAGATGTTCATTCACATATAACAATATTTATAATACATCTTGGATATCATATTGCAACTAGATATTTATGAATTATAATGGAAAAGAGAATAATAGATACATTATGCGCAATCAAATTATTATTTATAATTAATGAAGTAGATAAATTTGTGAAGTTCATATAACAGTATCAATATGGTCTCCTTAAATCATAAAAAGTTAATATTTAAAAAGTGTTCTGCATAATTATTTGTTGACATAGAGTTCAGAACCTTCATATGGTTAATGTAAATTAAGTTAAAAATTAAAATATATGCAGAAGTCCCAAATTTTTTCCATAACATTGTTATAAAAAGTGATGGATAATAAATACCACATTAAAAATAATAATAACACATACCTATACATTAGCCCTTGACTCTAGATATCAATTTTCTTATTTACTAAAAAGTGAATACTAGTTCTCTTTTTCCTATTTTGAAGAAAACCTTAGTTTAGAACACAGAAATAATTCATCTTGTGTGATTTTATAATTGCACATTGAGAAAACCAAAAATTAAAATTTGAAATGTTAATGTCTTTATGGTTACTTTTGTAATGAGAGAGCTTTTTGGAAGACGCTTATCGATATGAAAGTACTTAAATATATTTGTTCCGTTTTTACATAATTAATTGATAACTCCACTGTAATGGAATTGATCATTTATTGAGATTTATGGTTGAAAGTTGTAGAGTGATATTATATACCATACGTCCTTGTTACCATACTAAATAGGAAATGCTTCAGTCCAGTAGATTTGATTCTCCTAGTTATCATTTTTTTTTTTTTAGAGACATTCATCCGGTATTCTTGGAGCATTTCCTTTTAGAAACAAGAGCTAACATTTTCTTCCAGCAATATATATCTCCACCTCAATTTGGAAATACGGAATCACTTGATGCGGTTTATGGCCAGCTATGGATTGGGCGTGGTGAATACGTCTTATGACCTCGACGTTCCCCTAATTTATCTCAACATTTAAGGACTTTTACTTTTGCGGGTGGGTGTAACAGCTATTCTGCAATACATTCGAAAAGGAAGATGGTAACCGCGTTGCTACAATTGCTGCCTCGGCTGTTTTTGCACGAGTGAGAGATAGTCTATGGTTAAAAGGTGTAGCTAAGTAATATGGCTGTAGGGTGGCATTTTGAACAACTTTTGTAACCAACGTAGTTTTGTTATATTTCTTGAGAAGTGTTTTAACTATGTATGCTAGTGTTATTATTATTATCTTTTTGTTTTCTATATAAATGTAAATCGGTAACTCTAGTTTATATCATGAAACAGCCTAATGTAAATTATAATTCAAACTACAGTGCGAAAAATAAAATGCAATTACAGCGCAAATCCAATATACTTCCGTTTTATGCTAATTTTGGGTATTGTAACACAACTTCCAGGAACTTATGTTTTCAGTGTTTAGACAATAACTCGGTTATCCTTTGAGTTACAGTGAAAATAATGTTTAACGAAAATGTTATGTGTCATAAAGAGAAACTTTGTCGTTCATATTAAAAAAAATCTAACCGTGTTTCAGTTATTCGAGGTTAAAACTGTAAACGTCGCCATTTTGAAAAAAAAAATACAAAACAAGATCGTGGTTTTTGGAAAATTGATGAAATATGTCATAATATATATAATTTTCCAATTCCCCTTTCGATATATATATATATATATATATATTATACCAAATTTGGAATTTATGTTTAAGAAAATGTTGTTCTTAACAAAATACAAAATTGCTTAGAGACTAAGCTTGTTTCTAACACATGAGATCGTTCTGTAATTACTTTTATCCTACGAACAATACCCTAAAATATCTGACAAGAGATCTGAAACACTCTGTATATCGTTAAACGTTTCCAATATAAATAAATAGTTTAAATATTATATGTATATAACTAAAATAACAGGATTTGTTAAAATTATTTTCAAATATTCACTTGATGTATAATAACTTTATAATAAATTGTGGATACCTAATCACCAAATGAAAGAAATCAATTTCACAATACTACCAACGTAATTTTTTAAGAAAGTTTCAATGACTACGTCAAGTCTCTCAATTGTAACATTCACACAAAACATCATACATTATAAAAGTTGTAGTTCAGTTTTATAACATATATCTGTTAAAACATCTGCTAAAAACAACAAAATAGTAATTGTGGAGAATTGCTTTTTGTTCCATTAGGAAATTTATAATTAGTTTCATTTCTGATTTAATGAATCGTGAAAAAAAGACATTTTGATCACTTTCCTTACATCTGTATGTAATTATGTTGAGGAACATTTACTAAAAATTTACGAATCGTATTGAAAGCAATAAAAAAAATAAGTTTATTGGTGCTAACGACCTTCAAAAACGACAAGTACGGTAATGATTTTGTCATTTTTTCCTAGTAAATACAATAATATACAGATGTGTAAATTATTTACCTCATTATTTATGGTACTAGCATGTAGAAAGTAGATGTATATTAAATGAGCTTTCTTTTAAAATTGTAAATGAGTTTCAAACATAAGGTTAGATATATCAGGTTTATAATTTGTATTATTATCTTTGTTGTATTTAGTTATCAACAGTCACAACATTTTTCGACTATTAATATAAGTTTATACACCATATATTCGTTATTTTCCAGTACATGTGAGTTATAAGGATGGTCAAATTTGAAGTATTATAAACACAAAATAGGACATATATATGTGTATTCCATAAATATAAGAGTAAGGAAGGAAATTACAAGAAGACACCTTATATTAACAGCCTGTTGTTGGAAACAAATGAACACTTTAAAATTGTATTGTAACAGCATGTTTACGTTCAACAAAACAGGAAATAATTTAGAAGTATTCGGAATAAAAGGAACTTTATTGAACTTTTAATCTGGGTTGAGTTTTCATTACAATGTTACGTAATCCCAGATGAATTTGATGTTTTCAAAGATAAATCGCAATGAACGAGACACCTGACCCAGCAAGAGTAAACAAAGCAATCTGTACAGTATTGTAACTTAATTTGTCTCCTGACAATTTATTGCTTGATATTTACTTATTAAATGTTTGTAAATAAGTCTTCAAAACTTAATGAGCGTGGATAAATGGTGTAATTTTAGCATACTTTAGTGATAATTTAAGGATATATTAAATTTACATTTGCCATACTAAATACAATATAATTATTGCAGTTGCCAATGGTAAATTTAATCGGGTTTTAATGCTGTACATAAATGTTTTTGTTTAACTACTTTCTATTAATTATTTACTTTATTGCAATCTTTAACTGCTGTTGCTGTTCATACAAAAAGTGTCTACAACCTAGTACACTGATACTCTGATCTTTCCATGTTTTCAAGGGGGCAGTTTGAAACTATTTTAAATAAACTTTAAGTTTATATAACTTATAAATAAGTTTTTTCTTGTATAAACCATACTTGAAATATAAAAGCTCATGTTCTGCAAATTGTTATAAATATCGAGATAAAAGTTAAAAAAAAAAAAAAAAAAAAAAAAAAAAAAAAAAAAAAAAAAAAAACACACAACAACAAAAACAAAAACAGAACAGGTTTAGATCATTAGATACATCTAATAATTACACTTTACTTTTAATTTAAACTAGCCTATGGTTTAAAATTACATTATCCCCTTAATATGTGTAAAATAGTCCCTATATGGTCGGTTATAAGATATAAACGTAAATTTTCAAATCACAGTTATGTTTTAGAAAATTTATTTAATAAATTAGCCATGTATTTTAACTGAATATTTTACAAAATCTGCTGATGTAAAATAATATAAAATGAAAATGTCTATAGACTCCAAAAAAACCTTTGAGTCTCTATTGATATTCTAAATCGTTATTGACTAGCAACCTAGACGATTCTTGTGCGTTAGTAGTTACAATTATTTTGATAGATGTGTAATCGAAAATATTATATCTGTTTATATAAAATCGACATTTTTCTGTTATCTAATATGAAAATATCCTCTTGTATTCCTCTTGGGTTCTCTAAATAATAAAAATAGAAAATATCAATGAAATTTGTTTAATTTTCATTATTACGAATACATTTTAGTTAAATGTTTATTTATCTCACTCTCCTTTATATGTGAATTTCACTGCACCTCCATATTTCATTAACTAGTTTTGTGTGATATATATATATATATATATATATAAAGCTCAGTTTACGACTCGGTTTAGTGATATACAAAAATTAACTTGGCAAAACTAGTTTTTTTTAACTCCTGAATTATAAAAGCATTATACCCTTTGCATTCCTGAGATGGGAATGTAATCTGGATTCAATTCAACAGCTACTATTTTTATTACATAATATATTACATGCTAAAATGTATAGAAGCAGAATTCCTCGTAGTACAAAACATGTGCGCCTTTATACGTTGCTTTAACAATATATTGACGGAATTTAGAGGCACAATTATTTAAAGCTTGCAGTTCGTTTTAAAAGGAGAGTGAGTACCTTGAGCGTTTACAATTCTATTAATATAGAGAAGCATAAAATTTTCTGCACCACTTTCTTAAAATGTACTTAACACATACTTTTCGTTTTATTATCCTAGTTTAAATACACATTGGTAAATATGTTACTCCAATTATTATGAAAATAACTTAAGTGGATGTAACACTTTCTACATTTTCCAAAAATCTACTGAAACAAGTTAAACAGATACACTTTCAAAAGTCCCTTACCACACTTGGGAATAAACAAAATAACAAAAAACAAAAATTTTTGTCAAAAGTAAAATGTTTATTCCTATTAGACCCTTATAGCTATTACAACAACAAAGTTGTCATCTTCAGAGGGAATCTTAACAAAGATTTTTGAAATTGTATTTGTTTAAATTGTCACCACAGTGCTCTGGTCTTTGTTTATGAAACAAGTTAATCATATTATTTTTAAACATAACAAATATTTAACATTCTAGAAGATTCGTCTATCCTAATACCAACACAAGCACTCTTACACATGTTTTACACTTCGTGAAAGATTGAATTAGGCCGGACAATAAATTTAAGTTAAAAATAATATTTACACCATCTTCACGTACATCAAACTCATTATGTAAGTGGCACATACTAAAATACTTTTTATTTGAGTATATAATAGGCCTATTTAGCTTATTTAGGTTTAATCTCAGGTATAGATAAGTTAAAAGCACTTTCATTTGAAACACAAACTACCGTATTTTATTTAATGTATTTGTTGATTTCCTGTAAATTTCTTAGGTGAATTTAACTTTTAATTCTAGGCATTGTAAATAAACGAGTTACAACAATACTATAAAATAAAAAATAAAGTACTAGTATATGAGTAGGATCAATTAACCACAAAACTTGGTTATCCAAAATAAAGCTATGATTGTAAATAAAGTAAATATTTGAAAATGCATACATACGTAAAACATCAGCCGATTTACTTAATAAAAACGTCATAAAAGGTAAGACAAAAATATCTTATATGGAATAAAAGTAAAACAAAATTTAAACTGAGAAATAAAATCATTTAACCCACTGATTTTACATCTACATCACGACTGAACCGGGTTGTTTAATTTATTTTTGCTATTAAGTTGTCTAAATCCATTCTGTTATATATATAATAGTAAAGGGGGAAACATGGGTATTTGTTAAGCTAATAAGAAAAAAAATTGAAATAGTCTATGTCATTTATAGTTTCATTCAACTCTTTATAAGTACTGTTTGGCAAGGTGATATGATCTACATGTTTACAAGATGTATAATTTACCTTCTAGTAGGAATCAATCAACTGTAGTAATGTGTAACAGCATTTTTTGAAAACTAATGAATGATTTTTTTATAGTTTTTTCTTGTTTTGTAAAATTAATTGAAATTATCATTTTATTACTAATGCCCTTGTATTATTCTGATTTACTGATGTCCATGTATACTTCAACAAAGCTTTTCCCAATAATGAAATATTTTGTGTGAGCGTGTGAGTGTACGTATGTCTGTTACAAATTGATACAATTGCAAACGTACATTCGAATTTGTTGGCCAGAAAATGTTATAATCATCATCTGTTTTTTTTTTACCCAAATTTTGTCAATATCTCACTTTATCATTTAAGTTGCTTAACAAATTTATTTTGACTATAGGCTTGTAATAATTGATTTATATTTTTATAGGACACAGAAAAAAATACAGTTTTGTCTTGCTTTCACATAAAATATTTATAATAGATTTGTAAGTTCCAAATTAAATTTTTATTTAACAGCCCGGTAAGGATAAATATTTTTTTAATCTACTTTGTGCAATTAGTTTCTACTAAAATATTTAAAAATGAAATTTGAATGTTTACGTATGTACATATTATACACAAAAAATGTGACCTAGATTCAAAACATCGTACGATTTTAAATAATATGCAACAGAATTGATAAATATTTTAATCAATAATTTTTTAATAACAAAAAGCTCTTCTTTAATAAGTATGTGATTGGGTGGTTTTAATGTGATTGTGTATACAATTGTATTGTTACTATTTTGTAGAATTTAAAGAATTATCACTTTAACACATTAAAGTTCAGTAGATGGCTAATAGTTGTGGTCTGCGTAAAGAACGCAATGCGGGGTTTTATCCGCAGCGAGGAATTTGAAAGGTTTACCTCAAACTTTGTCCTTCATTAACCATACTAATACGTTGTTCTCTGTTTACACGTGTAGTGAAATGTCTAACACACCGTAGTGCGTGAACTTTGTTAATATAAAAAACATTCCACCTTTCTTTATTGTAACAGTTCCAAACTAATTTAATATGTAACTTAATTTATGTCAACATCTCAAGTATACGTGAATATTTGACTTAACTCAAACATAACTCTCTTTGAATAACAGTTTTGTGATGAACATTAATTAAATTGTTATATCGACCACTGCGGAGTTAAATAGGTTGCTAAAAAAATATATATTCATAATGATTCCTCGAGTTCATAATCAAATTAAAACTAGGAAGTCGAAGGTTTGTGAAATTGAAAGATTTTATCAAAAATGTGTTTTGTACTCAACAAAAGGAAGAAGTAAAATAAGTGGTTTTTAAATTTTGTAAAGGAATAGGTTATTATAATACATGTATATTCATTTGAAATTATGTATTGGTATAAAGACAGTATTAAAAAATAAATAAATAAAAAATTAGCAAAATGTTTAAAGTGTACGATGAAATTAAAATTATATTGATGAATAAATATTTTTAAATCAATTTTAGTACGATGTTATTATTGAATCGTTTTGTAGTTAGGAAAAGTAAATCTAAAAAACAATAGTTTGTTGAAAATAAATGTATTAGATAGTAACGGCAACGATAAGAGGATATTTTCTCTAAATTTACCTATATATATATATATATATATATATATATATATATATATATATATATATATATAATTTATTTTTTAAAGCTATTTTATTCAAGCTATATATTATGAATAAACCTCCCTTTAATATATTTAAAATATAAAAAAATATAGTATGGTGATTCGGATAATATATATTTTATTGATGGTATATATTGTTTAAAAATAATATGGTAATGGCATCTGAGACGTAAAGTAATTATACAAACAACACACACATACACATTCAAAAAGAACATAGTAAGAAGAAACTTTCCCAGGCTGTAAAGAAGTAATCTATATATTTGAGGAAATAAACTCTAATAATACTGAATTCGAGTCACAAAATTCAGTGATCTATATCCCCATAGAGGGATCTTTGCTTTCTACTTGACAGATTGGCATAAGTTCCAGGATTTATTCATTGCTAAGAGATCAATAACTTATAAAAGAACGTTTCCAAGGACTGATAACTTACTTAAACTTCCCGAATAAATGGTTTTACACTTACTGAAACCAAACCTTTAACACAACTAAATATGGGATATGTGACGTAATGGTAAAAGGAATGTTTAATTAATATTACTAAATATAATAATACGATAGATAACATTGCCTATTAGGGCCAAATTTTCCTATTTCGTATCTTTATACATATTTTTATACAAATTTACATGCAACTCTTCTATGAATGCCTACCTTTTTAGTATTATTCATTGTAGTATGAGAAATAATTATGAAGATTGAATATTATAAATTTACTAAGAATGTTTCTTGTTTACATATTTATTTAATGAAGTTAAAATAATTTAAAATAGTGTATTTTATTTGTTTTTGTAATTAATAAGGTTAAGTTAAATTATATTCGAATGTTGTTAATATATGTTACTGTAGAACAATATATATATATATATATATATATATATATATATATATATATATATATTATGACATTGCTATCGTTACTTTTTTAAACTCTTAGTACAGTTTTTAATTGATATTGAAGAGGTAGGTGATCTCTTCCATACCTGTTTCCTTGAATCCCACTTTTTTCTCAGGACTAATTCTTTCTTTTTGATTCATGTAAGACCTAATTAACTTTCTTTTAAACATACAAGCTTGCACTACACTTCTGGTTCACTGGTAGTTTATGATAATATGTATTATTGTCATTATAATTGTAAAGAAGTTTAAACAATAATAATGTTTAAAATTTTTAGTGACACAATAGGAAAGTTTTGACTTATTTACTCCTGAATATAATTAATTTGACTAATTAAATGATTTTGGTTTTCTTTATAATTTAGTTTATTTAATAATTATTTAATGTTTTACTTAATTATATTTTATATAATTACCTTAAATATCTTAAGAGAGCCAACAACAATTAATACACTTTATCAATTAGTTAAATTAATCGCAGTGACTTTAGATAATTATATTGAAATATGTCATTTATTAAATTACTGTGGTAAAATATGATGAATCATGATAGATTCAGAAGCGTCATCGTAAATATCTCGCTAACGTAATCATAGACCTAATAGTCAAACGTCATGCCAGAGGGAGAAATATAGTGTGGAAGTTTGACGAGTAACTTATTAAATATTAATATTATTAAAACTTTGGTATACTTCTTGCACTTAGTTTAGTTAAGTACATCATTCTCACAGGCTAGTTTTCGTAATTGAGATTGGTATTTTATATATTAAAACGGAATTCTTGAATTGACTAGGTTTAAAATATTGTCTTAATTTAAAGTGATAATTCTCACCATGTTGAATTCTTCTAAAAATATATTTCTTTTATTAATTGTTTGAAATAAATGATAGCATTCAAAGTAAGGAGTATGCTTTGTCAAGTGCTCTATTTATTGTGAACTACAGATATCCCATATAATGATCATTCCTAACCCAAAAACACCTTAACGTATTTCTATCTGCATGAAGGCCTTAACACCGTAGATCTAGGAAATAATAAGGACCCGACATAAAAACGTTTAAAAGGCCTATATGGAAACCGAAATCATTATTAACCTTGTTAGTTATACCTGTCATATTATTATTAAAATAAAAAAAACAAAAAAGGAAGTACATTGTCCATCTTCGAAGGGGTCCTATACTTCACTTTGCTTACGTCATAGTCTTTCCTTTCATCACCAGGGAAAGAATACTACACACGTTGCGTTGATAGCGGAGAACACAATTCGTCTGTTGGTGAAATCGGAGAGACTCCAACCCATCTATTTATAATATGACTTTTCCGTGTATTTGTCTGATCAAGTATTGAAAGAATTTGAAAAGAAGTTGAAAAAATGCAGTAATACATTATACTTCAAATATGCAATAACCGATATAATATAATTAATATGTTAAATATATTACAAATAAAATTACTAATATGTAATTATTAACCGAGATGTGACTTTCTTGTTATTCCAACTCTAAGAATGCACCATAATATTTTTCGAAGTACGCATTTCCACACAGAAAGACAGAGTTGATAATTTTTAAATAATATAGCTGGACAAATGTTTGAAACAAATGATAAATCAATTTTACCTTAAATTGAGATAATAAGATATATTTTATTTTAAGTGTGAGGACTAATAGTTATAAACATAAAACTAAAAAACAAAACTGGTAATAATGTGTTATGTTTTGTGTACAGATGAAACGTTGAGATAACTCTGCAGACACCGAAAGTTTATATTTACTAGATACAATTTTTTGAAAGTTTAGATTTACTGCACTTTGATTTTGTTATATTGATTACTTCGCAACCAAGCACAAGTGAATCAATTTCAAAAAATATTAAAATTTCACTTCTAAAATATTTCAATTTTACTTCATAAATAAAATGTAAGGTAAATATGCAAAACATTTGCAAAACTACTCTGTTTGGAACTAATAAGAAAACAGATTCATATCTAAAATTTAACTTTTGCTATTTTATATCTCAATGTTTGTAGAGGATTTTTTGGAGATACTTAATTGTATGATATTTAGTTTATATTTAATTTAAAATGATTTAAAAGAGACTTTACTAAACTGACGTAAAACTATTTGTTCTTCCATTAAAAAAAAAAAAATGTTAGTTGTACAGCAGTAAATTGTAATACAGTTGTAAAATTTACTAAACGACAAAAATATATTATAAATATTTTGTTATTGTTAACCAAACACAAAGTTACACTCGTTTTAATAAAAAACAAAAAGACATGTTGGCAATTTTTACTGTCAATATTTACGATTTAAACCCTATAATTTTGTATAAATAATGACTAAAACAAGACAAATTAATTGACCTAATAATCTTCTGTCATCTACTACACCAGAGTTTAATTAAAATACGATTTAATCTGGATTTGCAGAAGCAATCTCGTTCGCTCTTTGACCTTAACACATAGTAATTAAACCATTTTTATTAATCATTTGATAATATCGGAATTAATTATATTGATGGAACTTGGAAAATATGTAATGTCACATAAATATGATGTAGTTTCTGTTAGTAATTGATAAATAACTTATGTTCAGCGACTTTTTAAATTTTAAAAATGACTTCTTTTTTGCAAACTGGTATCATACAATTTCTGTGAAATTTACTTCAAATTCTAGAGTTGTTAGTTAGTTTCTTGAAACTCCATAAGTTATAACATAAGAAACTCCTAGAAGAGCTTGTTAATACCTAATAAAAATGTCTTCATTCGTATTCCGTAGTTTTGGAAATACTGATAACTGAAATGGTAGGGCGAAATATTGATATGTTGAAGTACATTCAGTTTAAATATGCTATAAAACCTTCACAGGATGTAGTGTTCAGTATAGTCTAAATGTTCCTTCGAAACTATATTTCATGGTAAATTAGTTTGTATTTCACGGAATTTGCTGTAAGCTATATAGATTAGAAATTTACCTGTTTACGTAACATTCGTAAAATTTTATAAAAGTAACTGGGATATGGCAGAAGAAAAATAGGACTTTTAAAATTATTTCCGTAAATGCGTAGAGTTAGTACAAATTGCTAGGAATTTTAATAACTAACGATATTCTTATACAAAGAAATAAATGGGATTTAAATTTAAAGCAGTGTAAGAAAACAAAATCTTGTAATGGTAATGGTTTTCACAAAATATTTACTTACTTAGGAAGTTATGTGTTTAATTAGAAATTGGAATCTGTTTTCATTAAAATTGTTAAATGACATATCAAGAAGCCGTGAATGGCGACTAAGTGTGTAGCAGTTCAAGTAGAAAAGCATTGATCTTACATAGATGCTTCTACTTATTTATTTATGGCAACCAATGTTGAGCGACAGAACGCTTCGTATCATTTAACGCATTATTTTTAGCATTTTATTCTGAATGAAAATACAGTCATTATACTTGCAACAAATTGATCTTATTGTCATGTATTTAACACCTCTTTACAATAAATTATTCAACCACAATAGTTCCGAGACAAATGTATTATTTCATTTAAAAGGAACATTTGATATGTTAATTTATGCTGAAATAGAGTTTTGTAAACTTGTTCTGTAGTTGTATAAAGTTGTTTAATTTGTATCTAGAAATATTGTTTCAGTAAAGTATTTTTATACCTCTTATTATAGTAACTTTATTTAGAAAGTCGTATTTAACCAACAAATGAATTTACAACACAATTTCAATAGGTCAATAAGGGATTTTGTGTGTGTAGTTTTATTATTTTTTAATTTGTGCTATGGAGAAAGTATATTTGTAAACTTAAATCTTAAGTGAGAGATCGAGTTACCAGGTGAGTTTTAATTGTTGGTCTTAATAGAATTAGTACATTTTTTGACTAGATTATTAGAGACAGTGTATTTTTAAAATAATTAATTTCATCGTGTAACATATCTTTGATATAATTAATAATGCAGATCGGTTCTGTGAAATATATTTAAGTTACTATGAAAGCGAACTGTACTATAAACAAATATAACATATTTAAATATCGGTAATTTATACATTTAGTGAAACTATAAAATACATAATTTCGCTATTTAGATGTAACAAATTTAATAAAACTTGAATCTATCTTTGTCATTGTTGATTATCAACCCAAATCTACACTATTCGCTACTATTTAAGATTAATCTAAACGCTTTAGTATATCACCACTTTTCTTGAAGAATTCTGTAGTATTAGTATTAAATATATCTTTCTGCAATGTAACTCTAACTGAACATGGATAAGGAATTGCTGAATAACTGAAACTTAGACATAATTCTTTCCTTTAAAAATATATTTCAATTATAATTTATTATTCACACAACAAAAAGAATAAGTTCTTAAAAAATGAATATACATCAATTATTAATTTGATATTTAAATTAATTATTTGTTTAGACAGGTCGTTCTAATGGTGTAATTGTAGATGTGATTGTACTTACATGTAACAGGATTTCATTATAAAACTAATTACAATTTCAAGTTATAGAATTGACAGTACTTCAACTCTCAATAAATCAAATACTTAGACAATTGAAGAATAAGTTTCAATAATTTCTTATGTATGAAATACATTGATGAGTCTTTGTAATTATGATATCGTTTAAGGACTCAAGACAAACGAATACGTCTTATGTTTGATATCCTGAACCTAGTTGACAAATTTCTCTAACAAAATTCCTGCAATATTAACGGTAAATGTACCTATGATACTTCCTGTATTCAAAATGTTGTAAAAAAATATTTTTATGAAATGAAGCAGCTACATTATATACAACAAGTAAAGCTAAATTTTCTAATAATAAATTTGTTGAACATGTGGTATAAATTAATTCACCAGTTCTGCGGATTATGAAATAAAGCAAAGCATACATTAGAGAAAACTATATTATTTTTGGAATATTGTTTTAATTATATGGATACCGAAAATTATTATTTAAAAAAAAAGCAAGTGATCGTAAAACCTAAAACAAACCAATTTTTACCACATTCGTTTACCATACATGTAAAAAATCGTTTTCAGTCAAAATTATTGACTTCAGTTTCACATTATTAATAAACGATGATTCTTTAACACGTTCGCTAGGTAAAAAAAAATCGTAACCACAGACTGCCGCCTCAATTTTGCGGCGGGCGTGTCCTACTCCTAGCCCAACGCCGCAGATCTGCGGCGGCTGGGCTCATTAAAATAGACTGCCGCCGCAGATCTGCGGCATTGGTTTCTTCATAGTAAATGAGAAATTTCTTCGCAACGGTCTATTTTAAAGGTTAGATCGCTTAGGCACGGTCTACAGGATAGTCCGCCACATATAATATGCGGCGCTTGGTCTGTAGCTAGGACTATCGCTGACGTCACTGGACAGTTGGCAACACTGACATACAGCATTACCTCAGTCTGTGGCGAAGGTCACAACCATTTTGACCCGTCTACAGGGAAGTTTATGAATTTTTTCGTGGGCTGTGGGAGTGACCCGGCCGCCGCATATATGCGTCAGCTGGTAGTGAACGTGTTAAAAAATAAACATTCCATTTGTCGACAAACAATAAACAATAAACAAACAATATGTGTCGACAGTTTCTTATAACACACAAAATAAAATTGATGGGATAACATCTTTTACCAGACCAATAAATTGTACTTTAGAACTAATATTTTCAAATTGTGTCACAAATTTTATGTAATTTACATAGTATGAAGTGGACTAAATATCACTTTACCATTGAATTTGTGTTGCGAAATAACCACGTAGAAGCTTAATAATATACTTTATTATCTCTAATGGACTGGAACACCATTAGTGTGAACATTCATTAGTATCATGTGACTAGAATCACCGCTGGCAGAGAAAATTTAATGAACGAAAAATGTTTACTATTATACCACCAACAATATCATTTTAAATTGCATTACAGATTGCAAACTTTGGAGGAAAAGATAAGAAATAATATTGAAAACAAATTTAAACCTATTATTTAAAACAATTCACTGTATTTGTGTTAAGGAGCTTTTTGACGATGAAGGTAAACGTACATACGTTGTAAATGCTAATCACTTCGTATTATTAATTGTTTTACTAAATGGATGTCAATGCTCATTATATCTTGCAACGTTAACATTGTTCAAGTCCAAACGACTTCATAATGGAAGAATATTGTACATTCTATGTATGAACAAATTGATGCCGTTGATTCAGTGATTTAGTTGATTAGTGGTATGATTTCTTCGTTATCAGGTTCCAATAAAGCGGTTTAAGATAAAGTTATTTATCTTTGTAATAATACAACTTATAAAAAAATACTTTTATGAAATATAATATGTGTCCCAAAAGTCCCAAACATCTATTATTATTTTTTATTATTGGAAATAGACAGATTAGCTTTGGGGAAAGTTTAGATAACCAAAGGAGGAGTTTTTTGAAGTATCAAAATTTTCAACCCTTATCCAAAAATTGGGTAGTTTGGGGGTAAGTCAAGAATTTTAAATAGCAACCCCTATTGAGCGGTATCTTATTTTAAAGGTATTTTAAAAATAAGAATAATGACGTAAACTAGAGGTCTCTAAGTTTATCCTATCCAACACAAATTTGTCACCCAGATATAAAAAAAAAAAAAAAAAAAAAAAAAAAATCGCCGGAGTAGTTATTATGAAGTCACTTTCCAGGTCATAATATACTATAAAGGTAGGCAGGGATTGCTTAAAAACCGCTCTCTTGAACAACTAATGGTAACTTCCTTAACACAAAACTCAAGACTAGAACGAAAATACCAAAGCAAACGTAAAAATCAGAATCACTGATATAATTTCGGATTTTTCCAAAGGAATTTGTCTAAATTGAAAAAAGAGCAACAACATAAAAATGTAGGAAATCATATTCTCAATAGAAGCACTGAGAGAGAAAAACCCATCAGCCTAAAATTGGGACCATCTCCATGTCCTCTCGGAGTCCTAAAAAATACATAGAAATACACTTGGAGATTGAGTTGGTGTTGTATAGTTCATGTGTGATAGACGTGACCTTTCCAAAAATTTAGACGACAAAACTAATAATTTTTAGAAAGTGTAATAAATCTCTTGAAATAACGTCTTCTCACCACTCGATCTGCCTACTGGACATAATGGAAAAGATTCTAGTAGGACTATTATTGCTACGCATAGAGAAGCACATAGAAGAGGAAAATAACCTGTCCGGAAGCCAGTACGGTTTCCGGAAAGGTCAGTCAACATTAATAGTTGTAGTCGTAAAGAAGATACTACATACTGTATTTGTCTGTAGAAGGTTTGAAGCAAATAGAGAGAAGGTAGTTACAATGATGTTGAAAGATTGAAATAAATTGAGGAGAGGATGTCTTTAAAGTAGATCAGCGCTTTGCAGAACATTAGTTCCTCTTTAACATTAGAACAGGAAACCTCAATTGAATTTAGGTTGCTATTTTTAAAATTGGACAAACAGAGAATATTCCTAATCAGATAATCTTGGAGTGATGGTCAAAAGTTAATTGCCCTATTAGATCTACCGTCTACTTTAGTCCAATATTTATGTTTCTGAATTGATTGAAAAGTATTTTCTATATTTTATTTTTCTAAATATTTTTTCCATTTCAACAAAATAGCATTTAAAATAACTGTTTACTTAAAGGATTAATTACATAAATAATGTTATTTTATTTTCAACATTGCAATAAACAAGTTTAAAATGACTTAAATTTGTAACAATTTAGACGATTTTAGTGACACACATTCACTAAAATTACTACTAGACAATTTATTTCTAACAGCCACAGTCATTTCTAACTAATTTAATGTTTTTTAATTGATTTAAATATTTCAGATAACATAATTCACAATCTGATGTACATTTTAAGCCTCCTTCCTCTGAACAATAATCGACTTTCGATGAATTGGTTAAATTCTCATAAAATACAAATGTGTTTTAAAGTATTAATTTAATTAAACATAACTTATATTCCACCACAAATAGTAATGCATTCCTATCGTATAAGTTTTTAATCGAGTGATCGCGTAGTGTACACTCATAACAAACAAAACACATTCATTAGGCGATGTAAACGAACGGAAACACATATTTAAAATAACTCTTGGTTAGAAGTAGAATAAAATTAGGATTTTGAAAGACCTGTTTTGATAGTTCCCACTATTTCATCAAAATTATTGTTTTCTTTAAGGACTTTGTTAAGCTCTGTTAATCTTTAAGTTCAATAATAATGAAAAATTATGAAAATATGATTAACTCCATTTTACTAATAGGGTGCCTAATGCTACAATGTATGTTCAAAAACCAGTAGCTTATCACAGCCGAAGCTTGAGTCTTATATACTCAATATTCCACATATATGTTGCTGATTAAAACTAACAGTACGACAAGTGTACAGGTAAGACATATGAAAACTCGTTTTATTAATTTGCTTGAAATTGGAAGTAAAACCATACTAAAAAGACACTTACCCAAATATATGTAAAAATATATTATAAAAAAAACAATCAGAAATATTTCAAACAGTTTAATTTACAATGGAATTATTTGTGCTCTATGTGAATAAAAACATTCTTTTTACTTTTATTTATATGGAATTTGAAACAAAATAGATATGATATAAAGTAAACGGATTAGATACATGCATTTAAAAATAACTTTTTTTCAGTAATACCATCTTTAGAGCTGTTCACCAATCCTAATAACAAGTACTATTTATTTGTTATTAAAATATTTCATTACGTAATATTATTATCTATTATTAAATTGTAGTTTTGTTTATAATTTTAATATATTACTATAGTTTGATAAATATTTGTAAATGCTCTTAACGTTATAAATGATTATTATGGTTATATACTAATTTTCCATTATTTGTAAAACTAACAAAAATCTTTCACATTTATAATTTCATATCCATATTGAAACGTTGTAAGAAAAAAACCTAATATATATATGATAAATATTTTTGCTTGACATATGAAAAAGAAGTTAAATTCCTGAATTAAGGCTTAGTTTTACGACTGCAATATTTTATTCCAATATCTACGAAATTAGTCATACGCTTTGGAGTTTTACTGGGTAACCTATTCTCTAATAATAGCAGTAAATTAACGTAATTTTCAATATTTACTTTATGCACCTGTTGTAAATATAACTTACAGATTCAATTCTTATCATTCATAATAAAATATTTTTAATAAATAATATATATATGGATAATAATTTTACTATTTGCAATTATGCCCATTTTATTATGTATCATTGTGATATAACCCAAAAAATATGGAAACAATATAACTCTTCTTTTAGTTGTCTATCTTTTATATTTACAGCATTTCATTTTAGTTTTGATCCATTGCACTAACCAATGTGTATTACATGTTTAGATTTTAACAATCATCTTTTTCATTTATTTTATTTTATTTTTCAAACAGTTCAACGTTTTAACTAATAATAACTATTCGTTCTCATTGGTTCCATGTTATTTGTCAAATTGTTATTATATTATATATGGGCTTCTTCTTGTTATTTTTTTAGCCAATTTATATTATTGTTTATTTTATGGGTAATAATAAATCCAATTATATTAGGTAGATTTCTGAAAATATATTAATTTCGAAATTACCTTAAAATATATTCATTATTATATTTCCCAAAAGTTATTTTATAATATAATACTATAATTATACCATTTGTTTGGTTTTAGTTTTATCTTTTAATTGTAATATATAATTACGTTTAATAAATGTAAATATGTAAAGCTAAATCATTTTAATATCATCTTTTTAAACATAAACCCTCTCGCTTAATGCATAAACTGGACAAAATAGCTATAATGGAAAGAGAGCATACATTTTATTGAGAGGTGCAGAAAGATTTAGAAGTATTTCTTTTGTACTGTTTGTTTTTTTTCTTTCTACTGGACATTAAATAAAAATGTTTTAGATATCTACGTACAGATTTACTGATATTTTAATTATCTGTTTTTATGATGTGAAATACTCTTAAATTAAACTATTTGTAATCAAATAAGTTGGATTAAAATCATATTGGGAATACATGAAATGTATAACTTACATTGTAAAGTATTAAAATTACCCTTGGCTTTTTAACGACGTCGTGACGCGCTGACCAGTAGACACATGGTTCGGCAAACGATGGGTTTTCACCCCCAACTTCCGTTTTTCCTATTCTGTGCAGTCCACATCCATGGTCTTATAGTTCCATAGACATGAAAAAGTATTGATACGTGTAGTGTAAATATTAATTTGCGTCTAAAAATAGCAATAATAATTTCAATGATTTTTTATCTAAATTAGTAATTTCCATCTAATCAGTAATTATGTAAAGAAAGCGTTGAAGAGTAAATCTCAAATGCTTGCCCAATAATTTTCAAAACAGTAGCTTCATTTTGGAATAACTGTGCTTATTCGTCACTATAATTAAACTAATATAGTTTTAAAAATAACAGCAACTTTAACTGCAATTACAAGTAAGGAGTAGCCATATTAAACAAAATTAAAATACTAATAGCGAAGTATCGAATATTTTATTTTTCATAATGCAATAGTTGCAGGTAATGCTATGTAGTATAGTTTAATTTTTAACGAGAAAGGTAAATATTACTGTTACTGTAATTTTATCACATTACACAGTTGTAAACAAAACTTCCACTATAGGTTTAAGGTTAACAAAGTGATTAAAAATCACATTACCTTTCAATATATGTCTTCGTATAAACGAGATAAATAAAAGTATTTATTAAGGCCCCAAGATTCACTAAAATCAGTAATCAATATAAAACAAAATTTACCCTCCGTTTTTAATTTCACACTTATTTATTGTAATTTTTCGACACAAAAACGTACTCTATCTAAATGTAAGCAAAAAAAGCTCGAGATATACTAATAATGGTTTTATGGTAAATTTTAGTGTAATTGTGAACTGATATTATAGTTGGTTACTGAATCATCTATATTTACATCTGTTTGTACTTATTCTAATATTAGAACAAGTTTATCAATGGTTCAAAAATTGAAAAATTAAATTAAAACAACATTTCAAAGAGTTGTGTTTATAATTTGAATTTAGTTTATACTGTAATGTTTTATGCCATCACACAAATATTTCAGTAAACTACAGTTTTCATTAAAAATAACAATATTAAGTAATTAAAACTTTTAAGTTTTGTGTTAAATCAAAACTAGTGTGTTGCGAAAATATTTCAGATTAATAAAAAATATTGTTAGGTGATGTTGTTTTAAATATTTAGTTTTCCATTAGGCTACATTTATTTTGTATTATTATGTTTCTACAAATTGTCATCAAAATATAGATATAAAAAAAAAATAATAATAAAAAAAACAAGTCATAAATTAAACAGTCTAAATTCATCGTGGCCTTAAGGTTAACAAGGTAAAATAATCAAAGACACTTTATTTTTTTAAAAAATGTTAGCTAATAATTGAAAATATTTTGATAATAACATTAATAAAAATAGTAAATAATGTCGGCAAGATCCGAAATTGAAACGTTTGACTTGAAATTAATTAATAACACGTGTATGGAATTTGAGTAAATAGGTAAAATGTATTTACATCATGTCATAAATATATCTGACAAGAAAAAAACAACTAAAAAACAAAAGAAAACTGCTGGATCTGTTCCTAGCACAATTATTCCTTATTCACACCTTATAGTGTAATAATTATTCTCTCAGTAATAATTTCTAAACTTCAGGAATTGCTGTCAACTTCGTTTAGGAACTGATATTTTATTAAATGTCTACAAGTGGCGTGTAATATATGATATTCCTAGAATATGTTAATAGGTGCTACAGTTTGTCGTATAGCGTATACAACACGTGAATTATTTCACAACAAGGCTAAACATAATTACATACAAAATATTACAATTATATGAAGGGATGCAACTTTCAAGTATATTCATTATTAGAAGAATAATCCTGAAGTGAATGTCATTAGTGTTTGAAGGCGACTGTAGTTCAGTACAGGTTTCTAAGGATTGTGAAATAAAAAGTCAAACAAAAGACATGCTTTTGTTGAAAATAGAAGCTATAATTTGATCATTAGTTTGTTTTAAAATGACCAACCTAGTAGCTAACAAGTAAAGTTTACGCTATACAAACCTGGAAATAAGCATTTCTTTTACTGACTCTATTTTAATTAAAGCAAAAAAAAAAAAAAAAAAAACATTATTGCTAGCAACTGAACACTGACCTACCAGTCTTAAGATTAACTAAAATTGTTCAAGTAAGTTATAGTTATTTTTATATTTAAAATTTATCTAAGTTATTTTATATGCTAATTAGGGCTGTTCTTTTTATTTAACGGTCCTTGACGTGAACGATTTGTCTTTGAGTTAATTCGTACTCTTACAAGGTACTTGAAATTGTAGGGATTTCTTAGTAACAATTAATCAATTTTCTCTATATATTATTCTATTATAATATTTTAGTATTGTTTGATGTTATTAAGCGCAATCAAGACCCTTAAGGATTTTTTTTTCATCCCTATAGTAATTTTTCTTTAATCCCTATAGTAACATTTATTTATTTTTCCTTTTATTGTTAATAGTTTAACGTTCGGTAAGGATGTGGCTATTTTGCTAATGTCTTCACCACCCTCTAATTAAAATTACATTTGTTTGATTTACCCTTTGATTTCTTGAATATATTAAATGCTTTTTCTCTGGTTAGGACTTCCTGTCATCTAATTTAAATATGACTGACGTCAATTTATAATGTTTCAAAACTAAATTTGATATTTTTCCGTCATTTCATTAAAAAGTTAAGATAAAAAATCCAAATCCGTTTGATAAAATTACTATGGAAATAAGAGGCAATGAAAAAACACCTTGGATGAAGTCTTTAAAAACCTCAATTTTATTGATGGAAGACATTAGCTGAGGACTTGTTTATAGGATAGGGAAAGCAAGTTTAAAATATAAAGTAACAATGGACGCCGAAATATATATTCCATGGTTAATTTTTACTGACACCTTCCGAACTGATATATTTTGTGACAGATAGCTATGGTTGTTTTTATTTGGATTTGGGAATATGTAAGTCAGAAAGTTAATACACATTTTATCTCGTCAAGTTTACATTCTATATGATCTTAAAGGTTGAATTATTTGGACGACAGGGACAGCGTTGATATCTTTTATCAGCTGATAGAAACGGTGTAATCGTCGTCATTTAGCAAAATTTTAAACTTCAGAATTTCCAGATATAATTTACTGGAGGCTAAATTAATACATAAATGATAAGTATAGAAATACATCAATTTATTACATGAACACACCTGTATATAACACGAATTGTAATGATATTGATAACCTAAATAGTGTGGATAAAAAATTATAGTTAATATGAATTGCTATTAGGTATTCCAATAACTTACTTTAAATTAATATATAAAGATCATCAACTGTAAGTCAGAGTGGAAAACGTAGCAACATAGAGGAAATACGCTAGTAGTTAAGTAAGTAGATATCTATAAAGATTATTAATCACAATGTAGAATGATACACTTGGATGGTCTGAAAGTATCAATAATTCACGACTGCATATCTCCACTCAGGTTACAGTTCAAGGCCAAGTGGAATTGATTTTATTTAACCTTCAACCTCCATACTCATCGTCAGATCAAATGATCTTACCTTATATCAATAATGTGACGTTTTATCTTATTTCTAAGTGACAATGTTCAGAATGTCCAGACATCAGATAAACTCAGAATCATTAATCTAAGGTCGTAAATACAATAAAATAAATAAAGTAAAATCAATCACAATATACCGGGTGTTTCAAAATGAATAGCGGGGTTTTAACGCCTTATAATTTTTATTACACTACAATTACAGCTATAAATCATACATCAAATGAAACAGCAACTCCTACAGTTTTGTTTATTGGCACCACGCAATATTTTCGCCGCCATCCGTTAGAAAGCGCTAGTGACAAAGATGGCGACTAGTGAACAGAAAGCTTTTTGTGTTTTACAGTTTGCAAAGACGGAATCTGTAGTAACTGTGAAACGTGCGTCCGTATTAAGTTCGGTTGTGATCCTCCAGGTGATAAAAATATCCGTAGATGGTGCTATATCCCGGCAAAAAGTGTGTGGGTCTTTTTTTTGGCGAAGCAACTGTAACTGGTACGTCTTATCTTGACACTCTTAGAGTTATGGCTCTTCGCTCAGTTGAAAGATGATGAACAAGAGAACTTCATTTTCCAGCCAGATGGTGCGTCGCCTCACTGGCACAATGAAGTACGCGATTGGTTGAACGTTACTGTACCCGACCGCTGGATTGACCGCAAAGGGCCCAATGACAGAGTTTGTTTCGCATGACCCCCACGGTCACCTGATCTGACGCCTTGCGATTTCTTCCTTTGGGCGTTCATAAAGGATCGTGTTTATGTGCCTCCACTACCAACTGACCTTCCCGAATTAAGAAACAGGATTGAAGCAGCTGTTACAACAATTACTTAAGAAACACTAATTAAAGTTTGGGAAGAACTCGCATATCGTCTTGACGTGTCCCGTGTGACGAATGGTGCTCACATTGAACACTTGCAGGCTTTTCTGTAAAACTCTTTGAGTTGCTTTTTCATTTGATGTGTCATTTATAGCGGTGAGTTTAATGTAATAAAAGTTATAAAGCGTTAAAACCCCGCTATTTATTTTGAAACACCCGGTACTATTTATGGAACGCTGTAAGTTTGTTAGGTCTGCTATCGACCGTCTACTAACTGTCGGTATGTTACCTTGCACACAATTTTAAACACACTTACCTTACCGCTGGTTGTTGTTCTCTTATCATTATGTCGTACATGTTGTTAGAATGCAAGTTTAATTACTTATTCAGTAATTGATGTACTTTGTTTTCACTACAATTTTCAATGACTCGTAAATTTCAAACTCATCCACAGCAATAATATATCTTCCTTCATTGCAAATTTTAACTGGTTCAATTCATTGATGAAATCATTAAAAATTAATTCACAACAAAATCTAAGACCTTAGAAGAACTAACATGGGACACAGTTGTGTTTGAATTACTTTGAATAAACCGGAAGAGTATTTAAAGTATCTTTTATGGAGACTTACCATAAAAGACTATTTCGTGTAACACATTAAATAATGTACACCACTTAATAGACAAAAGCCGCAGATACGTGGCCTTGAGCAGAAATTTTGAACCTCATACAATTTACACAAGGGGAAGATATATGAAAACTGTGAAATAGTTTGATATTTACAAGCCACTTTAAATAGAGAAAACAATGAATATCTATTACACAATGACAAACTAAATTTAGATTCGAACCCCCTATATGATACAGGGATAAGAGCTCAAGAAGCTCGCACTAAACACAAGTTTTAAGAGTATGTAAGTTAATAGGTCGACATTTTCCACATGGTCTAGATCTATAAATTTATAGCGTTATGTAAAGATGTTGTGTTGAAATTTTATATTATTTATTTTACATATTGATGACCTCAGATGAGTGATTCTGAGTTTATCTTATGATGAGATAGAAATCCCGAAACGAGTTATTTAATAAAATAAGGTAAGGTATTTTTTTTTTAATTTGTGTTGTTTATGTTTTAACCGTTTTCAAAATGTGATAAATTATTATTTGGTAAATTATGTGTTATTTTCAAATAGGCTATAAAGTGCACAACGTACTTTCCAATGTTTCATTTTTATAACAAAAAAAAAAAAAAAATTATACAGTAAAACACAAGCATATTATAGAATATAAAACAATTAGCATCATAGCTAATTAATAGTAAATAATTAATAATAAAATAAGCTACGACAATTACTTCCGTTATATCTATTTTTAGATTTTACGAAACTATTTTTTGTTGTAAAAATTATTCCAGTAACGTGCCTTCGATATCTCGCCAACGAATAGGACCAATTGTTCACTATATTCAAGCTCAAATTTCTTTCTTAATATTCATTTAATAGTGTTATCGCCGGTTGAATATCTTTTGTAGTTATTTCACAAAAAAAGGCAAACTACATGCAAAAAAACAAAGAGAAGTAAAATTTAACTAATAAAACCATGGACAATACGTGCGGCTAGTCTTTATTAATCTGATATTAAAAAAATTAGAATGTAATCAAAATATTTGTAATTAGTTTCATTTGATATAGTCAAATAAATCAATTTAAAGAGAAATGCATCGATCGAGAGTGACAAATTATTATCTCCAAGAATCACAGTGTGTCACTATGTTGTTTGTTGTATGCTCAATAAGTAGCATTAGCATTTTAAGAAACAAAATCGTTATAATTCTGTATGTAAAACTTTCAGAATACCTTTAGAATACTCAGTAAATTAATTTGTATAACGAAATAAATTGTACGCTTTCATTATAAATATGTTTGTTTAAAAACCCTTTCCAGAAATCGTTTTGAAAATAACGTAAAAATATATGTATAGAAAAATATAACCAAAAACGTATATGTTGTGTTGGTTCCAACTAAAACGATCGAGACCAGTGGAAAATGTAACAAATGAAAGCACAATTTTCTTCAATAAAAATATGATTGTTAAAAACTTCTTTTTTTTAAATACGTCATCATTCTCTGTTAATAAATTCATATGTGTACTCCTTTGCTTTACATTAACGAGAAACACTGAGTTGTACACTAAATTGTAGTACATACCAATTGTACATTTTAAATTGTATGAATTAAAATTGTCTTCCACCCGAATCCCCTACTGTATTTATAACAACCAAATTACTTTAATCACTATATACAGATACATGGTAGATTTAAATTTTGAACTTTATATAAAAAGAAATAAATTTTAATAGTTTTTATATCTGTTGTTTTAGCCTGCACTTTATTTAGTGTCTTGGAGAATCTATATTATAAGATATTATTTAGATAAAAGGTATATCCAGTTATTTAGTGATAACATACATGACGGGTCATGTTTCACGTAGTACATTTATCTATTGCTTTGTTTATTGTTACACAAGAAATATATGGGTCACCTAAATCCAAAGATTGTATCTCTACCAACCTTTTACAATGAAGTCAATTATCATATAAAGAGGTAAATTCATATCATATATTATTGTAGAACATGTGCTTGTAGAAAACAGTAAATATTTTTTATAATTTATTGTTTATCATAAATTGAAAGTAGGGTGGTTATATCTTCTTCTTTGTACCTAGTATTCCTAGGTGAAATGTAGGCTACATTCTTAAAGAAATCTAGCCTACGTTTACTGTCATTAAAAGAACATGGCAGAACTCCATGTGTTTGGTAAATAATGTATTTAGTAAAACATTATTATTTTCGTCATTTAATTAATATAATCTTTATTATTTCTTTAATTTTTGAATTTTATGTTACCTTTAAAATTATTAATCCACTTTGACGTTATTAGTTTCTTGTTTCCAAATAACATATCAAATAATATTTGTAAATCACTGTAATAACAAAACCTTAAATTAAAATCATATATTTGGTTTTTTATTATTTGGACTTTTATTAAACGTAATGAAAATGAAGACTATTATGATTGTTTTATCATTAGTAAGGAATTTTAGTAATAGGAAATATTATTTCATTCCCGCTGTTGAAATTAACAGGTTTATATCGAAGTAGGCTACAATATTTTCAATGTGGATTAATTTCAGTTCCAAATTAATACTAAAAATATGAAAATTTGATCATATATGATTTGAAAATATGACTACAACTTTGATTATATAGTATTAGTGTTATATAATAGGCCTACATATCACAACGTGGATATCCATTACGAGTTTTATAATAACTAATATCATATATTTTATTATTATTTTTTGTTTATTACCCCTTGTAATCTATCGTTCTAAACTTTTATCATGTTCAATCCTTAATATTTTCCTAATTTTAATGTAATGTTCTTGAATTTTATTAGTCTTGATTATTATTTAATTAATCAAACTTCAGCTCCTCCTAATCAGTTATAAAAATCAACAATTCAATAATTAAAAGTTACTAATTTATATATATATATATATATATATATATATATATATATATATATATATATATATATATATATATATATAATTTTGTTTAAACTCAATTTTAAATGTACAGGGTAATGATATGAAACCCTTTTCCATTCTAATTGTTAAAAATATACAAATAACGCATTTTCATCCCAATTATTGATTTTACATCTTCGAAAAAATATATGGATATTAAAAAAAAACGATTAATTTAAATAAGGTAATAGTTTTAATTTATTATTAGATTCATATATACATACTTAGTGAGTACAAACATCAATTTAGAAAATCAATGTAGCGAATTTCGGTATTATTTTATTGTTGACTACTTGTATTATACTGATTCAACTATTAAATTCAAATATTTCAAGAAATTGCGATATTCCAGTAAATAAATAAATAGTAGCCTACTATACAACGAACCCGGTATAAATGCTTCTTTTAGTCATTTTTTATTTTGGTACATATAAGTTATTTTTTATCTATGATGGTTTTAGTTATTCACCAAAATGTATTTAAAATACCTTTTACGAATTAATTTGAGATCAGTGTCAAATCTATTTGATAGGAAGATTTGTTTCCAATTTTTTACCGATATCTACTAAATAAGCACTTTTAAAATATAATAATGGCCATAGGTTGTTGACACATTGGGTAAATGAAGTAAAATTTTTTTAAAAATGTTTAGTCTGATTTATTATAGTTTAAAATGGTCTTTGGAATTATTGAGAGTAAAGTTCGATGAATATGCAGTATTCCAATATCCACTTATTTGATTCCGGAGAGCTCAATTTTCAAAAGATAAGCAGACAAAATAAAATGATCACACCAACGGTTTAGTGGTCAGTTATTATTTCATAATATACAGTTGAAATAGCGATTGTTTAAGCAGAACATAATGATAAATAATAAGTCAAACCGTTGAGAGATTTCCGAGTGAACAGAGATCGTGCCTTACTTTGCAGAGTAACCAGGTTATTGAAATCAAGTTACAGTAGTTGATTATGGAAGCAGATTTATTGTTTAGTAATGTCAAATTTTTAAACTGAATTAGAGTTGAAATCTAAAATATGTAGAGGAAATATAAATAGCTTTGTTATAAGTAGTATAATATAATTCATTCCTCAATATGATAAAGAAATGTTAAAAAAATTACTAACACTAATGAGGTATTTAGGAATTTTGCGTCTCAAATAAAACATGGATTTTGTGGGTGAATTATAACTATTTCTTCTTTTTCTAAATTTTAATAATCTAATAAGTTACCGAATTTGTTTTAAAATTCCGTTTAAATTATAGCAAATATACAAAATGTTGAGTAGTAGCTTACAACTCGAATTTGAAACAATTTTATTTATTGAAATATCAGTCAAATAAAATAACAAATTCTGGAACAATAGAAAATGAAACCTTTTTGTAGTTTCATTTATATGATAATATACTGACTAGATTGTAAAAAAAAATTGAAAGACATCAAAATTATTCAAGATCACACCGTCGCTTGTTTCCATCTTTTGCCACCATAAGTAGATGAAAGGTGGCGTTGAACGTAACCAAATTAAAAAAAAAACATCAAAGATAATGCGTTATTTGATGAAAGTACAGAAAGAAGGTGAGTAGTTGCAGTTGTTGTAGATTCTACGCCGTCATACTTAATAATTAATGTTTAATGTGAGTTCATTTAAAGATACAGGAAGTGGCAGTAAATATAACATTATGATTCCATCTGAAAGAGCAGCATTAGAAACAGAAGTACATTGGATTCCATTACAAATGAGCAATTGTTTACATAATGTACTTTACACAATTATTTAAACTGTGTAAATCTAACATATTAGTAAGGTGAATCAATATAGTTTGCAAAACAAAGGTTATTTTACACAGGAAGTGCAGTTTAAAGTGAAGAATAGTGCCAACGTTGAACTATGTGCTTCTATTTCTAATGCTAATCTTTCAGATAGACACATAATGTTATATTTTCTACCACTTACGTATTTTTAAAATATACTTACAAATAACATCGCTACTGTATAATTTATTAACTACGACAGTGTAGAATGTCCATTACCTCCAACTACCGTACTCTTACTTATTTCTCAACTTTGATCAAATATAGCATTAGTTTTGGTCTTTTTTTTTAATATTTGTTTAATGGGCTACCACCACATTTCATCTACTTATAGTGGCGAAATGTGGAGACAAGCGACAGTATAATGTTAAACAATATTCATATATCTTTCCATTTTCGAGTATGTAATAACATGTATACTATGTATATAATACAAACAAATATGTTTAACAATTTTTCGTTTAAAATATCTTGTTGCAACTGCCGTACTTGACCATCAGAGCATTACTAATAAATTTCACAGTTGTGATTGCTCGGCTAGTTAAAAATTAAATATGCACCCTGTTGTTAACTTTTTGGTTAGGCAATAACTATAAACTCATTTATATTTCACATAAATTATGTTATAATCATAATAAGTCTCTGATTGTTTCACACATAAAATGTTTCAAAGGAAATGTAATTGATAATAACAAATTAATGTTCATTGAATGATCTTGGAAATGTTTCAATACTAAGCCATAAAAAAAAATTCCTTCAGTTGAGGAATTTTATAAATATATACGTAACTTATGGTATTAATATTTCTACCTATAGATATCAAATTGAGAATTTACGTCATTTTTTACTAGTCGGAACAAACCATGTGCAGTGTAGCCGGTGCAGTGTAGAATGGAGGCCATTTTAGGCTAGTGTCTACATCGGGACCACTATTTTTGTTAGAGTCAATCCCTAGTGAATAATAAATCTGTTAAGTAAGTTAATTATATTATATCTAATTTTAGTAATCATTATTTAGAGTATTAGTAATAGTCCCTCATCACGTTCTGGCTGACTGAGTGGTATTTAGTTTTAGTCGATAGGTCTGGGCTGTGACCGTTGTGACAACCAAGTTTTAAAAGATCCACGAACCGCTATTCCCAACCTAAATTAATAATAATAATCATAAATAAGTATCCCATTTGCCGCGCGAATATCTACTTTATTATACAGAGATAAGTATAACCATTAACCGAGAATTAGAAATAGACCATGACGATAAAAATTAAAGTTTTTTAATTTCATATTTGAAAATCATATTTCTATAAATATCTTTCTGTTTCTTCTACTTGTAAACATGATAATAAGGTGTTTGTGTTAGCATTACAATTACACCAAGCATTGGAATACACAATGTATTTAAAACACATCAAACTTGTGAAGAAGCAAGTGCTTTACCTAATATAAAGGCGAAAAACACAGCACTGCGAAAATATATTGAAAAGATCCCGGTGCGTCTAGTTAGATCTGGAAAATAAAATAAAAATCAGAATTGAATCATGGTGGTAAAATGACAAGTTAATGGTGTACTAGTTTATTTCATTTCTAGAAATATTTCAGATTAGGACATACGTACTGCAAAAATTAAAAAAAAAAAAAAAAAAAAAAAAAAAACAAAGAAAGCTTTGTGCATCAACTGAATTAATTAAGAGTGCTTTATTAAAAGGCCTCATGTAGATATTAATTATTATTATTAGAAGTTATTTTTAATAAAATGTATATTACATTAAAAATTACAGTTAGGATATGATAAATGTGGAATAAAAGCTTTTTAACATAATTAATTACCAAAAGTTAAGTATGTTTAACTGTATAAAACGATAAAGGGCATGTAAAAAATAAGTATATATATATATAATAGCGTAATTATTTCGTCTTTTTCAATTTCCCCTTTCGATATATATATATATATATATATATATATATATATATATATTGTTGCATTTTTCGACCGTGTAAATTGAAACAGACGAAATAATTACGATATTTTTTTCTTTTCATTTTATACAAATTAATAATAAATTCATATAAAAAAGAAAGATATGTAAAATCAGAGTATTCCTTCAGAAATGTCCAAAACGTTTTTTAAATCAACATCCAACATACTGTACAAGATAAACTGATGGAGATTTTAAATTAGGTTGTGCTTCAACAACAATTCTTTTCGACTAATATATATTTTAATATTCTGAAAATCCCAAACAAATATTAATGTTCTCGCGGATTAGAAACCACCTAGTTACATTCAACTAGATTCAACTACTTAGTTACAGGTGTAGAGTATATATTATATAGTTTTGCTTTGGTGTAATACCTTTCTGAAAAACAACCAACCGTAACAGAAGAAACATCATGTTAAAAGGAACATTTGAGACATTTAAAATTATAAAACATGAAACAGAGTAATGAAATGGTAACATTTTTCGTGATATTCATGTATACATAGCACTATTACTTGATTCCTAATGTCACATTTTAAGTAGATTTTATTGTAGTTTTAAAAAAAATTTAATTTATGCTATAAAAGTATAAGGTTTTGAACTTAAATTTTTGTAACCTATTTTTATTCATATAATAATAATAATCTCCACTTCTCCCAAGACAGTGGCTTTTCAAAGGCAGATAAGGAAGAAAATACGAGGTTTAATATTCAGCTCACGCCTTTGTCTCTTGTAGTAAGAATATCCTTAAACACATTTAACGGATAACATTAACTTATCTAATGAAATGAAATTATCATCAAACTTTTATCTTTATTTCTATAGTAGTGCAATATTTCCATATTTTATTTGTAATCTTTCATTTTCAATTAATTAGGAACTGAAATACAAAAACAATTGCTTAATTCCATAACATTGGGTTCCAATTTATCACTTTTATAGAGAAATATTTGTAGATTAAAGTTACTATGCAAAAATTAAATAGATATAAACTTTTAACGTTTCTTACAGTTTTGAAAAGTCGCAACAAAGACTAAATTGTAGTTTATTGTGTTTACATGTTTATAAAAGATTAAAGAGAAAGCTTTATATTATGTCCTAATATCAATTTGTATATTCAAACTAAATTTAGGAAGAAGAAAATAAATACTAAGAAAAGAATTATTATTGAATTACGCTAATTTAATCTTATTCGAAAATTAAAAACTCAAAGTAGCTATTGAGTTAGAGGTTATTTACTATGAGAAGAATATTGTTTATCTACATAAAAATTTCAGTTGGAAAAAAATTTAAGCATGTAATTATCAATTTTAAAACAATCGAATCATTTACGAAGTATACTAGAAAATCTATTTGTTTTATTATTTTTGTTTGTTTGTTTATTTTATTAGTGATTCAGATCGGATATAAATAAAAGTATATTATTAACTTTTTTCGTTATCGCTTATAGCCTCCACATTCAGCATTCATTCATGGCTGACACGAATGTTCATAAATATGTAAATGAAAATATTGGGCAAAACAATGTTCCAAAGCGAACAATTATTTAATAGACTATTTTAAAATCATGAACAACAAAATGGCCAGTCTGAAGTTATTAAAAGTAGGTGTTTAAACCTATAAACTATAGTTTGTGACACAACAGATGACTTAGTTCAGCTGACCAAACATTCAAAATAATGTTACTTTTTTTGGTAATTCACTAATTTGCATGTTATTTAATACAATTACAAATTTCAACACCCGAACGTAAATTAATAAGTATGTACTTTAATTACACGAAATTTTGATAATTAAAGCACATCTCTATATTGATTTTATATTTTACTCAGATTAAACTTTCACGTCCTGAGAAAAGTAGACAAACATCAATGTCAAGTTTTAATGAATGAGTTTATCTGACTGAATGATAAAAGTAACATTTATAATAATAATATTAGTACAATAAAACAACAAGAGTGATCATTTGTAATATACTTACACAGATATACATATAATAATTCAAAATTACATGAGTATTTACGTTTATTTCTGAATTTTTAACAATTAACGTTTAGCTAATGCCATTCAGTTTCAAAAATACATCTCTTTATAAGAGACTAATTCAAAAGGCAACACTGTTTTTAAAAATATTTCAAATATTCATTTGTTATAATAGTTTTATGGAAATATAATTTTTAATTTTACTTTGGACTAATACACTAATGACATCAAAGTGTTTTAAAAACTTACAATATCTAGTCAAAATTACACGAAAAATCATGTAAATATAGTTCATAAATAATTAGGACTTAGTAGAGATTCTGATATATTATGAACGGGAGAACATCTTTCTAATTTGTGTTTAACTCCACATGTTTAACGTATTATTTTCATTCAATAAAAACGAATATTCACTTATCCATATTCTCCAAACATCTACTTTGATTTTTCCTCTCGCTCGTCAACCTTAATACATGTCCCAATCTGTAGTATTCCTTACTTATCATGTTTTGTGTTTCATTGTACCATAATAGCATAATCACGCAGGTTCCTTCCGATACTGGATGTATCTAATTTAGTATTGAAATCTTACACGATTTTAATCTTGTTTATAAACATTCACCGTCCATACAAAAATAGAGACAAAAAACACAAGTTGTAACAGCTATGAAGGACATGTTGTGGTAATACCCTGGAGTATGTCTTGGAATGTGTATTGATTTCCTGGTACTATTATAATATATATCACGAATATTATGAAAAATATCAAGGCGGTGTCTCCTACTTTTGTTAGATTTTAACAATTCGATGATATCCTAATATTTTTGGTAAAATTGAAGACATAATTTACGGTAGGTCATGATACTACGTTGTAACAGATTGATTAAGGTTTAATACATAATAATTTCAGAGTTGTTTTTTTTACAAAATAGTTTTTTTTTATATTTGAATAGTGTTTTTCTTCAATAACAATCTATTTTTAATTTAAATGGACTATATATTATAATAACATCAATTAGTCTTTTTAAGGACGAGGAATATTAGTATTTTTTTTTATTTGGAGGTTTGCAGAAACAGCAATATACTTTCCTAATAATTATTATAATATTATTTGCAGGAAAATATGTTTTCAAATAGGTGAATTAGAACAACAATACAAGTTACCTAACAGTTATAAGCCAATATTAATATGTATTAAAGCGAAATTATATAACGAGGGATCTTAGCATTTTAAAATTTACAACCTTTTGTCATGGAATGATGATCTTTTTTGTTCGCAGTATTATGACATGTTTAAAAAATAGTTGTTTAAAACATACATTTCAAAAATTGAATCTATACAGAATATAAATTACTAGATATATTGTTTATTGAAAGTTATATTTTGGCAACTCATACCAATATTTACATATTTTCGTCAATGGTGTAAATTTGTATGTATGTGTAAAATCTAATTTGCCATAAATGAAGAGAGCTACCATGACGAAAAATTTAATGAAAAAACATAATTAACTGCAATACATTCCTGATATTAAGAAAATTTTGTTTTAATTTGCTTATCAACGGTCAAATTATTATGAGGTTACTACAGCGTATACTCATAATATTTTATTAGCTACATTACGTTCAATAGTAACTCTTACAGCTAAACCATCTGCTCTATTTTATAAACAATAGGAATAACATTAAACTATTCTGTAGTAAACTAGTCAGAAGTAAAATATTGATTATGTATTTTTATGAAACAGTCGTGTAAAAGTCAAACAAGATGGCAACAGAAATAGGTTGTAGTTAATCTGACGGGAGTTTGAGGTAAAAGTAGCATATACGTCATTTACAGCCCATCAAATTAAATGGGGAGTAGAGCTTCTACAATCTTATGATTTAGAGTTTCATTAACTTAACTGTACAAATAAACAAAACTGTTATGAAAAGAATATTTAAGCTTTAAAACTGATAATGAAATATGTAAACTAGAGCTCCAAAACAATATTTTGAAATAAATATATTGTAAATATAAATTAAGTTTAGTGTTTGTTCTTCACTTAATGGGTGAGAGAATTTGAAATATATTATTTAAAAAAAATAAAAATAAACTTTTAGTGACGAAAAGCTTGTTTATAATATTAAATTTGAGTTTATGTTTTCGTTCTTATTACACATATTACGAGAGACAAATAAATGTACATTTTTTTTTTTTATGGTTACCTCAATATATATCACGTTTCCCAGAAAATGTCAACATGAGGCCAAAAGGGATAAGTTGACGATAATAATAGTTTATCAAAAAATAATACAGTCATTTATGTTTTTTTTGTGTCCATTTATAAACAATGAAGATGGATAATAATAGTATTACTATTAAAATAGCAATAAAATGTTTAAAAATTAATGGTTGGGTAAATTATTGGAATTAATAGTTTCTAATTCTATAATTTCAATCTCAATTACTTTATAAAGAACGCTCAATTTTATTCTATTGATTTAATTCAATTTTGTAAAACTTTTTTTTTATTCTGAATTAATAATATTGTTATACCTTTTTATTTGAGACAATTGTCATCATGTAGGAATACGAAACAATGCATATTGTTTCGACAATTCTAGTTTCATGATGTATAACACAACACCTAACTTAAATACGATGAAAAACAAGAATTCTATGGCAAGATTTAAGGATTATAAACTAAAGAATTTAAAGAAACATACATGCGAACACAATACAAAATGTAAAATAAAAAATACAATTATAGAAAAAAAGTTTAATTTGTAGATCAGGTAAATCTCAAATTTTCGCGCCGTCATTATTTCATCTTTTTAAAAACAAATGAAATGAAATTGTTTGTCTTACAATAAGTACTAATTTTCTCTTTTGTATTTAAGTATTGTTCTCAGGTAATCTTGTTATTTTATTTCAACTGTAATCCAAAGAGATAAATTTGTTAATATTGGACTTTTCTTTCTGAATTTCAACAAATGATTGAAATTTCAATAAATATTCCATCCGATATGGAACATTTCCTTCAAGATTCCTCTTGAGGATTGAATAAATTTCCCTCACTTGTAATACACATTGTAGAGTGTTGCTATCATACGAATCAGATCGTAGGGGACACACCAACCAGAAAGTGTCCTTCCATTTTAGAAGACGTTAAATTGGAGGCATATTACAATATTTAGGAATGCAATATTTAGGAATCCTTCCATTTTAGGAGACCTTAAATTGGAGGCGTATTACAATATTTAGGAATGCAATATTTAGGAATCCTTCCATTTTAGGAGATCTTAAATTGGAGGCGTATAACAATATTTAGGAATGAAATATTTAGGAATCCTTCCATTTTAGAAGACGTTAAGTTGGAGGCGTATAACAATATTTAGGAAATCCGTAATCAATATTTAGGATTTCCAGTATCTCTGAAACATTTCTGAACACATTAATTAGACGTACTACTATATTCACATGTACAGAAAAATAAAAATATGTGTTATAGTTTAAATAATTCTTATGTTTTTTAATTAAGTTACAGAAAACTCTTACACTTAACTATGTATCTGTAAAATTAAGAGATATATTAGGATTACAAAATAATAGAGTATTTTGTAACACTTCAAAACGAATGTCAGAAGTCATTACACAAAGAACAAAGGATAATGTGAACACCTAGAAAGTACAACTACAGTATAATATCTCAATCTAAAAAATATCAGCCTATCCCAACTACACTGTAATGTCCACAAGATCTACTCAATTAGCATAGGCAACAATAAATGTAGGAAGTTTTTGGAATTTGTGGGAATGTTAAAATAACCTCAAATACTTGTTTATAAAAATTGTAGAAAATATTAGGTCATGTAACAGTAATAAAAAAAGCCAAATATTTAGGATGGATATAAAATGCACCAATCATCGATAAAGGGAAAGATGATTCTGTAAAACTAGACATAAATATCAATTAATGAAATATTACCTAAACTCTTTCCATAGAGGAAATAAGAGTTAATTTTTGTTTTCTTGAAGACAACCACGATTTAATTTTTAACGCATAAACAAAATACAGTATTCTCCTTATGTATTATTATTGACGTAACAGATTCAAAGTACAGAGAAGTTTTTTAAAAATTTATTCAAGAAATATTGATTTGTTTTTATTTGCTATTAAAACAATATGTAGAAAGAAGAGAGAAATTTAATATAAAATACGTGTGCAAACTCTATAGTCATTAGAATAGTGAGATTGAGATTGAGATCGTATGTAAGTTTAAAGTGTGTTATTTTTATACGAATATTAATATGTTAAAAATGAGGTAAATTGGTTCCCTTTACCATTTATGGTAAATAAATTTAGATTTTTTAAATATGATTTGAAAATATTAAAAATAAAGGTAAATTACACACACTGCTACAACATCCAATTAAACGCTAAATGAGTAAAAAACGAGTGGAAATCGATTCAATCTATTAACCGCAAAACAAAAAGATGAAACTGTAAGGTAGAACAACCTTCAAGTTTTCTTTGGATTTGGTGTCGAAATACTGAAGTATATGTGTTTCGTTTCTAAAAATATAACACTCAAGCTTTGAAGAATGGTAAAATAAACCTGATATAATTTTGTTATGCAAATTATTGCATCTAAACATTACTTTTAAATTAAATATTTGATAAATACATTCCCTATGTATTACTTTAATTAAAAATTAGAATCGTAAAAGTAATTGTATACCCAATATACTATTAAATTATGACAAAAACAGAAGTCAATACTTAAAATCTGCTTATTTTAAACACCTAATGAATTATTTAAACAATTATTATAACTTTTTATAGATAGAGGGTTTAAAAACAGCTATTTACTAACCAATATGGATTGATTTAGATTAAAAATAAACAACAACACGAATGATCAAAATCGTTTTGTTTTTTTATCATACTAATTGGCTATCGCAACCATAACTTATACAAAAGGCTGCTCTCGTTCAATAATTATAATACTCTCAAATATTTTGGCTAAGAGAAATCATTAAGATTTATTCCCCTCACTATCATATTTATTCTTTATTATATTTTAAAAGTAATGTTTATAATATTTTATTGTCTTTACAATTATTTAATTAAACAAAAGTTGGATTATGTTCCTACTTAGATACGCAACTCCTAGGTACTTCTAATTAATTGTATGCATTTTGTTTAGTAAAAATTATCCTTTGGTAGTTTTCCAATTAATTATCTGCTGTTAATTGTAGTTTTAAAGTTGAGTAAGAGAAGGGCTAGTAAATAACTATAAATATCTCTAAATATTTTTATATTATGTAGATTGAAATATACTGGCACTGATCCATTCAGTCTTAAGTTTCAAAACGTTATACTCGATTAAATATTAAACACGTCATCTCTTTTCTTATCTAGTTGTACCATGTTCCTTTTTTAAAGGAGAGGTAGTGATGGTTCATTTCTCTGTATTTTACAACACAATATAAACATACTTATAGTTTTCCATATATTTTGTGAGCTAACACCAACGATTTAGAAATCATTGGCATGACAGTAATAATTGGAGCCATTTTAACCACCAAGGAGATATTGGGCAATTATACAACTGTAACTATTACCTTACATTTCTGTAGTCTTAATATTTATATTAGAAAAAATATTTGACCAAAAATTAATTTAATCATCCTTGCTAATAAATATAAAATTAATAAAAACAATAAATGTTTTCTAAAATATATTACATTCTAGCTCTCACCATTCTCTATAGCCATTTTTGGGTATAAATATTGGTGATATATTACTTTATAAAGGAATCTCATTTTAAATAATATTAAACTAAAATATTCACTTTGCCTTTTACTTTAATTTTTTTTTTAAACTAAATAATTCACATTATAAACAGACTTATTTTCCAAACCATCGACTAATTTAGCAACAAACTTAGGTCTACTTTATCAACTTAAGTGTATAACATATTACAGGAAATACTATTTCAAGGTAACCACACATATCACCATATATACAGCCGTTTGTTCAATTTTGATATATATGTAAACAAAGTAAACAATTTCATTAAAAATAAATTAATATTCCACAATTTACACAGAAACACACGATAAGTAGTCTATATCTCTTAACATACTTTAATATGCAGTGTTTGAGTTTACTTTGTAACTATTCTAATACACGTAAATTATCAGACGTGCAAGGAATTTGATATTCTTTAATCTACTGAGTGTGAAAGACATGCTGCAATATTCAAATTCATAACATTTATTTGAGTTTTTCCATTATTGTTCTTTTAGTATTACCTATTAATAATATAACAAGCAAAACTGTGATTCCGCAAAAACTGACAGCCGAATTAGCAACTCATAATTCTTTCTGGTAAAATGAACTTCTTTCAGAAACATTATTTATATTTCGTCAAAATATTAATATCAAAGATAAAAGTGTTCGTTTTCCTTTAACCCCAATTTTTAAAGCTTTTAAATAAAAATAAAAACGAAAGTGGCTTATAAAAATGTCTGTTAAAAAATATCTGAATGTACCTTAAAAAATATCTAATAAGGTTTTATTAATAGTTTATTATTTTGTACGTGAAATTGAAAAAATATAACTTGTTGTTAAGTGTTTTTGATATTTGATTCATAACTTATATATATATATATATATATATATATATATATATATATATATACACACATACATAACAACAAAAATGTATTTTTGATAAGTTTGTTATATATCGGCCGTTAAACTTGACCTTGTATTGAAAAGCTTCAATTTAGGTCTTAATGATAAAATATATTATTGCTGTCATAAAAATATACCTATATTTGGGTTATACTTTTAAGATAAAAAATTAGAAACTGGAAAGATCTTGAGCCTTTTTTCTTTATTATTATTGAAAATATATCTGTTGTGCTATTTACAATGAACACATATTCTTAAAATGGATAAACATAAAATAAATTTAAATAATAACTGTTCATAATATTTATACAGCAATGCATATTTTCCATAGTAATTATTTGTTCAATAACAAACCCAAAAAAATCATAGTTTTACTCTCACACAATACAACACGAATTACCAAACGCTGTACTTTTCCCCACAGATTTTTTCAATGATTACTATATAGGAGAATTAACTGTCAGGTATATACTATATAGCCAATGTAAAATTCTCTAATTACTTACATATTATACGTAACGTGACCATTTTAACATGACATTCGTATTACTTGACGTTTTTACAAATAAATTAGTAAATACAAATGATACGATTGAGAGACGAGTGTGGTTAAATATTTTTTTTTTTATTAATTAATAAAACTAAAATAAAGAAAAACAAATTTAACAAAAAAAATAATTTCTCTAATTGAAATAATATTACTTTTTTTTTTTATTTTATTTTACAACCAACCGAAGAGTCGATGATTTTTTTTACGGGTAAATACTTTCAACACATACAATTACATCAGACCGTTATCTAAATGAAACTTTCATTTGGATTGTTGTTTACAATATTTTATTTTATTTTATTTTCTTGTAGAAAGTAGTTATACTTTTTAACTCTAATTACATTAATTACTTTTCAATTCGTGAACTTATATAATTGACTGTTATTTACATAAGTTATCTGTTACTTATTATAAAATCATAATCAATATATGAAATCAGAGACTACAAAACTAAATGATAATTATTTGTTAAAGAATCTATCAGGTAATGTTAAGTTTAGTATGTCATAACGTTTTATCTATTTTATGCTGCATGTAGTGTATTTATCATTAGATCCTACAAACAGGAATAAAATATCATTTTATAGGTTAGTAACGGTTCTTCATGATAAGCGTTTATGAATGTTTATTATTGGAGTTCCAGATACAAATGTATACCTAACTTTTATGTTTATTAAGTGTAAACCATTCGTGTTATATTTGTTGCAGCAATACATGTGAGTTGTAATTATTATCCGATAATGATTGTAGGTGATTAGCTAATATATTGTTAGTTTGCTAGTTTTTTAGTAATTTCTATCGATCAATGTGAAGTTTATAAAGAAGCCTATATTACGCATGTTGAATTAATTATAGGGTTCAATTTCTCTCCTTGCATGAGAGAAGCTGAACCCTGGGTTCTGTTAGTAAATATAGTAGAATTAATTTTTAAATGAAACGATAATCATTGTTTTCTCTTTACTTTGTTATAAATATGACTCTCCTGTCCTTTATGCACCAGATAAATAAATATTAGCCAAGAAGTTAAATCATATAAAAATATTTATTTAATTTTTAATATTTAAAATAAGTGATTAAACTTTGGATAATTAAATGTTCAATTGTCCAGATCTCCAAAGAACTATTGTAAAATAAATTTACTAATGGACACCTAATAAATTATTTGAATATTTATATTCAGGTTCTTGGTAATAGTCAAAAATTTGAAGTGTTAAATTTAGACTTTTTTATCTTTTCGTTTTTCTCTCTAAACAAAAGTATTGAGGCAAATATATCAGAACTTTCATCGCACAAAAGTCCACTTTATCCAATTGAGTAACGCATCTCTCTTGATACTTTTTAATAAAAGTAAAACTTATTATTACTTAAATTATCTTCTGGTAGAGTAATAAAGATTTTAATTAACAACGATATAAGATCATATAATTTAGATTTTTAATTATTCGAGTATGAAAAGAGATGGGATAACATTTACATTTAACGTGAAAATACAAGGATAAGCTATATAGACAATGTACTAAGTAAGAAAAATAATTGTAAAGGGGTTAATGTTGTGTTTAAGAACATTCACTAAGGCCTGAGCTGAATATTAAACATGACATTTTCTTTCTTATCTCCTTATAAGAAGCTCACGTCTTCGGGAGAATGGGAGATTATAAAGTTGTGTGCGTTTCATATTCGCTAAATTACTGTTAACATCAATTTAAGAGCAAAATTATCATTCCTGCCCAAATAAGTATACAATTTGAACGATATTTATTTAAATTTTTTGTTATGATAACCAATAAAATTTTGAAAATATACAAATCCATCCGTTAAGTAGATAAATTATTGTAAATTTAAATATTAAAAAAAATAAATAAATCGCAGTAAGTAGTTATGCAAATATAAAAAAAAAAAACACCAACTTGCTTTTTTACAATAATATTTCAATACTTGCTAGTAAAAACGTATAAGCGGAAAAAACAAATAATTAAAAAATCAATTGCTTTTTTACTTCAGTATATTTCGATATTTTTGTCGTATCAACTATTAACACAATCTGTGATATATTTAATTAAATTATTTCGGTAAAAGGAATACATTTAAAGTAATATTCAAATATTACTTGTTAATTAAACTGCCTGCTATCCAATTACTTAGTACAAATATATTGCATATTAAATTTATATCATCTGATATACCAGATATGTATGAATGTTAATTTATTATCATTATCCCAAAGATTTTTGTGAATTAAGTGTCAATGCTTTAATATATATATTTAGAGCAGTTTTTTACTGTGATTTAACCTAAATTACGTCCATAATTTAATTTTATGTTATAGCATAAAGAAATATATACATGATTTTACATAAATAGACACATGATCTAAAGTATAGACATAATATTATTAATTATTAATAATTTATATTAAGAATAAAAAATAAACTTAGTGGGGAAAACAACTATTTTATAAAAAAACGAAAAAACTTACATTATTGTAATGACAACAACAACATGTCTTTTGTTTGGAGTTTATTAAAATCAACATGCAGTAGAGTATGGATAAATATAAACACTAAAAATATATGGTAGTATAAATAATTACCAACCAACGAATATGACTAATAAAAGACATACTACCTTTTCCAACTTTTTAGGTATAACAGAATTATTAAATTTTAGTAATGTAACTAGTCACTATATATACTTTGGTATTTGTCAGTATTGGAATAAATAATGCCTGAAAACACTTATAAACAGAAAGGAAATTTATTTCAATCGAGTAGAATAATAATTAATTCTTCGAGTAGTACATGATAAACAAATCAGTACCATGATGTTGAGAAATGGAAGGTTTGGTAAAATAAGAAATTTTTATAAATGTAAATATCGGACAGCTATTACAAAGGGATTGCTAGCGCTTTTTAATTTGAAATCGCCCATATGACATTTATTTTAAGCCTTAACCAATTTAATGCTAAATTGTTTCTGGTAAACTTAATTTTATTGAACATTTCTCATTAATCATGTGTATGTTTAAAACTAGTTTTACAATTTTTTTTAATAAAAATAATACATATTAAGTAATACTAAAATGACGATTTGTCAAAAGTTTTATTTATTCTTAAACTAAAGTTAATGAACATAGGATTGTAAATTTTTGCTTGGTGAATCTTGACCTCTGATACGACTAAACTGGTGGGTTTGCATTGTAATATATTTCATTAATCGTCATAGTAGTTAGTATTTTCTGTTGAATTTTGTTAATCCTTCAGGTTAACAAAATAATTAATTGCTACATCAAAATAAACGGAATTTAATACTTTCACAAATTTTAATTACAATATTACGAGTTAAATATTTTGATTCCACAAAATTCATCCACATTTCATTATTTTGCATCTAATTGTTAATAATTTAACTACAATAAATTTAGTACTATACCAATTTCGATAATGTGATTGTAGGTTTTGTCAGCAGCCTATTTAGGCATTTATTCCTATTGCTGCATTATGTTGGCTTTATGCATAATTATAGACCATGGCAATTGTAACTGATACAAACGAGCTGTTATTCAAAGACTTCACAGTTAAAAAAAAAAATTATACAATCGGATCATATGAGCTCATATCAACGCTTTCTTAGTTGTAGATTTAGTAGGGTAATAATACAATAATATGGATATTGATAGGAAGCGATAAATAAATGTAACATATTTCACTAAAATACATTTTACCCCTTTTCAACATGCAATATATTACAGGCATAAACATAGTATAAAGAAAATATTATATTATACTGGCCTCTTTAGTGAAAAAATTATGTTCTGTAATTAATTTAAGGCATATAAACAGATGAGGCCAGTACAATATAATATTTCCTTTATACTATGTTTATTCCTGTAATAAATTGAATAAAATTGAATGTTGAATAGGGGTACAATGTATTTTAGTAAAATATGTTACATTTATTTATTGATTCCTATCAGTATCCACATTATTGTAAATTAATTACCAAACTTAATTTTTTGAAGTGAAAAATTTATATTTGAAGCTATAATTTTAATCAGCCTTAAAAAAACAAATTTTCACTAAAACATTTAATGCCATTGATTACTCTTTTTTATAATGATTGTTTAGATTAATACACTATTTTTAGAATTATAAGTAATATAAATATTACTTATTGCCCCGAGTATATTTGCTCGGGGCAAAGTTAAAAGTTTAAATCTTAAAATGCGAATGACATTATGTGCAATTTGTATATTATTACAGTGATGTATAAAGATTTTGTCACAGTATAATTAATAATTTATGACTCAATAACTAAATAATATAATTATCATACACTTTTGTTAAATATTGTATAATGTTATTATATTTAATCACAATAAACTGGAGATAAAGTGAAACTAAGATACACTTTAGGGTGTGGTAATATTTACTAAATTAAAACGTAATTACAATAAAGTTTTAAATGAAAATAAAAATTACTAAAGTCAGTTGCCAATGTCAAAAACAATGTTTTAAAGAAGATGCGTATATCATCAACGTATTTCCTATTACGTCGATAAAAACAATTATTACCCATGACATAGTTTCCTCCTAACAGCGTTCAGTATAACGTAAAATACAACTCTGGATCTTAAAATCGATAGAATTGAATTTACGCTGACAATGATTAGAATGTTTAGAAGTAAGTTCAAGTTATTATTTGTAGGTATTTAAAAATTAAAGGTGGGTGCAGCTCTTTACTTCGTACGTTTTAACAATTTAATTTTGTATTGATAGGCATATTGCAATGTATTAACTGCTGTTTGCGAGTTTAAAATAATAAAAAGAACATGTAATTGTACATTCAATGGAATACATTTAGATTTAATTAAAATTTTAAACCAAAGTTTCTTTTTGTTGTTAACTGAATTACAAAAGTTACTGAATGCATCAAATTAAATTAATTCTCTAGAGAGAAATTCCTTTTTCCACTCTACCTACTATAGTTTTGGTTGAATCTACTTGTTACACAATCACTTAACTTAATTCCACCTTACCTTGCATAACACACATCTATGATGTATACCATTTTATTTTTGGTAAAAACGTGTATTAAACATAGGATTGAGAAAGTATAATAATAGAAATAATAAAAGAAAAGAAAACATTGACAAAAGAAGTCTTTTTAAAAAAAAGATTTTAAATATTTTATTTAGCTAATAAATATACATACACACAAAAACACCTACATATATAATGAAGAAAACATTTAATACAAATAGTAAATAAAACACAAGTTGTATAAAACAAGGTTTAATAATTAAACTCCTTTTAATGACAGTATCGACATCCTCATTGATGCATATTATGATACAACAAACAAATTACAACGGTTTTTTATACGTAATAATATCATGATTACAGCTGATGTATCAATGAGAATAGCGACATTGTAGTTGAAACGCCATGAATAATTAAACGTGATTTATGTGAGTTTGTGTTCCGTTTATAATGCTTTGAAGATACTATTTCTTTTGCTTTTATCTATTTCCCTTGAATAAATGATTTATTAGTAACAATTTTACTATCCATTTAATATTTAAAGTGAATACTTTTTGTAGGTAGTCACATAAATATAAAATGATGTCTTTTTTTAATATTAAATGATTACTTTTTGTATTTAATCACTTAAATATTAAATGATTACTTTTTAAATATTAAATTATTACGTTTTGTAGATAATCAAATGAAGTCTAACCGCATAGTCCATTATCAATAACCAATAATCCATATTTTACGCTTAACAAAATATATCTTTATATCTTACAAGGTCATATGATGCAGTGGCTGTCTAAATGTACGAGTCGGATATATTTAATAAACGAATTTTATGTTCTAAATCATTAGAACCCTTACAATCTGGCTAGTAAAATGATAATTGGCAGCCAGGAACAACTTATACATTTGGTCTGTCAAAACAAAACAAAATATAATTTCGAAAATGCGTTTTATTACAAATTAGACATTGATTAAGTTGTAGTTCCACGATTTAAAACTATGTTACAGTATTTATATAACATTGAAATAAATTCTACAACCATAAATTATACCAAAATACTCACAACATATTTCACCTTTTGTGAATTATATATTATATTTAGTTTTTCATTTCACTCTTTATATAATTTCCCATTAGTAGTGCCCGAATGTACAGTATCTGAGACTAACATACTGAAATATAATTAAGAGACGTATTTGCACATGGGCCAATGATCGCGTTTCCGAGGTTGGTTTAACCATATAATCTCTCAATTCAATCTAATCTTGGTTTTTGCTAGTCTTTATTGTACTTTCCGTCTTGGTAAACAAAATTATCCACAATAGTAATTGTTACTAAGTACCAATTATTTTTATAACTTGTAACCATGACATTTATATATACCTAACTAAATATGTAATTTTATTAGAATGGCAAATGAGAAAGATTTACATATTAAAGACTGCCCTAATAAAAAGAATGAAATTATTGTTCTTCTTTTTTTTTTTTAAAGAGAGATCATGCATTATTTATTACAGTGCAGACAAACACCGCACCACGACACCCCTTTCAGTTCTTAATGTAACAAGTTTTGTTAATTAAAAATTAAAAATTTAATGTTATTAAATTATGACATAGAAGCTATTGAGTCATTAAAATTAATTTATTTTTAGATGGTTTTTATAATTTGGATAAACAAACAATAGATCTATTCATAAAATATCAATATTAGCTTTATAAATAAAAAACAACATTTGTGTAGACAAAATTTCGCATAGACATTGTCTCTTTAAGAGACTTGAAATATATTCCCTTAAGAAGGGAATTTAAATGAAAAATCGTATTTTAATGTTAAATCACTATATCGTATGAAATATGTGAAATAGTCGAGTTTGTTAACTTAAAATTACGAAAAATTGTTTTAAACTCTTATAATTGTCAATTATGCTAATCTAATTATTAAAAATAATACACATCTTTTTTTTAAAAGCATAATATTGAGTACAATTTCACATTTTATATATTCGTTTACTACCTACATTGTGGTTTTCACACTAACTATACAACTTCGAATGTTATTACAATAAAATGAGAATTCATATTCTTCAACCTGAGTATTATTCAGACAGGAATAGTTTTATGTTTGTTATTTATATAATCAATTTATTATAATTGAGATTAAGAATATTCAACCATTTTTATATGCTTGCAAACATTATCCAAACAACGTCTTATAATCCTCCGTTCCCACAAAGAAAGGAACATCTTAGAGGCAGATAAGAAGGAAAATGTCATGTATAATAATCAACTCTTCCCTTGATCTCCAAAAGCAACATTATCCAGTTTATATTTATCTTACTTACTACGCAAATTGTCTCTGTATATTTACATCATCTTCCTTTATGTATCTTTTAATCCACGTAAATAAGAGTAAAAAAATATTGTTCTTAATCAGTATCATAGCATTGTACTTCCTAAATTTAATCGATGTTAATGTTAAACCTGCATTAACTATTTCAATAACTAAATTGATTTAAAACTGTTATAGTGTAAGTTAAAATAATAAGAATTCTTCGAGGTTCAGTTGCCTAAGTTTCATGTCTAGCTCACAGCTGATTCCGAGCTTTTAGAAAAGTATTTTTGTTGTTATTGACATTATATGTTATATGATACCTTTAGGTCTCATTCCGTTAATTTGAGAAAAAAAAGCGAACTTTAGGATAAAATTTTATTTTATTTGAAGCGTAAATTAAGTTTAAAAGTAATTTTATAAATAAATCTTTGATGGTAAACAACGATTTTAACTAGAAATACTGACCTACGGCGATTTGCCAAGAGTGGAAGTTGATTTTACGTTGTGGAATTGAAAATAGGAATTAACAAATATACTGTTTTTTTTTTTTTTTTTTTTTTTTGTCAACAATACATCTTGCGAATCGACTCACCAATAGTTTCTCTATAAGTTTCTACCTTCTTTCAGTTAATTTACAAACATAAATCTTAAACCATATATAATATGGAATGACATATTAATATTGATTGGAAAAATAACTTTAAACTTCAATATTGTATATGTCAAAGAAACTCGTAGAAAGGAATATTTTTATCAAATTTGTAAAATACTATGAATTAAATGAACGGTAAAAGCTAATTCTAAATAAACAAGGCTAAAAGTTATATTTTTGATTCTGATAATGAACTGAACTTTTTAAATATGCAGGTGTTTAAAACATAAAAAAATAATATTTTTTTAACATACCATAGAAGGCCGAAAAGGTTCAAATTTAATTCTCCCGTCAGAAAATACTGTGATAACTTAACGGAAAATTGAAATTTAATAAAACAAATATTTAATTATAACCTCTATAATACTGTTTTAAACATTGAATTTTATTTTTTTTGTTATTGAATTGAATATTTAACTTACGGTTTTAATTATTACAGTTTCATTAAAAATTAATTTTAATCTTAACTTATGGATAGTGTAAAACCATCAATGACCTTGATATTGTAGATCAACCAATGGTTGTGATCACTGCATGAAATATGGTCTTCATTTTATAATTTGTTTTAAATATTTTGGCAGTTTCGATTTGTTACTTGCATTCGAAACTGATGAATTTGAATTAAATAAAAAATATAATGTATAGAATTTTAAAATAGATTGAAATAATTGTTAATAGATAAATAGTAATTTAGTTTTAGTTTTAAGTGTCTTCACAAAGTATTAATCCTCTTTATTTCTATATTTATGAATAATTTTGTCGGATCAATCTTGAAAGGTCATCCCAACTAAATAATTTTAAAATACAACTAGTTTAAATCGAAACAGTACTGTATGTTTTACTAATTGACAATTTGTAGGATTTTTTATTTATAGTAAGAGTTTTTTATCTTATAAAGTATTTTAAATGATACTTTCAATTTTAATGTGGTGCTTAAAACCTCCTCAATATATATTCACTTATTTCTTTAGATAGTAATATTGGCATTTTGAATAAAAGGAATCAAAATTAAATTCTGATGTATTATCTGCAAAAACTATTATTAAGAAGAAAAGAGGTTAGGCATAAGATGTAAGTCCTATAATAATCTGCCTAAAAACAATAACTTCCGTTCGTTCTGCTGGGACAGAGTAGATCATCTGAACCCAATTGGATTTTCAGACTTTTCATATTATCGTTTGATCGATTTAGTGAGTCCTATATTTAGTCCTAATGTAAAAGTGCTAATTGGTATATTTTCCTTGTCGCTTTGTGTTATACTGGTTATTTGTTAGATCTAATTTTGTGCATTGTAACTAATATATGTCACTTTTTATACCATGGTTTACAAAACAAGGATAAGTCAATTCAATCTACGGTAGTAGATAAACTAACTGATGTACGTAAATAGATCAGAATCAGAGTTTCAGTTAGATAGGAAACGCTACAAACGTAACTTGTGTGGTAGGGTCATAATTTCCAAAGTAGATAAACATGGATTATGTTGAGCCTATCCCCAGCGGTGATTTAATGGGTAGGTACTAAATTACATCACAACGTCATGACGAATCATCGATCTGAAATATTTCTGCATTCTCAGACAGGAAATTCGCCGAGTTGACCCTATGTACAACAAAAGTTAATTAATCATTGGTTTACTGTCAGAGATAGGATGTGTTTATTATTACCATTTAGATAGATCAAATAAACTATATTTTACTGATTTTGATAAATATCCATTAAGAAAATGTTGGTTTTAATAATACAATAGGAATTACTCTTATTATTATGAAGTTACAGACCAAATATAATAATAGCTGTCTTATGTATATATGAAACTAGGCCTATATAATAAAAAAAGTAAAGAATACCTAGTAAATATTAAGTATTATGATATTACAATAATTTATTCTTTGATCATTATTTTATAAATTTTTGTTTTTAGTTTATTCTTAGTTCTTGTAGTTTTTGTTTTTACTTAATTATAACAATACACATAAAGAGGTCTTAAATTTTATTTTTGATTCTAATAGAATCTCCTGAATACCTTTAAAAGGAAAATTATACTTTAGTGTTGCATTTAAGAAAAGTTTTATTCCCTGAATAATTTCTATGTTTCTTTATTTACTATTAAGAAATGCACTTTTTTACCACTTTTTGTAATATACAATTTCTTTTATTTTTAAATTGGTATATACGAGGTGACTACAGTGATTAGGCACTTGAATTCCGAGGTAACCCAGCTGGATCTTCGACTTAGTTTTCGGTTAGATCTGTCTTTTCATCTTTTCTATCAGGTTTCTCTTAGCCAACTATTGGTCCTATCCGAACCTGACACTATTAGAGTATTCGAAATCTGGATGTCTTAATTTTGTATTACTTTCTTCTTTTATTTTAAAAGTAATTGACGACCAACAAGTTTTTTATATTTTCTTTTTCTTAAAAAAAATAAAATAATAAAAGATGGTAATAATGGCGTTTAATCACACCAGCATTTAAAAATAAGGTATCAATATTAATTTGGTTCGTTTAAAGATAGTTTATGTTTTTGGTTGACAAAACTAAATTTGTGACAGATTGAAAAGGTGTCAATAAATGTATGTACCAATAGATGCTATTGCATCTAACAACTAGCAACAATCGACCGGCCGCAAATACAATGTGAAATATATTCGTCTTATAACGGATTAGTTTGCAACATTTTATTTCTTCAAAGAGCTTTGTCTTAATTTTAGTATCTTACACAAAACCTAATCTAAGAAATAAGACTTTAGGTAGATTGTTGTAGTTTACGGGGAGAAGAATTCACACGTAAACATTGTTTTATCAACTAAAAACATCTTCCTCTTCCTATTTATTGGTTGATAAGAGATTACAAGTAATAGGTTTAACGTTTTATATTAGGTAATTACAATATAGTGCAATAGAGTAAGCCTTGACAAATATTTTAAGTTTGTTTAAAGTCTTGTGAGAATAAGTTATTGATTATTCTAAATAGAAAGGGAATTGTTTTTAAATTTATTACGTTTAATAATCGCTTTTATGTTATAGGTTTTAATTTTATAATTAATTAATACCATATTTGGTACTTTGAGGAAGGATGTTATTGTATTCCAATATATTGGTGTTAATTGTAATAAAACAAGTGTCGAGGCCTAAGATGTATGATCTAGGATGTATCAGATTTATATTATAACTCACAGAATTCTAGTTTATGTAATATCATATCTTTCTTTGTATTAGTTAGGCCTGACGTTTTTTAGGAGCTGAATATTGTGTATCTTGTATATTGTGATTGTTCGGGTTTTGTTTTTCATCTTTTCATCGGGGTTGATTTTAAAATAAAAAATATAAAAAGTCTTGTTAACATATTTTTTATTTTACATAATGAACGCATGTCAGACGTCATTAACATACCCAAATAAATATCATATTATATTTTTAATCAAAACATTATTTGAATAGTGGAGTACAAGACGGCTTTACAATGACCAGGTATTCATCCTAATTAGCGATGTGATCACAAGCCCACCTCGCAATGAACTACAATTGAGAAGACGAATCTCTTCTATATAGTTAATGTATAACATGTCATTATTATAGTTTTAAACATTTTAACTTGGATAGAGACAGTGAAGTACATTTTATATATTATGAATTAAGGAATTAGGGATATTTTTCATTCAATTCTGAATCGGCCATATTTATAAATATATTGCATACGAAAATTCAAGTGATTTGCAATGTGAGTTTAGTAAGTATAAATGATGTCTCAGTTAATAATGTCTGAAGTCTAGTAAGTATTACAAACGAACTAGTGTTATTTCACTTTGCTTGTTCTTGGCAAACAATCCATCTAACATTATTCTCAGAGTCTCTACACTGAATACAGCTGTCTCTTGCCAAATAATTAGATATATTCAACTAATGTCTACTGTAGATTACTTGTCTTAATACTTTTATATTTTTTTTTCTAATATTTAAAATGTACGATATTAGCTTTAAAAGGCGTCTTATTTGAGGATGTTGTTTTGTTTTTATTTATTTTTGTGTAACTTAAGTTTCATTGTTTTTCCCTTAAGGGACACAAAATCATTTTTATTTATTCCCATTTATAAAAAAAGATGATAGACAACCATCATTGCAACAAAGGCCACTCTCTCTGATTTAATTACCTTCTAAATGTTTTGAAAGATGTATGAAATATAGGAACATCTCTCAGGGACACTTCTTTTTTCGTTAAATATCAGTGTGGTTTTATTGTGGAGGGGGTATAACAAAAGCAAAGTAAAAAAATGTCAATACCCAATTTTATGGATTAAAGTAATGGAGGAATTACATAATGGGAAACGTGTATTTTTGTTTTTACGTGCCGGTATTAAAAGCATTTTATTGTTTGTATCATAATATGCTTTTCAAAGTCTTATTAAAATACAGGACCCGGTGTATAGTTAACAATTTGTTCTCGTGTTATTTCTATGACCATGAATAATGTGTACGAATTCAGAGGTATATGTAAAAAAAAAATATATATTAAAGACGGATATTCCAAAGATCAGTACTAGGATTTATTTTATTTACTATCTTATAAACAGCTTAGAATAAAGTTATTTTTCGGGGAAATATATACACTTTTACTGGTGATACTATTTTGTGTTACAGTCAGTTATGCAATCCGATCTACATGCTCTAAGTTGGTATTTTTCTAAGGTCTGCATGGTATTTAATACCGAAAGAAGTTATATGACCTTTAATCTGAAAGGAGCGTCAACATTATTCACGACATCGTTGATTTATAAATGTATGAATTACTTCATGAGGATGTGCAATGCTGTTCATGTATTATGATAGAGCAAGTCAATTGATGTATTTATTTAGGTGTGATTTTGGATAAAGTTTTGACATGCAAAATGAACATAACCACAATAAAACCCTACTTAAATTTTATTTATCATACATTTTTTCTATTGGAAGGATATTCTCCTTTGGCCTGTTTTACGCAAGATATATTTTCAATGGTTCATAGTAGGTTATAGTAGGATATGTATAGGCATGTGTATATCAATATTTTGAAAAAGGAAGTTTTCGATTTTTAAACAAATAAAATTCTTGAATCTTTTAGTACATTTATTGAAACAAGTTTATGTATTAGGTTACCTTACATTTTTTAAAATATCAAAAGCCAATGAAAACCGTATAAAATTACGTATTTTTCAGAAACTAAAGTTTTATATAAAACAGAATAATCATATGTTGACCATAACAAAAATTATCGTATGCATACTAAAAGTAAAAATTATTGAAAACAGTGTATTTTTTAAATATATTATGATATTTGTAGTATAAAAATAATGAAATTGAATAATTTTTTAAATAATATAAAACTATACATTAGAAAATACATTGACTTTCTATACGAAAGTTATTAATAAATCATGTGTAATCGATTTTAATTGGGTTTAACCGCAATTTTATGAAATTAAATTACTGATCTCTGTCGGCTCATTATATAAATATTGTGACAGTAATAGTATTCATCATCAGTTCTCATAATTTAGTATATTTACAAAATGTATTATTTATACATTGCTTCAATTTAAAATTTGGTTTACTTTTGGCAATATATTGTGCTTTAGTGTAAAATATTCACAGATTTAATAACATAGAAAAAGAAGAAAAAAATAATGTCGATTTAAAAAAAACAAACAAACAACATTGACTATCGAATTGAAACTATATAATATCTAAAAAGCATGTGCTCTTAAGAAAGATTTATATTCATACATTTTTAATTATTAGTATAGAAATTGAGGATATTCAAATATTCATGTCATATAACTATTCAGAAGAATTCAATTTAATAGATGTGGAGAATGAACTTATTATGTATGATTTATGTAATATGGGCGTTATTCAATAGAAAAATATATTGCCAATACTAATTTAATGAACAAACAACTATCTTAAAGTAATGCCTATTCTAAATTATGGTCATAAAATATAAAGCATGAAATTAGTGAATACGACCAAAATCACGGTGAACAAAATTTAACTTGAGTCTAATTAATTGTTCTTTCCCTTATTGTTCCTTTGTGCTCTAAAGTATAAAATAATCATTTGTTTTATTTCTTATTGTTGTTTTTATTGCCCATGGTTACAAAATTAAATAATTTTCCCCTTATGCAATGTAAAAACTTTATTAGTATAAAAGTTTCAGAAAATGTCAAATATATAGAATCGCAATAAACCTGTAAAAGATGTTTTGTATTGAAGCTGTGTAATTTAAAAAATAATCAAGTTATTAAAAAACCAGGACTGTACCCTTTAATCACGTTAGTTACTTACACGCCAAATCAAGTCTAAGCCTTTATCTACAAAAACGACACAATTTTAGACTTATTTTAGATTTGTGAAATACTCCAAATTCTGAGGAATTGGTCGTTTTAAAAATATTTAAATAATTGAATGATCATACCAAAATATTCGCACTTATACTCTTATTTAATAACTGCGTTCAAATTATTTGAAAACCATAATCGCGTTATAAGGTTGATCAAGTATAAGATTATGTAGATTTAAATGAATAATCAAAGTGCTATAATACTAATGATTTTATTAATTTTGGTCAGTAATAAACTAAAGTATAAACCAAATTATTTAATAGATCCAAAATTTTAGATTTTTTAACTTGTTTAATTTTTTAAACTTTTTTTAATTAATCTCAATTTCTAAAAAATTGTTGTTTCTGGAAGGAAATATCTAATAATAACGTTTTATGAGATTGTACAATTATTTATTTTTACGGTCTGAGCTCAAATAGCATAAAAGGTCAAAGTTTCACATACAATGGATTCCTGTCTTAATGAAATGTTTTACATTGTAAGTGGTTTCTTTATTAGGATTAAAATTAAAATTTAATTAACTGCGGTCTAGTAGTAGCACCCAAAACAACAAATAACAGAAAACCTCGAAACAGCAGTAGTATGATTGGAAATAATATAAAAACGTTGATGATACACGGTGGCTAATTAGTAACATGTACGAACTTATTTCATTATCATATAGGTTTATTCATTTTTGCTTGTAGTAAAATACAAAGCTTGGACATTCGTTTGCAAGCTTTGCATCCGACCGTTTTAGGCTTTACAAGATGTCTTTCTACGACTTGAGTAATTATTATGGTTTAATGCTGTAGTCAACTTGATATCTAACAAATATCATCAATGTAGTTGTTGGATTGCAAGAGACATATTTGGGGGGTAATTCAAAAAATAATTCAAGAACCGTCAGAATTGAAGACTATCCAGGCAAATTATTTAAAGATTGCGTCGTATAACCACAATAAATCAAATTAATTAGTAATACAGAAAATAAATATAAACCTTATTAAAAGTAGCACTAGTCACAATTTAACTTGTCTAAATATTCAACCAACTATAATTAGGGGATTAAATTTAGATTTTGCTTCTCACAGATTACGTACAAAGAGAATTTCAAAAAAAAATTATTTCCAATCATATTACAAACAACATATTAAACGTTTTCCGCCAAAAGTTGTTGGATGTTTTTATTAAAGAAATTGCAAATATGTTACTTAAAATATTTATTTTTTACAAAAACTGACTTTAATTTTTGAAAGTACAGACAATTACAAATAAAAAACTATGTGTAAATATTTCTCTAAAACAAAACCGTGGACTTCAAATTAATTTGTTTATCGCTCGAAAAATACCGCAGGAGAATACAAAGTCTACTATGCGGAAAGCGCTGGGCTGCGTGTGAGATTTGTCATAACATTGTTATAACATTTTAAAGATCAAATTTAATGAAACAAATTTCAAAAAAAGGATGTACACTATAGCTATAGTAACTTTATATTTTTAAGTGAAAAAAGTTTCTGAATACGCACAGTATGTATAGAAATCGGAACTTCTTACATATTTTTGAATCAAATTAGTCAAAAAAGCTTCCACTCGTGTAATTTTGCTGATAAACTTTTGAATATTTTACAATTATTATTTATTCCAGTAATGTAAAAAATAGCGCTATATTTCTTTTTAAATCTCAATAATTTAGTTTGACTGTTACACTATCTCAAAAAGTTTAAATTTTAAGAACATGACAGTATTCGAAATCTATTCCTTACATCAAGAAGCTAAAACATTAGTTTCAAGTACGATATAAAATATATAGTGGTGAATTTTTGAATATTCATATGTGTATTTAAAATGCATTAATTAGTATACCTCTGAATATTGAATAAAAACCTTTATTTTGCAAAATTAAATTGAACGAAAAACTGTTAATCTAAAACCCTAGAGTGTTGGTTTAAACAAAGTTAATAAATCCATTAGGAAATTGGTTGTTTTTACTATCCTACGTAGTTCACGTATATCTTAAGATTTGAAATGTAGTACAATTATTTTTTAAATGTTTTAGTACATAGGGCCTATATATTAAATTTTTTGTGAAATATCACTTTTTTCCATAATTTAAAATAATATCGCTATATCAATGGCATTAAAATACATGTTTGGTTTTTAAAAAAAACATATATAGTATAACATCTATACTATTTTCAGGACAGAAACTAAAAAAAATAAAATAATAATAATAATATAACTTATTGAACGGTATTGATAGAGGTAGACCATTAAGGAACGTTTGCGTGGTCTTCATATGATTCTTGTTCGAAGTAGCAGAAGGGAGCAAATATCCGCAACATCTGCCTGTTGCTCAAAATCGACAAATAAATGATGAAACATTTACTTGTGTAGAATTTATACGTATGCTTACGTGTAAAATACAACATGTAAAATATTTTTTAAAGGAATCAGTGTAGTATATTTAACCATGGCGTATGGCGTAAGTAAACAGGTCTGCTCGTACCTTCCACTTTTTTTCTCTTCGTCAGGTTTATACTACAGAAGACGATTATGTAGAAATATTCTTTGATATTTACCAAAAATACTTTTGCTTCATCACGCAAGTTTTTTTAAGAGTAAAACATACATTGTAGAATGAATATTTATGGAATGAAAAAGAAGTGCAGTATTTAGTAATACAACGTTTGATCATGTTTCTGTAAAAATGTATTATATAGTATTGAAATGTAATTAAAACTAATGTAAAAATGTCAATATTTACTTAATTTACTTCACATGACGTGCCTTCTTCCATTTATCTTCGTTACAAGAATTTTTTCAATTCATCGAGTTCATAACGATTATTTATATTTTGTATACTTCATCACTCCATAATAACAACTAACATTCCTTCTGACATCTTTATGAATGTAGATATACATTATTTTCAAGAATATTATCAGTTTATTTCGGGGTTTATATATATATATATATATATATATATATAACGTTGTTTGAAAAATATCTACCTGTAGAGGATGAATAATGATCAGAATAAATGGTCTCGACAACAATGAAAAGTTTTAAAGGCAATAATGCCTAAACGCAAGAAACGACTCCCGCGATATATTCATCATTCATCTGTCAATTTTTATATATTTTAACAATGAAGACACTTTTTTTTAATGTTTACCAGTATAGATTATATTATTTTACTATTGTTAGAAATATTTTGTTAATAATAATTTATTCATAATTTGCTATTGTATTAACATTAATTAATATTAGGTGTATTTTGTTATTGCAAGAATAACTTAAAATACATTGTTTGGAACATAATGGCATTTATTATTAATAATTCTCTCTCAAACCTTAGGTAATTTCTTTAAACCCTTTCTACATTTGTTCAAAGATGAACGTGATACTGTATTAGGTTCAAACTAACATATACAATACGTATATATAAAACAATATTTCTTACGGTAAACCTGGGACGTTGTATTTCTTTTGTTACTAGTTATGTATTATTGAGTTATTAATGATAGTAATGAAACTCTAAAACCACTTACAGTTAAATTTACAGACTGATTTATCAAGTCAATACCTACAGATATAAAAAGGACTATTGTTATCATTTCTCCACTTTAAATCAAAAACTTTCATAAAACGTTGGAGTAAATAACAACAAAATTCTTAATAATGGAGTTATTACATATAAATTAGCCCAACAATAATATAATGTTGTAAAAACAATATTACAAATACCTAAGTTGAATAATTAAGCGTTTATTTAACCGCACATGCCTTCAAAGAAACTTTTAATTATTTCAGTTGATGAATTATAATAACAATAAACTATTTTGCTTAGTTTACTAAGTGTTTACTTGAAGGGAAAACGAATTAGTTAACTTTTTTTGGTATATTTGGTGGTGACTGTTAGTTTAGTCAACAATTTGTTATTTGAAAAGAAGACAGAAACATAAAAATATTTAATAAATTCCACTATCAAACAAGCCACCACACATAAAACAAGGCTATATAATATCTTTAAAATATAAAGTGTTTTATCACCTAATTATATTTTAAGAGCGCCATTTTTTTTATGCTACACGGTTACCACAAATAAATATGAATTAAACCTTAATTAACTTATAATATAAATAATAATTACTTTAAACATCCATACGATAACTTTAAAATTTATTTAAAAACACGTAAAAGATACATAAAGTAAGAATGTAAATTCATCACACAATAACCATTAACACAAAACAATCAATCACCTCCTTATCCATTAGTATTTTAAAATCGTAGAAGTTGACAAAGATGGAGGTGGTTGTGTTTAAGCATGCTCCTCAAACAAATAATATTTAGTTGCAGTTTGACAAAAACAAAATTTGTGTGGTGTGTGGTGGAGTGCAATGATTTGTTTTTAAAAGCTCTATTTTATTAATTATTTGGATTTGAATATTATAGCTGATTATAAGAGGGTAGATTTTCTGCACAGATAAAATAAACCTGTTTTCATTTAAATGTTTTTACATGTTCTTAAACTTTGAGGACATATCTTTTATAATAAATCAAATATTGACTTTGATCATACAAATAGTTTGTTTGACCATTTATTACATTATGATTTTAATTTATGCTGATAGTAAATATTCGTTTGACACTATCTTCTTGACAGACCTTTTCTTACTGTTCTGTCATAAAAGATAAAATATTTTGACTTGTGTATGTGTATATATATATATATATATATATATATATATATATATATATATATATATATAAAATAATTATTATAAATTTGTTGTTTGAAAAGGGGAAAAGAATGGTTTTCCTTAATGATGTTGTTCAGGATAATATGCTATCAAATTTAGGGATATAATGACAAATATCTTGTATCACTGTATCATTTTTATTTATACCATAATTATAAAAACTTGAAAGTGTGTTTTTTAAAGTTATTTATTTATTACTAAAACTACTTGAAAATACAACTAACCAAGATTTAAAAACTATAATTGACAATCCAGGACAACACATTAGCTCTCGAAATAATATTTTTCACTGCGATTTCTTATGACTGTCGGTTTGAATTTTCTCAATAATCCATCGTTATTGAGTACCTGAGAAAGATCATCCTAAACATGGTGTTGAAATCGTCGTTTATGGCTTTTTATCATATGCGATTTCCTCTTCACATGTACATATTTTTAGGTCCCGGTAGAGATCCCTATTTTTAATGTACCATGAATCATTATTTATACTTCTTATGATTTTGTTTTGAATTCGTTTAACTATTTGTAATGAGTATGTTTAGCACAGCCCAAAAAATAATTTATATAGGTCCAAACGGGTTTCAAAATATGTATAGTACTAGCTTGTGCAAAGCTAGTTTAGATTTCTTGCCTAAAATCCAGTCCCAATCTAATATTAAGTTCATCTTTTTCTTCTTCATATGGTCTTTTTAACATATGTTTACGTCTTGATTCATACCTTTTGAAATATTCGAATGAGGAAGTACCAAACAATTACTACTAATATTAAAATTATATTTTCTTGAGTTTATTGGTAGAGTTAACATGCATCGATTTCGATTCGTTAGCTTTATTTGGCACATCTTGTTTCAGGAAAATATACAATTCACCGATTCCTGCACCATTTTAGGTGATTTCCCACTTCTCTACTAACCTACTTATAGCACCGCACTGTCATTCGAAAATTTTCAGTAATATGTTAATTGTTGTTGGAATATCATTTGTACATAAGAGATAAAATAAGGGGGCCAAAATACTGCCATGAAGCCTCTTGCTCTTACCTCTTTCAGTTTAAAATATAAATATTCTTATTCATTAAAGGAGAAGAGCTTAGATGAAGGAACACGAATATTTGACATTTGTACTTAGGAAGATGTTTGCGCAATTCGCTAAATTATCCCCCGTGCCAAACCTTGATGAAGGTCTTCATCACATCCAAGAATACAAGAGAACAGACTCTGTGGTTTTCCAGAGACTTTTCAACGACATCTGTTGATCTGATCAATGGTTTAGTGGTACTAATTACTAAACCTTTTCTTATAGAATGGATTTAGACAAATATCATATTTGAATGGGTTTACTTATTTTATTTAAAATATCTCAAATAGTTTTGTTATTAGTTTAGTTATAAGTTAGAGTTTCAGACAGGACTGGCATGTCGATATTTCGTTGTCTTGCTATATAAAAAAAAATTGCTTATTTTAATGAACTTGACTTGGGATGTTCCTCAGCCAACCGATCTAGAACTTTTACGATCATATATCCGTCATATATACGTTGGAAGCTTAATATAAATTTAGGAATTAATGAAAAAGATGTATCGAAAGAGTAGACTATATTAATTAGCCTACAGGAAACAAATGAATTGTTACATAAAAGTGTGTTTTTGGAGGAGAAATATTTACAATTTCGAGGAAGGTATTGGACAACCGAGAGAGAGTACCGATACCAATGGAAAAAACGGCTGATTTGCCACAGTTTGATAGGATGGGTGAACGACGATCATTTTTTGATCATTAGTAGTTTTGGTGGGAATGGATGTGATGACATTTTACATCATATTATGCTTTTTGAAAGAGCAGCATTAGAGAATGATTAGAAAATGACAAAATAGCTATAGGCTATCCTTTCCGAAGTATTTAGAAGGGATTGCATTAGATTTTAAGATTTTTTGAATTTTTGTAGCTAAAGCAGTAACAGTAATATGGTCTAAGATTTAAGATACATTTACGACAGAAGGAGATGACGTTATTACGGTATAATAATAGTGATCAGTTACTAGAGGAATCAGTTATAAAGTATATAATTCAAGTAGAATTTGTGTACACATATATTAGATGCGAATATGGGTAGCCAAATTTTAAAAGGGTTTTATACAGCTTTGTATTGCCTTGACGGTAAAAGCAGTGAGTTATCCTTGTTAAAGGCCTTTGTGGTAAAAACCTTGGTTCATAACATTTCTTTTGTAAGTACCACAAAGTGACCACTGCTACAAAATTAACCAAAATTGATGTTTAGAAAACAGGATTTCCTTCACGTGAACATGAGATGTACAGACAACGTCACTGTCAGTTTGCTCCGTTAATTTCTGATTCGTTCGAAATCCTCCAATAACGTTAAATTGATATGAAATCCACCAACAGGAACAACAGAAAGAGTCCACGTAAATTGATTATCCCAAATAAAGGGTATACACTCCAAGGAAGGAGGAGAACCGGTATAAATCGTAATGTTACCTTTTTCAGCAGCGAGAAGTTCATTTTCATTTGTAGGACGTTATTGTGTAGTGAAATCTGAAAGATGCACGGCGATAGTGCTTCGTTAGTGCGTGCAATAAAATACTATAAGTAAATAGTGCTTTGTTTGTGAGTGTGAAACGGTAACTGTAAGTAAATAATGGCATTCTCAAAAACACGTTGTTGAGTTATTGATTTATCCTAGCAAAATCTTTGATACAAATCTTGTAACACGCCTGACCTCATCGGGCGCACTACGGCTTTATTGAAATAAATTCGAATGTTGGATAATTAATTCTACATTGGATATGTTAGATGATAATATAATAGCTTATAAAAGAGATAGTCACCTTTTAAAGGAAAGATTAGATATTGATTCTAGTAAACAGGTGAGAGGTGAGAGGAATACTATAAAGGACAGTTTGTATAAGTAATGGCTAAACCTGACATGGGTATGCTTCTTAGGGGCTCATATATGTGAATGATTTGGTGGCATTATCAGGTTCAATTAATATCATTTGAGAAGATTTTAAAAAAAATAGATTCTGCGAAATTAAAATTAACAATCTCAAAAAGTCAATGTTTATATCAGAACATAGTTGTACTTCTATGCGGACACAATTTTCAGCGGAAATGGAACGACACCTGGATCAAAATTTAAAGGCGGTAACAGAATTTCCCATTCATAACAAAACGAAGGATGTACGGAGTTCATTCGATGCAATTTCGTTTTACAGAATATTTATCCACAGATTTAGCGACATTGCTAAACCTTTCTGGATCTTACGAAGAAAGATGATTGCAGACGGAAAACTTGAAGTGGACAGAACAACAGGACGTAGCGTTTCAACAATTGAAGGAGATTTTAACAACAACACCTGTTTTAGCGAATTTCAATGAAAATAACGAGATTGTAATATCTTTTGATGTTAGTAGTCGCGGGATAGATTTGCTGTCCCAATATCAGTAGGATGCAATACTTTGGTCAATCAAACGAGTTAGTAAGACATTACTAGATACTGAGGGTCGGTGGAGTGTTTCGGAGGTGCTAAGTACTGTTTACACAGAATATTTGTATGACGTAGATTTACTATTTGTAACGATCAAGCTACTCTGTAATATTACAAGAAAAATTCAAAACTTTGAGTTCACGGTTGAATATATGAGCATTAAAATGTATTTCATATGGTTTTGAAATTTAGGATAAACCAGGTTCAGCGATGAGACTGCCTGACATTGTGTATAGATATCCTGGGGACCTACAGGTGACAACGTTGGAGGTCCAAGGAGAAATTAAAATATACAAAATTCAGGTTGTTACTATTGAGAAATTACAATTACAAGGCAATTATATATTTCGTATCAGACAAGCACTACTTATGCGCTGACAAGACGCATTTGCCAGTATCAAGGTTGTACGCACTCCGGGATAACGTTTTGCACTATAAGTAGTTTGAGAATGGAGACACGACTCTACAATTAGTTGTACCAAGGTCATTGACTTCGAAATTTGACAAGCATTTCGTGATTTCTTTGTGGTGGGGGAGGGGGGGGGGGTCATGCAGACATATCAATGACTATATGGAAAATATGGAAGAAATATTACTGGCCTAGTTTAACGTTAAATGCAAATATATAAAGAATTGCATTTAGAGTCAGATCATGAAGACAGAGAAACAGAAAACTACAGTTTCTTACATCCTGTGAGGTATATATTAGATATAATAATATTACATCCTTTCAGGAAATTGACATTAGATTCTTTGGGATCTTAGAGAAAATCCAATAAATAGTTGTATATTTTATTTGTGGTACGCCTAAATGTTTTTCATAGTGTAAACGATTGCAGGAATCGCTTTTCATTCTCAACATAACATGGTTGTAAGCAAATTTTTAAATTATGTAGGTTTCCTTGAACTATAAGATTATATGAGATTTTTAGGTTTCTTAAATTAGATGCATTATTTAAAAAAAATGGAAAAAAAATATTTTTTTAAATTATTGGTGCTGGTAGTGAAGGTGCAGCTATATACTGAAAATAATACGTTATGTTTACAAACATATTTACAAATGTTTATTTTCCATGAAGTGACAAATGAAATAATATTTTGATGCTTTGTAAGTTTTTCAAGAGTTATATAATATAACTTTGTATTGTCAACTTAATTTTAAATGATACTAAATATATCAATAAATAATCAAATCTCTCTAAAATTAAGATTGAGTGTGAAAATATACTTGTAATGAGATCATTATAAACTATTATTTCTCAAAAAAACTCTTAATGTATATAAGCGTTCCAAACATATTTTGGTTTATGTTTCAATTATCTGTTTAAACTTAGACTGTCGGAATTATATGATAGATGGCAGTAGAATATATTTCTGACAGTATTATTAAATATTTATCCAAATGGAAAAAAAATGGTACTTAATGTGACATTATTCTTATTGTAATCAAAATATTTAGATTTAACAAAATAACCATAAAATGTGGAATGATTATTCTAACCACTAGTTTGAACATTATATCAATAGTCCAGACATATGATGTCAATAAAATATCCAGTTTATAAGTGTTAAAATAATACGCATCTATTGTTCGTGTCACCTGGACGGAAAGGGATCTATATTAGCTCATGCTTATAGGTGTGTTATCAATAAAACACATCCTCATTGAGTGTGTTATGTTAAAAAGTGTGCGACGTACTTTTGCCCTACCAAATTCCATGCAGGCGATGTTGAGGGATTAGTGCACAGATCCTTGATCGGGTATTGTCCTTTTTGCATCGTCTGAAATTTTTTGATAAAACGTAAAAGCAAATTTTAATGTGATCTTTGTTTAGCCTCTTTACAGCTGTGTAATATTTTGTGTTGTATAATTAAAATTGTTTTTTAATTCTAGCTCTCGTTACTCGTTGCAGGGCCCTTTAACAGCCATGTAATATTTGCGGTGATTGTAAATGTAATGTACCATACATTTTAATTGTTAAGTTGTTGCAGGGCCATTTTACAGTCTTGTAATTTATTATTTTGTTGTTTATTTGGTTTGTTATTTACTTTTGTATTGTTATTGTTTTTATTTATTTCTTAGATTTGAAGGTAAAGCATCTTCTTGCCAAATTTTTTGTAGACGATAATGACCGACATATTGTTTCGCCTTAAAACTCAAAACAAAACTAATTCTTATTTTGCTACAGCAGAAGGTTCAACTTTGAAATTCTTGTTGATGGCAAGAAAGGACGAGTATCTTGAAACAAAAATACTAAAATTATATTTTATAGGTCATACTATAAAATATATGTAAAATATATAAAATATTAAAGTAATTTAATGCATCTATTTTCGTGCATTCAATTGGACAGGGTTTAAGTCATTATAACGATGAATTATCAGTTATGATTGATTATTATATTAAATTACTAGGTTAGGAGCTGACAATATTTCGGGTGTACAAAGCATGTCTGCTTCTCCCTCTAACATTATAACTACATCAACAACAATAAATACAATATTTTTTTCAAAGTGATTTTCATTCATTACCCCTTTTCTTAATTATATCTTTTAAATGTTTACAAACTGGAAAGGTAACACATTAAGTAATTTTATAGATCTGTTTATGATCCATTCAAATAGACAATAATCCAATATGATTTTACTTTTCATTAAACAAAATAACCGTAACCAATATGACTCTTAATTAACATATAGTATACAAACAGTCCTATAGGATACATATGTTAATTGTTATTGTCGTTGTTTGGTATCTAACCAACAGTAGCTGAAGCAACTATTTGAACTCCAATAATGAAAATCTAATAGATATATTTAAGATATAGGAATACTAATAAAAATTGGCTTATTACAAGGTGGTTCAAATGGATTATAAGATATATAAAACTAAAAATGAGAAAAATAAATAGAAAATAATAAACATAAACAACACGTTCTGCGTTTATAAAATTTGAATAATTACAGAACTTTATGGGATTTAAATCTAACTAGTGAACTATAGACTATTTCAAACCATGATAAAAATTTCATTCAAAATTTTGTACTTTTTCTATCTTAATATTTTAATTTTTTGTAGATTGTTCATCGTTATAATTTTAGCAGCGCTATCGATTTTGAAGGTTTAAACGAAATAAGGCAGAGTAAATTTATATTTATTTATTTTAAAAAAATTGTAATCAGAAATTATACATTCTTGTTAACAATGAATGGGCCAAAATATAGGAAGAGAGATAAATTATTCTTATTTGTGAAAATATTTATTTTAACTAATATTATTTTTTGACACATAGATTTCATTAAAGAATTAACATGGTATTAGTATTTAAAAAAAATCTTTAGTTTAAGGTATATGACAATACATTGACCTGAATGAAATTGACTTGATTAATTCAACAAAATAAACTTCATTTGTAAAGGAAAGGAATATTTGAAAACCGCTTACTGTACCACAATAGTTGAACATAAGCAAAAAAGAGCAAAATTAAAATCACAACATAAAGTGCAATTTGAAAGTCCCTAAACAGTGTAGCCTATTTTGAATAATATATTTTAATCAACATATAGAAATAACATTCTCTGCTTTTGTTTTATTTTCTTACACTATTTTTATTTCTCATTTGTGAGTAATAAATATCATGATATATTATTGGTGTTCTTTAACTATTATCAATAAACATAAATAATATCTTTAAAGGAAAAATATGAGTTGGTGATAAAGACAAAGATTTATCTCTTCCAACTAAGATACTCATTCGTCTCAAAGTCTGATGAAAATATCTTAATAGCTTCTTAGAGGAAGATGGTCTTACTCATCATATTGTTATTTCTTCTACTAGAATTCTATACGAGGAGTTGGAGATCTCTCACTCTGAATGATTTCTAGAAAAAACGATTTGCTAACGTTTCAGAGCCTGATTTTTATATCAGGGAAGTAGCGAAACCTGTTTCGTAAAACCACGCCAATAGACAATGTTGGAGTTCCAAGCAGAAATCACAATTATTGCTTCAATAAAAGAAGAGACTTGCATTAAAAAACACGACTTAAAAAAGAGCACTCTATTAAGAAATAACTATCATCATTTACAGCACTTTGTTTAATGACAGTGAGGTAATCATGTTATAGCAGAATAATAATATAACCATTATATTGATATCTTACATTTTATTAACTGTAATAAAAGGTATATTCAGATCGTACTGAATATATATATATATATATATATATATATATATATATATATATATATATATATATATATATATATATGAGTGTGTATGTGTGTGAAAATCAAAAATTGAAAATGAATTATAGAATTTATTCATTTAATCAAATAAGAATGTACAGATATAAGTACGTATAAGCTCAAAAACAAAACCTCAGTTCCCTTCCTAATAAACAATTAATATGATATTTGAAATGAAGTCCATTTCTGAGAAGTAATTAAAAATATTATCCCAAAGTTGAAGATATTTTCTTAACCTTACTTAACAAACATTATATTAGCAATCTTAAAGATAATTTTAAGGTTTCAAGAACCTCCTATTTTTCCCAGACATGATATCATTTATCCAAGTTACACAAAATTCAACTCTAGTGAACATTGAGGGAGAATGCTCACCCACACATTTTACTCTACTCCAAGAGGATACCCCAACCTGCACATCGTTACAAACTATTGGACCTCCTCTGTCGCCTGAGCAAATGGCTTTATTATTATTATCACCTTTGGAACAGATGTTAGTATCAGTACACAAGTAATTATTTAGGTCCTTTTTAACTTTAGGTTTATCATGTTCAAGATCACTTTCGCACTTATCAAGTCCAATTAAATGCACTTGAGCAATCTTTAAATGCTCATATGTATATTTAGTTTTAACTTTTATCTCAGTGATACCCCAACCTAAAATATAACAATTTTTATCCTTATTGTCAAAAAAATTTGATGTAAACGTAGAGCCGTTTTTATCCCCACCTGGATTAACTGCTTTTGGTAGTTTGACTGCCTTAACTTTTTCACCCAAGGTAAGTTTTGTAGCTAACTCCATAACTGCAATGTCGTATCTATGTAAGCATCTAAATATAAAATAAAAACAGACAACATGTAATAATGTTTTAACTTCCTTAATTTACAAAAATACAATAAGATATAAATTTATTGTATAAAGTTCTAAATTCTTATTGTGTACAAAGTAAAAATGTTCCTGACAAATTAGATCAATAATCATTTTGTAAAGCGACTGTTGTTGATTTTGAAAGTTAATAAAAACACAATTTCGAATTGGCCAAAGTCCTATGAAATTATTGAAGATATGATGAGATAGGGATTCTATTATATTGGAGAAGAAGATCTTGTTGCATCCATAGACAGTGGTGTTAACTTTGATAGTGGGAAGAAAACGATGTTAAAAAAAAACAGAACACATGATATTCATCTCATTGTATGTTGACAAAATTGATGTAAACACACATGTAAATTAACTAAATTTTTAAATATAGTTTTGTGTTTCATTTTATTAAAAACCTTTATGAATATAAGAAGTGAAATTGTTAAAGAATTACATAATCCAGTTAGAAAAAAATTTCCAAATCAATATGTAGAACTCAAACTTTTAAATGGTCTATATCAGACAGATCTTGAATAAATGATACCATATGAAAAGGTTAACAAAAGTTATAAATATATATTAGTTCTAATAAATTGTTTTAGTAAATATGCTATAGTTGTGCCAATAAATTGAAAAACGTTTTAGAAAACGAAAAGTCATTACAACCTATTTCATACAATCATAGGCCTTCTATGAAACATTTACAAACAGATAATGGTATAGAGTTTTAAAATTCAAAAGTTATATCCTTGTTAATAAATACAAAATAAATAAATATTTTACTGTAAAATACACTATATATCCTATAATAAATTCAGTACACGTACTATTGCAGATCTAAGCTTGGAAACTTGTAAAAACTACAGACAGCAGTTTAGGTGTAAAAACATCAGCTTAGGGAGTACAAATATAATGAAAGCTAAAAGTAAACATAGTGTTGGACATAAAAAAAAGGAAAATAAACCAATCAAATATAAAATCTAAGAAAATGCACACAATTATTAATAAAAATGAAGGACTGAAAGGACAAGGCTTATATGCACGACCGTACAGAGTACAAAGTCTTTAGAAGAAAAAAACCTACACAACGAAAATAATTATTATTATAACAAATAAAGCTTTAACAACTATTGATTTATTAAAATATTGAAAATACCATACTACAGAGGCGTTTGTATGCATGATACGTTACCATCATTTATTTTATACGAGTCAAGTATAATCAACCTTGACAGTTTCAAAGGACAAGGTACAAATTGGGTTTGTTACAAAAAACGTGGAAATAAAGTTTACTATTTTGATAGTTTTGCAAATCTAAGACAACCTATTGAATAAGAAAACTATCTGAATTCTAAACAACCTGTCTTAATAATATATAATAACTAAAGTTGTAAAAGATTTAATACAGTCAACGGTGGTCATTAGTATGTAGATTTGCTTGCATCACAGACGTCATAATTTGTATATCTGTAAGAAAATCAGTATGTACAAGCGAATTATTTCAACCAATTGATTTATCAATTCATTTAAATGTGACATTCTATTGGTTGATATAATGGTATACAATTATATACCTAATATTGAAAATATTATAAACCATACATTTATTTGGGAAATTTTGAGGAAATTAAATTGTTAGAAGGAATCTAAGAAATAGATAATATTAAAAAAGATTTCTTAAATAAAGAATCGAAAGTTAAGAACAAAAAATAAGTGATGAAACGCCTATAAAAGTTATTAAAATATATCAAATTTGTTTTAATAGATTGTTTCTTCATATGAGTTTTTGCTATTCTTCTTCTTATCTGTACCAAATTAAATGTCTGAAAGTTTCTATATTAAAAATGGGTTTTGTATTTAATGCAACATACATACCAAAACAATTTTACATCAACAGAAATCAAATGAGATCATTCAACGCTCAAATCTCAAAGTGTTAACATCGAACAATAAAATATTTTAAAATTCTCTCCCCGGTTATAAATTGAATAAATTTATGGACAAATCTTAAACATCGACTCGGAAGTTATTATTAGTGAATCAATTTTAAATTTTGAATTTTATTCACATAATCCATATTAATCGATATCTAATAGTAATAGTGATGAAATTAGATATCCTTTATATCAAAAAGATATTTGAACATGCCTAGTATACCATTTTTACTCATAGAAGGTAAAATAATAAAAAGGTGATGATACTATAGATTAAACTACTGAACTTATAAACAATACAATTTGATTTATGTTTAAAGAAATACGTTATGAATTATGCTTAACATAAACAGATAGAGATAAATGTTGTTATTACAACGGTAAAAATATATTAACATTACGACCTGGTGAAGGAATCATAATCAAAAATTGAGGATGGTCAACAAATACTGCATCTACACTAATTAAAGGACATTTTATATTTTGTATACCACTAAGACTTTGGATTGGTTTCTTTAAGGATTATAAACACATAATTAATTTTAAATGTAAAACAAGAATTATAAATAAATCGATCTTCTACAGATAGAAATACAATCATAAAAAAAAACAACACATTTTTTAAACCAAATAAATCTAAAATTTTAATGGAAAATTCTATATAATCCAGTAGATGATGAAATAAACTTGTCTATATTAACAATGGCAGATCAATGCCGCCCAATATCATTAGCCTTTAGACGTTGGCAAATACAAGATTTCCTCCTCTTCCAGGATTAAAATTTCAAAACATAGACAGTTAAAACACCATCTATGTTAGAACAGTGAAAAATATTTTGAAACGAATTAACGAAGAAAATTACCCCAACGAAATGATAAATCTAGATTTTCAAAATAAATAATATTCAATCACATAATATGAATTGTACAAAGTTCATAAATACGTTTACTCTGAAGATTTGAATATGATGGAATAACCGTCCACATTTAAATTTCAAAATTGCGTTTACATTATCGATACGACGAAACAAAGAGATCGAAAAATAATATTATGTTAATTTTTCTAAGCTTACCAAATCTGATATGGTAGTCAATGTTGTAATTGTACCCCATGTAAAATTATTATGAGATATTATAAATGAGATTAAGAAACAAAACGTATGTAATAAAAAATAGTTTTTATTATAACTATGTAAATATTATTTTGTAAATGTCTCTTGATTCTTTTTAATTTTACAAATTTCTTTTTTGTTTTTTCTTCTTGAAACGTGCTTTGCAAAATTGAAGGTCGTAATCACTGAGCAGATTGCTTTTGCCATCGTCACTTATCTAGGGGCGGTGAGTTAACAGAAGATTAAATGTCATGTTTGCACGAGAAAGACTACACAAAGTCCATCAAGGTTAGAGATAATGTTCGGTGCGCCGAAAGTCCATATACTATACTACTTATCTACGTATATACACGTATTATACAAATACCAAAAAAAGTGTAATATATATATATATATATATATCTTTCCTGTATAGGACATTTTTGTTCCTTTGTCTTAATATGATTTTTTTCACATTTTTTTTACGTAACTGATAAAACATTAATTATTGCATTAAAATATTTGTTTTCTAAGAATTACATTTATTTTTTGAATGCGATCATTTAAACAATATTTATTTACAATAGAATTAACTACATTAGATGAATAATTTATCTGATACTTACTGGTGTGTTTTATCTACAAATTTATGTTCTGGATGAATGTAAACATTTTTTAATCTCGATATCATTATAGATTTATTGGCAATCTTATCCCCAGTATATAATGTATAATCGTCTGTAGAGTAAAATATACATTTTGGTTTACACTCTTCGTCGCCGTCGTCGGTATAAGGGACACAAGAACATTTCCGAAAACAACTTGCTGCAGACAGGGCATATGTATCGCTTAGTATAGTAGCCCCACAATCTGCACTCTGTCGAACCCACAGTGATTCATTTTCTTTCTTTAAGGTCTGAAATATAAAATTAAAGTAGCTAAGTCATTTATAAAATATAATCATAAACACTACAGTAATACAGGACAAATATCAAATTTGTAATGAAGTTTTAATTGTGTTTAAGTGTATACCACATATATCTCAAAATCTACTAGAACCCGACTTTTCTATATCCTACTATATTATTTCATGTTGGCACATTTTTAGTGTAAATAGTTTTTATAACCTTCAAGAAAAAATGTACCCGTGGAGTTCAAATTATAAACTTAAAATTTCCTGTTAAACGTTCAACACCAGATTTTACGGAAGAAATAGCACTAAATAAAATTGTTTATATATTACAAACACAAATAGGTAAAACAATATTATTAATTAATAAAATAAAAATATATATTTGTGGTCAAATATCCTGTAAAATATCATAAGTGTTAAATAATGTTTTTGGTAAATATATACTTTGAGGTGGCTGCGTATTTTTCGAATTTTATTTTTTTATCGTCTATTACATACCTTACTTCATAAGAATAAACAATGTTTTCCTTGCACCGATCACTATTTTTCACTGAAAATCACAATAAAAAACTATCAAAATATAACGTATTTATAAGTTAGACTTGTTACACATAAAGACAAATGTTCACTATTACGTCTTATGTTATTAAAGATATTTCAATCTCTAATATCCGTGATCTAATTTCAAACTATTAACTTCAATAAACTTACGAAAGGTTTGGCCAGGTGGGTTATATATATTTGGTTTGGCCAAACCTGTCGTGATATTTAATGTAAAATATAAGCAAAATTCCTTTAATGAAATGTTACTGTAAAAAAGAAGATTTTTTGAATAATTAACCTGTCATCGACTATATTTTTTTCGGATAACTCATGTTGCACATAATTTTATTATTTATTTATGATTCATTACACAATCTGTATTCGAAATCGCCGTTCGTACCCACTTAAAGCCAAAATTTTGTTTGTAGCTGGATAAATTCAAAACATTAATTATAAATAAAAATTTTAAAATGCGATAATGTTTGTTACCATTGATTCCCGCATTAAGAGCATCGAGTTAACCATAGCAATTAGAATAGAACGATTTGAAGTATGAGCTTATGAGGACCTTCATTGAAATATCCAGTTCGAAAGATTTGGACATTTCAATGCATGAGAGAGAAGACGAACCATCATTAATGTTCATTTTTGCGAAAGAGAGCACGTGTAAGAGAATAAGGTTGTTTATACTGGATCTGATATATGTGATTTAGTATCAGAGAGGCGGAATGACAACATGAGAGAAATAAACTTAAACTATAATGAAGCCGAATGTCCAAGCAGGGGGGTTAAGAAAAGTCATAAAAGTACTATGACGAGACACATGAGTTTTAAAATATCAGGAAGGATGCGAGAAGAAGCTTTTATAAAGTGTTCTAAATTTGTCAAGCACCGTATTGTAGTAGATATCGTGATGTCAGAGTTTTAGAGTTTCGGAAAATGAAAATGAAATTTTGGTTCACTTTTTGCCAAAATATTAAATTAAAATCTCTGACTGTTACTTTTACGAAGTGGGGGATATCTTAGTGTTAATCATCTTAGGGGGATGATTAAATCTCTGAACAGTAAGAATACATTTGATTGGGAAGAAGTGGCTCTGCTATTACAGTGATCACATATTTCAGGCAGGATCATGTGTGAATATCAAATGCACGAAAGCAAGTGTTTCCTCTCGGGATGAGAAGCAGTTTTCAAAAATGAAAAGGTTTCATGGGGGTAAATAATTTCAGCCATGCAAAGCAGCAGTGTATATTTAAACCTTTTCCTCCAATTATTAAGAAGATAAATGAAATGACTATTGGACAGTTAGTAAGTATCTTTAAAACTATTCTTTACTTGGCATGAAGTTTGACATGAAGAAAGATTTGAGTGATTTTTATTTCAAAACCACTTAAGAACTCTTATAGAGACGGTTAAACTAATTAGCCTTCTCTAGTGCGTTAAAAATACTGGAAAAAGTCATGCAGAGGTTTCTGCACAGCTATAATTTTGTTAATTGTCACAAAATACACATACGTTCATCTCAGAGAGGTTAAAGGAATTACCATACATATCCTGGTATGTGAGGTTGACAAATCATTGAATCAAAAGGAATTTGGTCTACGGTTATATTTTTATGTAGAGGTTGCGTTCAAAAATACAAAGACTGACTGTATTATGGGGCGTTAGAAGACAGAAATGCCAAAAGTTATTATCTGTTTCATTCAAATGTACTGGTGGGGCGTATGATGAGAATTTCTGTTCGTTAGTTCTACAAAGAAATAAGAGAAAGAAATGTGTTACCATAGGGAGGGTGCTTATTGTATGCATTCAATAAGTATTCAACTCTTATAGTGTCTGTTGGGCTCCTATATTTAGCAGTTAATACAGTACATCAATAAACTGGGTAGTTTATGTAATTAAATAATTTTAGAAGCAGATGTTGCACTAAAGCTACCAGAGCGTTGTGGCAGTGTCGTGAGACCTGGACTGACACAAGGAATCGCCGCATGAATCTCTCAAGCGCTAGTAACGATAAAATGTATCTTCAGTACGGTGGACTGGTATACAGGCAACACATATCTGTTATAGGCCTAATGGATGGCTAGTATCAAAATACCGGGTGGAATGAGGACTATACCGATGGCAGCTTTAGAAGTACTCCTTAACTCCTTGTTATTCAACCTCAGAACACCATAATAACTGAGTTGTAACTAACGTAACACAGTGGTAATTTGAAGGAAGAACATATGGACACGGCAATATATATCTAGGGACACAACTGACTAACCCAAAACAGATTGTATGTATTGCAGTATTCATCATCATACATATATATATCATACATACATATATATATATATATATATATATATATATATATATACCATACATTGGGTTAGTCAGTTGTGTCCCTAGATATAGATTATATGCGGAAAACAAAGTTGTTTATCCTAAAAGAAACGAATGGGCTGAAGAAAAACCGATGTCAACAGATTCTGATACTTTGGTTGCCTATACAAATGGATCCAGCTAAAGTGACACGGACTGTTCGGCTCTTGAATGTTTCTGGATGTTATATATACCTGGCCAAACCTCTCGAGATATATAATTATATCGCAAATTAAGTATTTATTAACTTTAATAAACGTACGAAAGGTTTATCCAGGTTAATAGCGATCTAGCTTACTCATTGTGTAAAGAGCATGTTTACTATTATGTCTTGTCAATAAGTGTAACCTATAAACCCTTTAATTTGATAGTTTTAAATTATGATTTTTCAGTGAAAAATAGTGATCGGCGCTAGGAACACATTATTCATTTTTATGAAGTAGACGGATTATAATTATTATTAGGATTATAATTTGAATACGTTATTCACTTCTATATGTTAGTTAAAAGTCTTCTCTATTTTCATGAATAAATGATTAAATACGGGAACTTATACTTATAATATGTAGCTTTATAAACTATAAATGTGTATCGTTTTTTCGTACGTCCAAGTAATAGGAAATGTCCAAAAAAATATCAGTAATATGAACTATCAATTATTACCGTACAGTTATAAAAAAAACGTTTTGTTTATATCAAACCATTTTTTGAGTTTTAATGCTTTAAAAAAGTAAGTCGTAATTCATGTGAACTGTAATAGCTTTTTATGTGTAATAATACAAATACGTAAACCCCATTACACTGTTAATACTTATAATATTAATTTATAATTTTTATACATTTGGTCGCTAGAAAATGTGTTATTGCTCCTTTTGGGGCGTAATAACAAAAATCTGCTTTCTATGTATAAAAATATCTCCAGTTTAAGTCGTAATTATTACGTTTGTATGGTCATATCCTTTAATGTCTACTACGAGACAATGAATAATTAAATTTTATAATATTTCAAAGTAAATTTTAGTGATTATAGACAAATGAAATTTTATATTTCATTATACTGAAAAATTGTCTCCTTCCTTAACATGCATAAGTTCAGCAGTATTTATTTTTAGGATGACTCTTTTAGAATAGCCTAAAAACAATGAGTTGAATATTTTAATTTATGTTTTAATGGTATTCAATATGAGTTTTATATTTTTCATATTTCTTTTTACATATTCCAACGTTTTTCAATTTATCATTTTTATATTTATTTTCCTTTATATATATATATATATATATATATATATATATTCTTTGTAAAACATATCTTTAGGTCACATATTAAAATTAAAACTAATTTCTAAGGCTATCTTATATATTTAGAAAGTTATTTAAATTTTAACTATGTTGCTTGATAAGAATTGTTCTATTTCTTTACAATTTATAACATTCTAGGACTTTTTTTTAGTAAGTCTATTTTTTTATATTATCTTCAATATAGCCTATGCATTATTTATAAATACATTATAGTAATATTACAAAAAATGTTAATACATAATAACGTAGTGGGCAATATTTTCTTGAACTGCTACACATATATACACTACAACTTTAGTTAGCGATACATAAAATTTATTAAAAAAAAACTACAATAAGTAGTTAAATTTGCCTTCATTTAAATACGTTTTCAGTTTTTGATTCTCTTAAAGTGTAACCAGTAACAGCTTGCATTATTGTGACCCGGAAAATCAGCTGAGATTTCATTCAGCTGGAGGTCACGTGACGACGATTTACCTTCTTTTATAATAATAGAGCTAACAAATAACATCAGTTATTGATGTAAATATCTGTTATATATAAAGTGCCTGCTTTATTATGAAAAAGTCAAAAAATCCGAGATGTATTTATTACAATATCAGAAAACGCTACTTTCAAAGAAATGATGTTAATAATAAACTAATAATCGAACAATATATATATAATCTAGGACTTTTGTACTTAAGGTCTATTTACATTCCACTAAATGCTTAATTTTATGTTTAATTAGAATTAATATTATAATGTTAAAAATATAAAGAACAAAAAAATGTTTATGTGACAACATAAATCTAACTAAATTTTAATTGGTAATATCTCTTGTAATAATAAAGTTTTTATATTTTAAATATTGACTGTTATTTGAATGGCAGTTTAGAGCGTGGTCAATTTATTGTTTTCCCAGTTCTTCTTCTGGACCGTCTAGTTGGCGGCCGAAGCAAATAAACTTGAAAATAAAACTAAACATAACAATTAATTCTCTAGAATAAAGAGAACCTGGATGGGGATATGGCAAAATCGAATTAGGTTCGGAGGTAGGGTAGCACGTAGCCTAAGAGAAAATACACGATACTGCACCAAACCAGCAAAATGAATCGCTAATGTACGGATTAATTGACTTTTACACAATACGGAAAATCTACCATTTCACACAGAGTAAATAAAACGCAATTATGGAAAAATGGTATTAAATTTATACCTAGATTGTATTATTCACAAAATTAACCTTTAAATGTTATGGCAACATATGTGAATTGGTGCTGTTGGGTTAAGTTGCTACAGCATCATTGCGTTCCTTTGTGTGATGCCACTATTGGGTCGATACACACATACAAACACACACGCACAGCATAAGGACACACACATATATAACCACATACACACACACACACACACACACACACACACACACACACACACACACACACACATACACGCACGCACGCACGCGCGCACACACACGCACGCACGCACGCGCACACACACACACACACACACACACACACACACACACACACACACACACACACACACACACACACACACACACACACACATACACATATATATATATATAATAATAATTAGTTTTAAATAAAGTAGACTTACGATTCTCAACAAATATGCCATGTATGCATACTTGCTATGATGGTATACATTTTTTCCCCCCATGATTCGTCTTACAACATGTCTCGAATTGATTCTTAATGATCCTTTAGAGAGTATATTACTTTTTTTATTCCATATTGGTGCTTGATCGAAATAAGAAATAAAGTTGGACTTATTAAAATGTATAATTGTTGCTATCATTAATATAACCAAGTATGGGAAGCAATTCATAGTTTAAAGACTTAACAACAACCAACTTCTAAACTGGTTAATAATAAATATAAACACAATAAGTTAATCTATTAACAGTTATTTTGGTCTCAAGTAACTCCGTTTAATTATTCTGTTTGAATAATGATAACGAATTCCGTCACAAGTGATGCAAAACACTGATTAATCACTAGAAATAATCATATTCCTTTATCAAAAAAAGCCTATTGAGTACAAAGACGTGACTAATTTTGATTCTAAAATCTAAATACTGTAAAAGACAAATTTCCTGAGCTGGAACTTATTAATAGGCCTAACAATATGTATCATCGTTGTTTCAAATAAACTAGCTTCTATTACGATTTATTCAAATCGCAAATTAAGTGACGGATATTAAGGAAATGAAATTTAAAAACTATATGACATCAATATTTTTTTAATTATTGGCATATTTGTTTTACCCCTTAATAACTAATCTGTTTCTCCTGAAGACTTTTAATCATTGATTACAATCGAGATTAAGGTATGATAATAACGTTTAGTAATTTAAACAAGAACAATTCTATATTTAATGAATGCGAACTTTCCCACTAAACACAAAAAAGCTATTTCAGATTGTTTGAAACCAAAATCTAGAACTAACAGTTATTTACTACTTTATAAACATGTTTTTGTTTTGTTGAAATGTGTATTTTAAATAATACAAATTGCATTTCATTGTCCTGTATATCCTGTGACACATTTTTTTCATATCTATGTTGGAATTTTTCATTTTAACAACTCTGTGTATATATTAAGGAAATAGTTTTGAATAATACACTAATAATAACGTGCAATTATAACACATTATTATCTGAAAAGTTAAAATTAGAGATTTTATTTTATTTTTAACGAAACAAGTAATTAATGAATTCCATGATAATGAGTTTCAAAGTTTTGTTAAAAAGTCGTGAAAAAATTTTCTGTTCACAAATTTGATTAAAATGAAATTTAAATTTAAATAAAACTATTTATGAACATAAAACCTTGAGCAATGCAATCAAATTCTTTTTTAATTTATACAAAGTAAAAAATGTATACAAACTTTGATATTTCTAGAGTTTTCCTAAATTAGACCAACGTTGCTATGATTTTGTACCATATTAAACGACGCTTAAACAAAATGTATTAAATGTCTTAAACAAAAAAAATGTAAACAAGAATATGCGATTTAATGTAAATGGGTTAGTATATTAATATAAATTAGTCAATATAACAATGTATATGTAAATTTATTAAATTTTAATGAAAACTATTGTCTCATTAAAAGCAGTTTACTTTCTGGAATCGAAATACATTTTAATTTAATTTACCTAATTGTTCTCATTAAGGTATTAACAAATTATGACTTACAAAGTATTGCAGTACCTTTATTACCATGAATATGTTTTATATTTGAAATTAATTATTTATTTCTAAAGAATAAGTTCATTTATATTCATTAGTAAATCTTTATTTTCGAATTTCATCTGTAAAAATATAACAAAAATAGATAATAATAGATGTCAAATTTATTATACCAGGATATTCCTGACAAGAGCTGAAGATCATTTTCTTATATTGGATATTTTTATTAAACTTTTCAATGAATGAGCATATTTTTACTTTTTCACTGGTAGTGGTTAGTTTCAATAAAGAAAATAAACTTACTCATTTCAACAACTGCATTGTCAGTTATTCATTATATTATATGTTAAAGTTAGTACAACATTATATTGTCAGCCCAAATACTGCTAAGTAATTTTTTTAGAATACTATCCGTCTCGTGCTTCGTCAACCCTCCGTATACAGTCTAATAAATGTTTTAGTGTTGTGAAAGGCAGTTACCAATAATTTGAAATCGGTACTTATAACAAATTTATAAATTAATGTTTGAAAGAAAATTAGGAAAATCGTATTTATCAGTCTATTTCAATTTTCAGATTATTAATTAACTTTCTTTACAATAGTCAATAAATTGCTCAACACATTTTAACATTAATCATGATTTAGTTTTATTCATAGATGGTAAATTAACACTTGCATGGTCATATATATTTATATAGTCTTTTAATTATTATGCCTCGACTTAACTCATTCTTGGAGCATGAGAAATTCAATATTACATATCACAATAGTTACAATAGTTAAACACAAATTCATATACAATTCTGGAATTCAAAATTAAATTTTACATATCAGTCTATATTTCGGGTTGGGGAACTCGTGCTGGCTGATTTAAATTAACCACTAAACGCATCTCTATTTTGATTAAAAGAAGTTAAATATGAAAAAGAGGACTAAATAAAAAATGGTGATCCCAAAACAAATTTGAATTTATGCTAGTCTTTACTGCCTCTTTTAATTGTTTTAAAATTGGATTCTTTTATATTTTGTGATTTGTTTTCTTATGTAATTAAGTTTATACTACCATTTGCACATTTTTAAGTCACTTTCACTTTATTTTACTGACGAAGCTATAAAAAAATTCACACACGCTAAATGCATATCTTCATCCTTTGGCTGTCCGGACGCGTATCTTTTCCCCCAAAACCCGACGCTTACGTTCGCGGCTTCTTCATACCTCCCGGGACTTGCATATTCAATTTTGTTCGACGCCATCGTCCTCTTGTGATTCGTCGAATGGTGTCACGTGGTCCGTTGTTTTTGTAAACCTTCTGGACTCGTACCTTCATTGGTTGTAGGATATATTTCTTACGCTTTACCTCAGCATTTACGATTTTTAATCAAGTTTATGTACACAGTTAAATGCATTTCAGTATCTTATTGTTTTGTTTCAGTTTTGAGATCATGGTTCAATTAAAATTTACTTTAATTTACAAATATCTGAAAATTATTATTTGAAAGTAATAGATTGTTTATGTACTATTCCGCGAATTTGCAATATTTATGGCTTTCCTAAATATAATCGAACAGCTGTTCTAGTCTACAACTAATTATTTACAAATTTTCATATTTCTATTTAAAAGTTTAGTGAACTCTTATTCTATTGTGTTTTTACAAGTTTATATAATACTAACTGTGACAGATAATATCATGTTACATATCTATTAGTGAATATAATTCTGTAACAGTTTGTTTTGAAATCATTGTTTGCGTAAATGTTGTGCGTGAAATAGATTTGGATTTAGTGTGTTTCCAATACATAGTGATTGTTTACACGTGCTTTGGTGATATTCTGAACTTTACTTCTCTTGTTATGTTAACTAAATGTATATTTGTACATGTATTCGATTTGAATGGTTCTTAATAAAAGTGTTTAGTTTCTATTAATCTTGGCATACTATTATTTCATTTAGCCTTTTTGTAGGTTAGGCCTACTTTGCACATTCATTGGTAACAGGTTATTACAGTTATAAATATTTTTTAAATATGGTGTTTACTACATTTGTTGGTTTCTACTTTTTCTTAATTTATATTTTCTAAGGTTTTGGTAACAATTTTTATAATTATTTGGCTAAATTCATCTGAACATTTGTTTGCAATAGGTTAGGTATGACTTACTAATGGTAGGCTGTGACTGTTTTTGTATGATAAATCTTAAGTTGGGATTCGGTACATTATATACTTTCCTGCTCTTGTCGCTTTTCTTAAATATCTTTATAGTTTTTGATGTATCATGTTAAGGTTTTGAGTTTAGTAGTTAGTGTTTATTAAGTGAAGTTGTGAACGGAATTTTTTCTGTAGTGTAAATATGTCTTTTGAATGTCTATATTTACAGAGGCATTATCAGTACGAAATTTCAAATATTTATAGTTCACAGTTTTCTAGTGCAAATAAGATAATTTATTATCCTAATTTAAGTTATTTTAGTACAAGGCATGATCTAGTATATTTCAATAGTAGCACAATCTGGATCTGTTCTTACCACAATTATTCCATATTCACACCTTATAGTGTAATAATTATTCTCTCAGTAATAATTTCTAAACTTCAGGAATTGCTGTCGACTTCGTTTAGGAACTGACATTTTATTAAATGTCTACAAGTGGCGTGTAATATATGATATTCCTAGAAAATGTTAATAGGTGCTACAGTTTGTCGTATAGCGTATACAACAAGTGAATTATTTCACAACAAGACTAAACATAATTGTATACAAAATTTTACAATTATATGAAGGGATGCAACTTTCAAGTAAATTCATTATTAGAAGAATAATCCTGAAGTGAATGTCATTAGTGTTTGAAGGCGACTGTAGTTCAGTACAGGTTTCTAAGGATTGTGAAATAAAAAGTCAAACAAAAGACATGCTTTTGTTGAAAATATAAGCTATAATTTGATCATTAGTTTGTTTTAAAATGACCAACCTAGTAGCTAACAAGTAAAGTTTACGCTATACAAACCTGGAAATGAGCATTTCTTTTAATGACTCTATTTTAATTAAAGCAACAAAATAAAAAAATAAAAACAACAACAAAACAATAACATTATTGCTAGCAACTGTACACTAACCTACCAGTCTTAAGATTAACTAAAATTGTTCAAATAAGTTATTTTTATATTTAAAATTTATCTAAGTTATTTTATATGCTAACTAGGGCTGTTCTTTTTATTTAACGGTCCTTGACGTGAACGATTTGTCTTTGAGTTAATTCGTACTCTGCCAATGTGCTTGAAATTGTAGGGATTTCTTAGTAACAATTAATCAATTTTCTCTATATATTATTCTATTATGATGTTTTAGTATTGTTTGCTGTTATTAAGCGCAATCAAGACCCTTATGGATCTTTTTTTTTCACCCCTATAGTAATTTTTCTTTAATCCCTATAGTAACATTTATTTATTTTTCCTTTTATTGTTAATAGTTTAACGTTCGGTAAGGATGTGGCTATTTTGCTAATGTCATCACTACCCTCTAATTAAAATTACATTTGTTTGATTTACCCTTTGATTTCTTGAATATATTAAAAGCTTTTCTCTGGTTAGGACTTCCTGTCATCTAATTTAAATATGACTGACGTCAATTTATAATGTTTCAAAACTAAATTTGATATTTTTCCGTCATTTCATTAAAAAGTTAAGATAAAAAATCCAAATCCGTTTGGTAAAATTACTATGGAAATAAGAGGCAATGAAAAAACACCTTGGATGAAGTCTTTAAAAACCTCAATTTTATTGATGGAAGACATTAGCTGAGGACGTGTTTATGGGATAGGGAAAGCAAGTTTAAAATATAAAGTAACAATGGACGCCGAAATATATATTCCATGGTTAATTTTTACTGACACCTTCCGAATTGAAATATTTTGTGACAGATAGCTATGGTTGTTTATTATTTGGATTTGGGAATATGTAAGTCAGAAAGTTAATTTACATTTTATCTCGTCAAGTTTACATTCTATGTGATCTTAAAGGTTGAATCATTTGGACGACAGGGACAGCGTTGATAACTTTTATCAGCTAATAGAAACGGTGTAGTTGTCGTCTTTTAGCAAAATTTTTAACTCCAGAATTTCCAGATATAATTTACTGGAGGCTAAATTAATACATAAATGATAAGTATAGAAATACGTCAATTTATTGCATGAACACACCTGTATATAACACGAATTGTAGTGATATTGATAACCTAAATAAAGTGGATAAAAAATTATAGTTAATATTAATTGCTATTAGGTATTCCAATACTTTAAATCAATATATAAAGGTCTTAACTGTAAGTCAGAGTGGAAAATGTAGCAACATAGAAGAAATACGCTAGTAGTTAAGTAAGTAGATATCTATAAAGATTATTAATCACAATGTACAAAGATACACTTGGATGGTCTGAAAGTATCAATAATTCACGACTACATATCTCCACTCAGGTTACAGTTCAAGGCCAAGTGGAACTGATTTTATTTAACCTTCAACCTCCATACTCATCGTCAGATCAAATGATCTTACCTTATATCAATAATGTGACGTTTTATCTTATTTCTAAGTGACAATGTTCAGAACGTGTATTCAGACATCAGATAAACTCAGAATCATTAATCTAAGGACCTAAATACAATAAAATAAATAACGTAAAATCAACAACAATATACTGGGTGTTTCAAAATGAATAGCGGGGTTTTTACGCCTTATAATTTTTATTACACTACAATTACAGCTATAAATCATACATCAAATGAATTAAAAAACAGGATTGAAGCAGCTGTTACAACAATTACTCAAGAAACACGAATCAAAGTTTGTGAAGAACTCGCATATCGTCTTGACGTTTGCCGTGTGACGAATGGTGATCACATTGAACACTTGTAGGCTTTTCTGTAAAACTCTTTGAGTTGCTTTTTCATTTGATGTGTCATTTATAGCGGTAAGTTTAATGTAATAAAAGTTATAAAGCGTTAAAACCCCGCTATTCATTTTGAAACACCCGGTACTATTTATGGAACGCTGTAAGTTTGTTGGGTCCGCTATCGACCGTCAACTAACTGTCGATATGTTACCTTGCACACAATTTTAAACACACTTACCGCTAGTTGTTGTTCTCTTATCATTATGTCGTACATGTTGTTAGAATCGAAGTTTAATTAGTCAATCAGTAATTGATGTACTTTGTTTTCAATGAAATTTTCAATGACTCGTAAATTTCAAACTCATCCACAGCGATAATATTTCTTACTTCATTGCAAATTTTAATTGGTTCAATTCATTGATGAAACCATTAAAAATAATTCACAACAAAACCTAAGAACTTAGAAGAACTAACATGGGACACAGTTGTGTTTGAATTACATAGAATAAACCGGAAGAGTATTTAAAGTATCTTTTATAAAGACTTACCATAAAAGACTATTTCGTGTAACACATTAAATAATGTACACCTCTTAATGACTCTTAATTAATAGTAAATAATTAATAATAAAATAAGCTACGACAATTACTTCCGTTATATCCTTTTTTATATTTTACGAAACTATTTTTTGTCGTAAAAATTATTCCAGTAACGTGTCTTTGATATCTTGCCAACAAATAGGACTAATTGTTCACTAAATCCAACCTCAAATTTCTTTCATAATATTCATTTAATAGTCTTATCACTGATTGAATATCTTTTGTAGTTATTTCACAAAAGAAGGCAAACTACATGCAAAGAGAAGTAAAATTTAACTAATAAAACCATGGACAACTAAAACTTCCGGCTAGTCTTTATTAATCTGATTTTTTTTTAATTAGAATGTAAGCAAAATATTTGTAATTAATTTCATTTGAAATAGTCAAATAAACCAATTTAAAGATAAATGCATCGATCGAGAGTGACAAATTATTATCTCCAAGAACCACAGTGTCACTATGTTGTTTGTTGTAAGCTCAATATGTAGCATTAGCATTTTAAGAAACAAAATCGTTATAATTCTGTATGTAAAACTTTCAAAATGCCTTTAGTATATTCGGTAAATTAATTTGTATAACGAAATAAATTGTACGCTTTCATTATAAACATGTTTGTTTAAAAACCCTTTCCAGAAACTGTTTTGAAAATAACGTAAAAATGTATGTATGGAAAAATAAAACCAAAAACGTATATGTTGTGTTGGTTCCAACTAAATTGATCGAGACCAGTGGAAAATGTAACAAATGAAACACAATTTTCTTCAATAAAAATATGATTGTTAAAAAACTTCTTTTTTTTCTTAAATAAGTCATCATTCTCTGTTAATTCACACGTGTACTCATTTGCTTTACATTAACGAAAAACACTGAGTTGTACACTAAATTGTAGTACATACCAATTGTACATTTTAAATTTTATGAATTAAAATTGCCTTCCACCCGAATCCCCTACTGTATTTATAACAACCAAATTACTTTAATCACTATATACAGATACAAGGTAGATTTAAATTTTCCACTTTAGGGATATAAAAAGAAATATTTTTTAATAGTTTTTATATCTGTTGTTTTAGCCTGCACTTTATTTAGTTTCTTGGAGAATCTTTATTAAAAGATATTATTTAGATAAAAGATATATCCAGTTATTTAGTGATAACATACATGACGGGTCATGTTTCATGTAGTACATTTATCTATTGCTTTGTTTATTGTAACACAAGAAATATATGGGTCACTGAAACCGAAAGATTGTATCTCTACCAACCTTTTACAATGAAGTCAATTATCATATAAAGAGGAAAATTCATATCATATATTTTTGTAGAACATGTACTTGTAGAAAACAGTAAGTATTTTTTATAATTTATTGTATATCATAAATTAAAATCTTCTTCCTAGTACCTAGTATTCCTAGGTGTAATGTAAATTCTTAAAGAAATCTAGCCTGCGTTTACTGCCATAAAAAGAACATGGCAGAACTCCATGTGTTTGGTAAATAATGTATTTAGTAAAATATTATTATTTTCGTCATTTAATTATTATAACCTCTATTATTTCCTTAATTTTTGAATTTTATGTTAACTGATTATTATTTAAAATTATTAATCCCCTTGATATTTTTAGTTTCTTGTTTCCAAATAACATATCAAATAATATTTTTAAATCACTGTAATAACAAAACCTTAAATTAAAACCATTTATTTGGTGTTTGACTTTTATTAAACGTAATGAAAATGAAGACTATTATGATTGTTTTATCATTTGTAAAGAATTTTAGTAACAGGAAATATTATTTATTTCTCGCAGTTAAAGCTAACGGGTTTATATCGATCGAAGTAGGCTACAATATTTTCAATGTGAATCAATTTCAGTTCCAAATTAATATTAAAAATATGAAAATACCACAACTTTGATCATATAGCATTAGTGTTAAATAATACAAATTACAACGAGGATATCCATTAAGATTTTTATAATAACTAATAGCATATATTTTATTTATTTTTTGTTTGTTTTATTTTAATCTATCGTTCTAAACTTTTATCATGTTTAATCCTTAACATTTTCCTAATTTTAATGTAATGTTATTAAATTTTATTAGTCTTGTTTATTATTTAATTAATCAAACTACTCTAAATCAGTTATAAAAGTCAATTCAATAATTATCGTTACTAATTTATAGATTCAAATTTTTTTTAACTCAATTTTCAATGTACATGGTACTGATGTGAAACCCTTTTCCATTGTAATTGTTAAAAATATATATATATCTAACGCAATTTCATCCCAATTATTGATTTTACATCTTCGAAAAAATATATGTATACTAAAAAAAACGATTAATTTAAATAAGGTAATAGTTTTCATTTATTATTAGATTTATATATACATACTTAGTGAGTACAAACATCAATTTAGAAAATACTTCTAATATACCGATTAAACTATTAAGTTCAAATATTTCAAGAAATAACGATATTCCAGTAAATTAATTAAATAAATAAACAGTACTTATAATGAACACGTTATTAATGCTTCTATTAGTCTTTTTTTATTTTGGTACATGAAAGTTATATTTTATCTAGCATGGTTTCAGTTATGAATGGTTTCATTACACCAAAATACCTTATAAGAATTTGAAATCTGTGTTAAATCTGTTTTGATAGAAAGATTTGTTTCCAATTTTTTACTGATATTTACTAAATCAGCACTTTTTAAATGTAATAATGGCCATAGTTTGTTGACTTATTGGGTAAATGAAGCAAAATTTTAAAGAAATTGTTTAGTCTGATTTTGTATACTTTAAAACGGTCTTTCGAATATTGACAGTAAAGGTCGATGAATATGAAGTATTCCAATACCCACTTATTTGATTCCGGAGACCTCAATCTTCAAAAGATAAGCAGACAAAATAAAATAATCACACCAACGGTTTAGTTGTCAGTTATTATTTCATAATATACAGTTGAAATAGCGATTGTTTAAGCAGAACATAATGATAAATAATAAGTCAAGTCGTTGAGAGATTTCCAAGTGAACAGAGATCGTGCCTTACTTTACAGTGTAACCAGGTTATTGAAATCAAGATAGTTGATTGTGGAAGCAGATTTATCGTTTACTAATGTCGTTTACTTTAAACTGAATTAGTTGAAATCTAAAATATGTAGAGGAAATATAAATAGCTTTGTTATAAGTAGTATAATATACTAAATTCCTCAATATGATATAGAGATGTTTAAAAATTTACTAACACTAATGAGGTAAAGACATTTAGGAATTTTGGGTCTCAAATAAAACATGGATTTTGTAGGTAAATTATAACTATTTATTTATTTTTTTTTTAATTTTAATAATCTAATAAGTTACCGAATTTGTTTTAACATTCCGTTTAAATTATAGCAAATATACAAAATGTTGAGTAGCTTAAAACTCGAATTAGAAAAAAAAATTTATTTATTGTAATATCAGTCAAAATGTACTTACAAATAACATCGCTATTGTATAATTTATTAACTATGACAGCGTAGAATGTCTATTACCTCCAACTACTCTTACTTATTTCTCAACTTTGATCAAATATCGCATTAGTTTTAATTTTTTTTAAAAACATATTTGTTTAATAGGTACGCTTAAAGACACATTTCATCTACTTATAGTTTCAAAACGTGGAGACAAGCGACAGTATAATGTTAAACAATTTCATGTCTTTCCATTTTCGAGTATATAATAACATATTGTATACTATGTATATAATACAAACAAGTACATGTTTAATAATTCTTTATTTAAAATATCTTGTTGCAAATAGAGTACTTGATTGTTACTATTGTACTTGACCAATAGAGTATTTACTAATAAATTTCACAGTTGGGATTGCTCGGCTAGTTAAAAATGAAATATGCATCCTGTTGTTAACTTTTTGGTTAGGAAATAACTAAAAACTCATTAATATTTCACATAAATTATGTTATAATCATAACAAGTCTCTGATTGTTTCACACAATAAATGTTTTAAAGGAAATGTAATTGATAATAATAAATTAATGTTCATTGAATGATCTTAGAGAATGTTTTAATACTAAGCTATAAAAAAATACTTCAGGTGAGGAATTTTATAAATTGGTACGTACCTTATGGTATTAATATTTCTACCTATAGATATCAAATTTAGAATTTACGTCATTTGTTACTAGGCGGAACAAACCATGTACAAGGTGCTACATTTTATTTTTTCATATAATAATAACAGTAATTACTCAACATAGTTAATGCACGGATACACGGAATGAGCACAGGTACTTCGACTACAATAATTTGTGAGATCGGAATAGCTGTATTAATTATTATTGCAACCATACAACAAAAACACATTGAAAAATAAAATTTTAACTGTTTATTTAATATTCCCTAATGAAGTTTTAACCTAGCTAAAAACACACTTAGCTATAATCCTTTGGTGTTTTTTATTTATATGTACGAATACTAATTGTTTTTTAGTTTCATAGCGTTTCAAAAGTATCAAACCCACAACATTTAGACTCTTTAGTTCCCTGAATTATAATTGGAATCCTAATATAATGTTCTTGTAATATTGTAACTTATGCATCAATGAATTAGAAAAAAATAAAATTAGTCGAATTGTTCACCCTAAAGTCGAGATCTATTTTTCACTGAACATATACATTCAATAAAAAAACTCAAATAAATGTTAGTACAAGGGAGGTGAAATTAACGGACATTGTACCACCAAACACATTCACCCGCATATCTACTTTATTATACAGAGATAAGTATAACCATTAACCGATAATTAGAAATAGACCATGACGACAAATATTAAAGTTTTTTTTTATTTGATATTTGAAAATAATATTTCTATAAATATCTTTGTGTTACAAATACACCAAGCATTGGAAAACACTGTGTATTTAAGACACTTCAAAATTGTTAACAAGCAAGTGCTTTACCTATTGATAGGCGAAAAAAACAACACCACAAAAATACATCGAAAAGATCCCGGTGTGTCTAGTTAGACTTGGAAAAAAGAAAATCAGAATTGAATAATGGTGGTAAAATGACAAGGTAATGGTGTACTAGTTTACTTTAATTTCTAGTAATATTTCAGATTATAACACACGTACTGCAGAAATTAAAAAAAAAAAAAAAAAAAAAAAAAACAATGAAAGCTTTGTGCATCAACTCAATAAATCAACTCAATATATATATTGTAGCATTTTTCGACCGTGTAAATTGAGACAGACGAAATAATTACGCTATTTTTTTTCTTTTCATTTTATACAAATTAATAATAAATTCATATAAAAAAGAAAGATATGTAAAATCAGAGTATAATCCTACAGAAATTTTCAAAAACTTTTTTTTTTAAATCAACATCCAACATACTGTACAAGATAAACTAATGGAGATTTTAAATTAGGTTGGTCTTCAACAACAATTCTTTTCGACTATCCCAAAAAATATTAATGTTGTCGCGGATTAGAAACCACCTATTCAACCACTTAGTTACAGGTGTAGAGTATATATTATATAGTTTTGCTTTGGTGTAATACCTTTCTGAAAAACAACCAACCGTAACAGAAGAAACATTATGTGAAAAGGAACATTTGAGACATTTAAAATTATAAAACATGAAACAGAGTAATGAAATGGTAACATTTTTCGTAATATTCATGTATACATTGCACTATTACTTGATTCCTAATGTCACATTTTAAGTAAATTTTATTGTAGTTTTAAAAAAAATTAATTTATACAATAAAAGTACAAGGTTTTGAACTTAAATGTTTGTAACCTATTTTTATTCTCATAGGTATTTTATAAATTGAAGACTTTCGAGTTAAGGAAAAAGGAACCTCAAATGATAATAATAATCTCCACTTCTCCCAAGACAGTGGCTTTTCAAAGGCAGATTAGAAAGAAAATACGAGGTTTAATATTCAGCTCTCGCCTTTGTCTCTTGTAGTAAGAATATCCTTAAACACATTTACCGGTTAACATTAACTTATCTAATGAAATGAAATTATCATTGAATTTTTATCTTTATTTCTATAGTAGTGCAATATTTCCATATTTTATTTGTAAACTTTCATTTACAATTAATTAGGAACTGAAATACAAAAACAATTTCTTAATTCCATAACATTGGGTTCCAATTTATCACTTTTACAGAGAAATATTTGTTGAATTAAGTAACCATGCAAAAATTAAATAGATATAAACTTTTAGCGTTTCTTACAGAATTGAAAAGTCGCAACACAGACTAAATTGTAGTTTACTGTGTTTAAATGTTTATAGAAGATGTCTGAAAGCTTTTCATATTATGTCCTAATATCAATAATTTGGTTATTCAAATTAAATTTAGGAAGAAGAAAATAAACACCAAGAAAAGAATTATTATTAAATTACGTTAATTTAATCTTATTCCAAAATTAAAAACCCAAAGTACCTTTTGAGTTAGAGGTTATTTGCTATGAGAAGAATATTGTTTATCCACATAAAAATTTCAGTTGGAAAAAAAATTTAAGCATGTAATTATCATTTTTAAAACAATCGAATCATTTACGAAATATACTAGAAAATCTATTTGTTTTATTATTTTTGTTTGTTTCTTTATTTTATTAGTGATTCAAATCGGATATAAATAAAAGTTTATTAATAACTTTTTTTCGTTATCGCTTATAGCCTCCACATTCAGCATTCATTCATGGCTGACAAGAATGTTAATAGATATGTAAATGAAAATATTGGGCAAAACAAAGTTCCAAAGCGAACAATTATTTACTATACTATTTAAAAAAAATGAACAACAAAATGGCCATTCTGAAGTTATTAAAAGTAGGTGTTTAAACATATAAACTATAATTTGTGACACAACAGATGACTTAGTTCAGATGACCAAACATTCAAAATAATATTACTTTTATTTTGGTAATTCACTAATTTGCATGTTATTTAATACAATTGCAAATTTCAACACCCGAAGGTAAATTAATTAATATGTACTTTAATTACACGAAACTATGATATTTAAAGGACATCTCCATATAGATTTTATATTTTACACAGATTAAACTTTCACGTCCTGAGGTAAGTAGACAAAGATCAATGTCAACTTTTAATGAATGAGTTTATCTGACTGAAATATAAAAGTAACATTTATAATAATAATATTACTACGATAAAACAACAAGAGTGATTATTTGTAATATACTTACACAGATATACATATTATAATTCAAAATTACATGAGTATTTATGTTCAATTGTGAATATTTAACAATTAACGTTTAACTAATGCCATTCAGTTTCAAAAATAAATCTCTTTATAAGAGACTAATTCAAAAGGTCACACTGTTTTAAAAACATATTTCAAATATTCATTTATTTTGTTATAAGAGTTTTATGGAAATATAATTTTTAGTTTTACTTTGGACTAATAAACTAATGACATCAAAGTGTTTTAATATTTTACAATATTTAGTGAAAATTACATGAGAAATCATGTAAATATAGTTCATAAATTAGGACCTAGGAGAGATTCTAATATATTACGAATCTTTCTAATTTGTGTTTAACTCCACATGTTTAACGTATTATTTTCATTCAATAAAAGCGAATATTCACTTATCCATATTCTCCAAATATCTACTTTGATTTTCCCTCTCGCTCGCCAACTCTAATACATGTCCCACTTTGTAGTATTCCTTACTTATCATGTTTTGTGGTTCATTGTACCTTAATAGCACAATTACGCACTTTCGTTCCGATATTAGATGTATCTCATTTAGTATTGAAATCTTACACGACTGTAATCTTGTTTATAAATATTCACTGTTCATACAAAAATAGTGACACAATACACAAGTTGTAACAGCTATGAAGGACATGTTGTGGTAATACCCTGGAGTATGTCTTGGAATGTGTATTGTTTTCCTGGTACTACTATAATATAAATCACGAATATTATAAAAAATGACAAGGCGGTATCTCCTACTTTTGTTAGATTTTAACAATTCGATGATATCTTAATATTTTTGGTAAAATTGAAGACATAATTTACGGTAGGTCATGATACTACGTTGTAACAGATTGATTAAGGTTTAATACATAATAATTTCACAGTTGTTTTTTTACAAAATAGTTTTTTTTTATATTTGAATAGTGTTTTCCTTCAATAACAATCTATTTTAAGTTTAAATGGACTGTATATTATAATAACATCAATTAGTCTTTTTAAGGGCGAAGAATATTAGTATTTTTTATTTTTTTATTTGGAGGTTTGCAGAAACAGCAATATATTTCCTAATCATTATTATAATATTATTTGCAGGAAAATATGTTTTCAAATAGGTGAATTAGAACAACAATACAAGTTACCTAACAGTTATAAGCCAATATTAATATGTATTAAATCGAAATTATATAACGAGGGATCTTAGCATTTTAAAATTTACAACCTTTTGTCATGGAATGATGATCATTTTTGTTCGCAGTATTATGACATGTTTAAAAAATAGTTGTTAAAACATACATTTAAAAAATTGAATCTATACAGAATATAAATTAATAGATATATTGTTTATTGAAAGTTATATTTTGGCAACTCATACCAATATTTACATATTTTCGTCAATAGTGTAAATTTGTATGTGTGTGTAAAATCTAATTTGCCCTAAATGAAAAGATCTACCCTGACGAAAAATTTAAAGACTAAACATAATTACTGCAATACATTCCTGATATTAAGAAAATTTTGTTTCAATTCGCTTATCAACTGTCAAATTATTATGAGGTTACTACAGCGTATACTCATAATATTTTATTAGTTACATTACGTTCCCTAGTAACTTTTTAAGCTAAACCATCTGCTTTATTCAATAAACAATAGGAATAACATTGAACTATTCAGTAGTAATGTAGTAAACTAGTCAGAAGTAAAATATTGATTATGTATTTTTTCGAAACAGTCGTGTAAAAGTAAAACAAGATAGCAACAGCAATAGGTTGTAGTTAATCTGACAGAAGTTTGTTGTAAGAGTAGCATCTACGTCATTTACAGTACATCAACTTAAATGGCGAGTAGAGCTTCTAGAATCTTATGATTTAGAGTTTCATTAAATTAACTGTACAAATAAAAAAAACTGTTATGAAAAGAATATTTAGGCTTTAAAACTGACAATGAAATGTGTAAACTAGAGCTGCAAATCAATATTTTGAAATAAATGTATTGTAAATATAAATTAAGTTTAGTGTTTGTTCTTCACTTAATGGGTGAGAGAATTTGAAATATATTATTTAAAAAAAATATAAATAAACTTTTTGTGACGAAAAGCTTGTTTATAATATTAAATTTGACTTTATGTTTTCGTTCTCATTACACTTATTGTCATATTACGAGAGACAAATAAATGTACATTTTTTTTTTTTTTTTTTTTTTTTTTTTATGGTTACCTCAATATATATCACGTTTCGCAGAAAATGTCAACATGAGGCCAAAATAGATAAGATTACGATAATAATAGTTTATCTAAAAATAATACAGTCATTTATGTTTTTTTTGTGTCCATTAATAAACAATGAAGATAGATAATAGTAGTATTACTATTAAAATAGCAATAAAATGTTTAAAAATTAATGGTTGGGTAAATTATTGGAATTAATAGTTTTAATTCTATAATTTCAATCTCAATTACTTTATAAAGAACGCTCAATTTTATTCTATTGATTTAATTCAATTTTGTAAAACTTTTTTTTTATTCTGAATTAATAATATTGTTATACCTTTTTATTTGAGACAATTTGTCATCATGTAGGAATACGAAACAATGCATATTGTTTCTACAATTCTAGTTTCATGATGTATAAAACAACACCTAACTTAAATACGATGAAAAACAAGAATTCTATGGCAAGATTTAAGGTTTATAAACTAAAGAATTTAAAGAAACATACATGCGAACATAATACAAAATGTAAAATAAAAAATACAATAAGTATAGAAAAAAAGTTTAATTTGTAGATCAGGTAAATCTCAAATTTTCGCGACGTCATTATTTCATCTTTTTAAAAACAAATGAAATGAAATTGATTGTCGTACAATAAGTACTAATTTTCTCTTTTGCATTTAAGTATTGTTCTCAAGTAATCTTGTAATTTTATATCAACTGTAATCCAAAGAGATAAATTTGTTAATAATGGACTTTTCTTTCGGAATTTCAACAAATGATTGAAATTTCAATAAATATTCCATCCGATATATGAAACATTTCCTTCAAGATTCCTCTTGAGGATTGAATAAATTTCCCTCACTTGTAATACACATTGTAGAATGTTGCTATCATACGAATCAGATCATAGGGGACACACCAACCAGAAAGTTTCCTTCCATTTTAGAAGACGTTAAATTGATGGCGTATTACAATATTTAGGAATGCAATATTTAGGAATGCAATATTTAGGAATCCTTCCATTTTAGAAGACGTTAAATTGGAGGCGTATAACAATATTTAGGAATGCAATATTTAGGAATCCTTCATTTTAGAAGACGTTAAATTGGAGACGTATAACAATATTTAGGAATGCAATATTTAGGAATTCTTCCATTTTAGAAGACGTTAAATTGGAGGCGTATTACAATATTTAGGAAATCCGTAATCAATATTTAGGATTTCCAGTATCTCTGAAACTTTTCTGAAAACATTAATTAGACGTACTACTATATTTACATGTACAGAAAAATAAAAATATGTGTTATAGTTTAAATAATTCTTATGTTTTTTAATTAAGTTACAGAAAACTCTTACACTTAACTATGTATCTGTAAAATTAAGAGATATATTAGGATTACAAAATAATAGAGTATTTTGTAACACTTCAAAATGAATGTCAGAAGTCATTACACAAAGAACAAAGGATAATGTGAACACCTAGAAAGTACAACTACAGTATAATATCTCAATCTAAAAAATACCAGTCTATCCCAACTACACTGTAATGTCCATAAGCTCTACTCAATAAGCATAGGCTACAATAAATCTAGGAAGTTTTTGGAATTTATGGGAATGTTAAAATAACCTCAAATACTTGTTTATAAAAATTGTAGAAAATATTAGGTCATGTAATAGTGATAAAAAAAGCCAAATATTTAGGATGGATATAAAATGCACCAATCATTGATAAAGGGAAAGATGATTCTGTAAAACTAGACATAAATATCAATTAATGAAATATTACCTAAACTCTTTCCATAGAGGAAATAAGAGTTAATTTTTGTTTTCTTGAAGACAACCACGATTTAATTTTTAACGCATAAAAAAATACAGTATTCTCCTTATGTATTATTATTGACGTAACAGATTCAAAGTACAGAGAAGTTTTTTTTTAAAATTTATTCAAGAAATATTGATTTGTTTTTATTTGCTATTAAAACAATATGTAGAAAGAAGAAAGAAATTTAATATAAAATACGTGTGCAAACACTATAGTCATTAGAATAGTGAGATTGAGATTGAGATCGTATGTAAGTTTAAAGTATGTTATTTTTATACGAATAATAATATGTTTAAAATGAGGTAAATTGGTTCCCTTTACCATTTATGGTAAATAAATTTAGATTTTTTAAATATGATTTGAAAATATTAAAAATAAAGGTAAATTACACACACTGCTACAACATCAAATTAAACGCTAAATGAGTAAAAAACGAGTGAAAATCGATTCAATCTATTAACCGCAAAAATATGAAACTGTAAGGTAGAACAACCTTCAATTTTTCTTTGGATTTGGTGTCGAAATACTGAAGTATATGTGTTTCGTTTCTAAAAATATAACACTCAAGCTTTAAAGAATGGTAAAATAAACCTGATATAATTTTGTTATGCAAATTATTGCATCTAAACATTACTTTTAAATTAAATATTTGATAATTACATTCCTTTATAAATAATGTATTACTTTAATTAAAAATAAGAATCGTCAAAATAATTGTATACCCAATATACGATTAAATTATGACAAAAACAGAAGTTAATAGTTAAAATCTGTATTTTAAACACCTAATGAATTACTTAAACAATTATTATAGCTTTTTATAGATAGAGGGTTTAAAAACAGCTATTTACTAACCAATAAGGATTGATTTAGATTAAAAATAAACAACAACACGAATGATCAAAATCGTTTTGTTTTTTTAGCATACTAATTGGCTATCGCAACCATAACTTATACAAAAGGCTGCTCTCGTTCAATAATTATAATACTCTCAAATATTTTGGCTAAGAGCAATCATTAAGATTTATTCCCCTCACTATCATATTTATTCTTTATTATATTTTAAAAGTAATGTTTATAATATTTTATTGTCCTTACAATTATTTACTTAAACAAAAGTTGGATTATGTTCCTACTTGGATACGCAACTCCTAGGTACTTCTAATTAATTGTATGCATTTTTTAAAGTAAAAATTATCCTTTGGTAGTTTTCCAATTAATTATCTACTGTTAATTGTAGTTTTAAAGTTGACTAAGAGAAGGGCTAGTAAATAACTATAAATATCTCTAAATATTTTCATATTATGTGGATTGAAATATACTGGCACTGATCCATTTAGTCTTAAGCTTTCAAAACGTTATACTCAATTAAATATTAAACACGTCATCTCTTTTCTTATCTAGTTGTACCATGTTCCTTTTTTAAAGGAGAGGAAGTGATGGTTCATTTCTCTGTATTTTACAACACAACATAAACATACTTATAGTTTTCCATATATTTTGTGAGCTAACACCATCGATTTAGAAATCATTGGCATGGCAGTAATAATTGGAGCCATTTTAACCACCAAGGAGATATTGGGCAATTATACAACTGTAACTATTACCTTACATTTCTGTAGTCTTAATATTTATATTAGAAAAAATATTTGACCAAAAATTAATTTAATCATCCTTGCTAATAAATATAAAATTAATAAAAAAAATAAATGTTTTCTAAAATACATGACATTCTAGCTCTCACCATTCTCTATAGCCATTTTTGGGTATAAATATTGGTGATATATTACTTTATAAAGGAATCTCATTTTAAATAATATTAAACTAAAATATTCACTTTGCCTTTTAGTTATTTTATTTATTTATTTTTTAAACTAAATAATTCACATTATAAACAGACTTATTTTCCAAACCATCGACTAATTTAGCAACAAACTTAGGTCTACTTTATCAACTTAAGTGTATAACATATTACAGGAAATACTATTTCAAGGTAACCACACATATCACCATATATACAGCCGTTTGTTCAATTTTGATATATATGTAAACAAAGTAAACAATTTCATTAAAAATAAATTAATTTTCCACAATTTACACAGAAACACACGATAAGCAGTCTATATCTCTTAACATACTTTAATATGCAGTGTTTGAGTTTACTTTGTAACTATTTTAATAAACGTAAACTTTCAGACGTGCAAGGAATTTGATATTCTTTAATCTACTGAGTGTGAAAGACATGCTGCAATATTCAAATTCATAACATTTATTTGAGTTTTTCCATTATTGTTCTTTTAGTATTACCTATTAATAATATAACAAGCAAAACTGTGATTCCGCAAAAACTGACAGCCAAATTAGCAACTCATAATTCTTTTTTTCAGAAACTTCTTTAGAAACATTATTTATATTTCGTCAAAATATTAATATCAAAGTTAAAAGTGTTCATTTTCCTTTAACCCCAATTTTTAAAGCTTTTAAATAAAAATAAAAACGAAAGTGGCTTAAATGTCTGTTAAAAAATATCTAATAAGATTTTAATAATAGTTTATTATTTTGTAAGTGAAATTGAAAAAATGTAACTTGTTGTTAAGTGTCTTTGTTATTTGATTCATAACTTATATATATATATATATATATATATATATATATATATATATATATATATATATATATATATATATATCAACAAAAATGTATTTTTCGTAAGTGTGTTATATATATATATATATATATATAAAGGAATTTTTAAAGCTTTTAAATAAAAATAAAAACCAAAGTGGCTTGTAAAAATGTCTGTTAAAAAATATCAGATAAGGTTTTATTATTAGTTTATTATTTTGTACGTGAAATTGAAAAAATGTAACTTGTTGTTAAGTATCTTTGATATTTGATTCATAACTTATATATATATATATATATAACAACAAAAATGTATTTTTGATAAGTTTGTATATATATATATATATATATATATATATATATATATATATATATATATATATATATATACAATTAACAACATGTATATGTCTTTAAAATATATGTACTATGTATACTATATATATATATATATATATATATATATATATATATATATATATATATATATATATATATATATATATATGTATATATATATACAATTAACAACATGTATATGTCTTTAAAATATATATACTATGTATACTATATTACCTATTATATATATATATATATATATATATATATACATATTGTTTCCTTGGTTAATGTTTTGTTGTGGGTTTCGTAAAGAGAAACCTAAATCCACAAGGAAATATATAAAGTGCTACTCGTATTCTTCTATGTTTGTCTCTCTTATCAACAATGATATAAAATATTTCGGATTATTAGGAAATTGTACTTTAAAGATAATGTTCTTTCTTAAATTTTGCATCATAACTGTAAAATCTATTAGTCAACCTCGACAATTGTATTTAACTATTCTATTTCAATTGTGAATCGTAAGTACTGTAACACACTTCTTTCTATGTATGACAAAAAATAACAAATCATAATAATTTATTTGTTACTTGTAGAGTTTGAATTTAGAAGGTAATAATAACCTTAGAGAATATCCAAACAGGGACATGTAAAATCACCAACAAAGCAGATTTTTATTCTTTACGGTGGGCATTATTAATTCCCACAAACATAGGTAAGACAAACTACATCCATTGATTTCTTCTCAAATATTTGAAATGCTAATTTTAATTGAAGAAATATATATGGTATCATCTTAAGATAGACGTCTAAATGAAAATATAAAGAAACAGTATATTATGATTAACAAAATTTTTAATCAACCTTTAAAAACATGTACAGGTTATAACTATTTAGTAATTGTGAAATAGTTTTCTTATATTTTTTGCAGAAAACGAAAAATATAGTACATCACTTGGACCAAAAGAAGCTTTTCGATCGTCGCTCGTTTTCCGGCCTCGGCAGTTAAACTTGACCTTGTATTGAAAAGCTTCAATTTTGGTCTTAATGATAAAATATATTATTGCTGTCATAAAAATATACCTATATTTGGGTTATACTTTTAAGATAAAAAAATTAGAAACTGGAAAGATCTTGAGCCTTTTTTCTTTATTATTATTGAAAATATATCTGTTGTGCTATTTACAATGAACACATATTCTTAAAATGGATAAACACAAAATAAATTTAAATAATAACTGATGATAATATTTATACAGCAAATGCGTATTTTCCATAGTAATTATTTGTTCAATAACAAACACAAAAAAATCATAGTTTTACTCTCACACAACACAACACGAATTACCAAATGCTGTACTTTTACCCACAGATTTTTTCAATGATTACTATATAGGAGAATTAACTGTCAGGTATATACTATATAGCCAATGTAAAATTCTCTAATTACTTACATATTATACGTAACGTGACCATTTTAACATGACATTCGTATTACTTGACGTTTTTACAAATAAATTATTAAATACAAATGATACGATTGAGAGACGAGTGTTGTTAAATATTTTTTTTTATTAATTAATAAAATTAAATAAAGAAAAAGATATTAAACAAAAAAAATAATTTCTCTAATTGAAATAATATTACATTTTTTTTTTTTTTTTTAAATTTTATTTTACAACCAACCGAAGAGTCGATGATTTTTTTTACGGGTAAATACTTTCAACACATTATACAATTACATCAAACCGTTACCTTAATGAAACTTTCATTTGGATTGTTGTTTACAATATTTTATTTTCTTGTAGAAAGTAGTTATACTTTTTAACTCTAATTACATTAATTACTTTTCAATTCGTGAACTTATATAATTGACTGTTATTTACATAAGTTATCTGTTACTTATTATAAAATCATAATCAATATATGAAATCCGAGACTACAAAACTAAATGATAATTATTTGTTAAAGAATCTATCAGGTAATGTTAAGTTTAGTATGTCATAACGTTTTATCTATTTTATGCTGTATGTAGTGTATTTATCATTAGATCCTACAAACAGGAATAAAATATCATTTTATAGGTTAGTAACGGTCCTTCATGATAAGCGTTTATGAATGTTTATTATTGGAGTTCCAGATACAAATGTATACCTAACTTTTATGTTTATTAAGTGTAAACCATTCGTGTTATATTTGTTGCATCAATACACGTGAGTTGTAATTATTATCCGATAATGATTTTAGGTGATTAGCTAATATATTGTTAGTTTGCTAGTTTTTTAGTAATTTCTATCGATCAATGTGAAGTTTATAAAGAAGCGTATATTACGCATGTTGAATTAATTATAGGGTTCAATTTCTCTCCTTGCATGAGAGAAGCTGAACCCTGGGTTCTGTTAGTAAATATAGTAGAATTAATTTTTAAATGAAACGATAATCATTGTTTTTCCTTTACTTTGATATAAATATGACTCTCCTGTCCTTTATGCACCAGATAAATAAATATTAGCCAAGAAGTTAAATCATATAAAAATATTTATTTAATTTTTAATGTTTAAAATAAGTGATTAAACTTTGGATAATTAAATGTTCAATTGTCCAGATCTCCAAAGAACTATTGTAAAATAAATTTACTAATGGACACCTAATAAATTATTTGAATATTTATATTCAGGTTCTTGGTAATAGTCAAAAATTTGAAGTGTTAAATTTAGACTTTTTTATCTTTTCGTTTTTCTCTCTAAACAAAAGTAATGAGGCAAATATATCAGAACTTTCATCGCACAAAAGTCCACTTTATCCAATTGAGTAACGCATCTCTCTTGATACTTTTTAATAAAAGTAAAACTTATTATTACTGAAATTATCTTCTGGTAGAGTAATAAAGATTTTAATTAACAACGATATAAGATCATATAATTTAGATTTTTAATTATTCGAGTATGAAAAGAGATGGAATAACATTTACATTTAACATGAAAATACAAGGATAAGCTATATAGACAATGTACTAAGTAAGAACAATAATTGTAAAGGGGTTAATGTTGTGTTTAAGAACATTCACTAAGGCCTGAGCTGAATATTAAACATGACATTTTCTTTCTTATCTCCTTATAAGAAGCTCACGTCTTCGGGAGAATGGGAGATTATAAAGTTGTGTGCGTTTCATATTCGCTAAATTACTGTTAACATCAATTTAAGAGCAAAATTATCATTCCTACCCAAATAAGTATACAATTTGAACGATATTTATTTAAATTTTTTGTTATGATACCCAATAAAATTTTGAAAATATACAAATCCATCCGTTAAGTAGATAAATTATTGTAAATTTAAATATTTAAAAAAATAAATAAATCGCAGTAAGTAGTTTCTGTGATAAGGTTAGTAGTTATGCAAATATAAAAAAAAAACACCAACTTGCTTTTTTACAATAATATTTCAATACTTGCTAGTAAAAACGTATAAGCGGAAAAAACAAATAATTAAAAAATCAATTGCTTTTTTACTTCAGTATATTTCGATATTTTTGTCGTATCAACTATTAACACAATCTGTGATATATTTAATTAAATTATTTCGGTAAAAGGAATACATTTAAAGTAATATTCAAATATTACTTGTTAATTTAACTGCCTGCTATCCAATTATTTAGTACAAATATATTGCATATTAAATTTATATCATCTGATATACCAGATATGTATGAATGTTAATTTATTATCATTATCCCAAAGATTTTTGTGAATTAAGTGTCAATGCTTTAATATATATATTTAGAGCAGTTTTTTACTGTGATTTAACCTAAATTACGTCCATAATTTAATTTTATGTTATAGCATAAAGAAATATATACATGATTTTACATAAATAGACACATGATCTAAAGTATAGACATAATATTATTAATTATTAATAATTTATATTAAGAATAAAAAATAAACTTAGTGGGGAAAACAACTATTTTATAAAAAAACGAAAAAACTTACATTATTGTAATGACAACAACAACATGTCTTTTGTTTGGAGTTTATTAAAATCAACATGCAGTAGAGTATAGATAAATATAAACACTAAAAATATATGGTAGTATAAATAATTACCAACCAACGAATATGACTAATAAAAGACATACTACCTTTTCCAACTTTTTAGGTATAACAGAATTATTAATTTTTAGTAATGTAACTAGTCACTATATATACTTTGGTATTTGTCAGTATTGGAATAAATAATGCCTGAAAGCACTTATAAACAGATAGGAAATTTATTTCAATCGAGTAGAATAATAATTAATTCTTCGAGTAGTACATGATAAACAAATCAGTACCATGATGTTGAGAAATGGAAGGTTTGGTAAAATAAGAAATTTTTATAAATGTAAATATCGGACAGCTATTACAAAGGGATTGCTAGCGCTTTTTAATTTGAAATCGCCCATATGACATTTATTTTAAGCCTTAACCAATTTAATGCTAAATTGTTTCTGTTAAACTTAATTTTATTGAACATTTCTCATTAATCATGTGTATGTTTAAAACTAGTTTTACAATTTTTATAAATAAAAATAATACATATTAAGTAATACTAAAATGACGATTTGTCAAAAGTTTTATTTATTCTTAAACTAAAGTTAATGAACATAGGATTGTAAATTTTTGCTTGTTGAATCTTGATCTCTGATACGACTAAACTGGTGGGTTTGCATTATAATATATTTCATTAATCGTCATAGTAGTTAGTATTTTCTGTTGAATTTTGTTAATCCTTCAGGTTAACAAAATAATTAATTGCTACATCAAAATAAACGGAATTTAATACTTTCACAAATTTTAATTACAATATTACGAGTTAAATATTTTGATTCCACAAAATTCATCCACATTTCATTATTTTGCATCTAATTGTTAATAATTTAACTACAATAAATTTAGTACTATACCAATTTCGATAGTGTGATTGTAGGTTTTGTGAGCAGCCTATTTAGGCATTTATTCCTATTGCTGCATTATGTTGGCTTTATGCATAATTATAGACCATGGCAATTGTAACTGATACAAACGAGCTGTTATTCAAAGACTTCACAGTTTAAAAAAAAATTATACAATCGGATCATATGAGCTCATATCAACGCTTTCTTAGTTGTAGATTTAGTAGGGTAATAATACAATAATATGGATATTGATAGGAATCGATAAATAAATGTAACATATTTCACTAAAATACATTTTACCCCTTTTCAACATGCAATATATTACAGGCATAAACATAGTATAAAGGAAATATTATATTATACTGGCCTCTTTAGTGAAAAAATTATGTTCTGTAATTAATTTAAGGCATATAAACAGATGAGGCCAGTACAATATAATATTTCCTTTATACTATGTTTATTCCTGTAATAAATTGAATAAAATTGAATGTTGAATAGGGGTACAATGTATTTTAGTAAAATATGTTACATTTATTTATTGATTCCTATCAGTATCCACATTATTGTAAATTAATTACCAAACTTAATTTTTTGAAGTGAAAAATTTATATTTGAAGCTATAATTTTAATCAGCCTTAAAAAAACAAATTTTCACTAAAACATTTAATGCCATTGATTACTCTTTTTTATAATGATTGTTTAGATTAATACACTATTTTTAGAATTATAAGTAATATAAATATTACTTATTGCCCCGAGTATATTTGCTCGGGGCAAAGTTAAAAGTTTAAATCTTAAAATGCGAATGACATTATGTGCAATTTGTATATTATTACAGTGATGTATAAAGATTTTGTCACAGTATAATTAATAATTTATGACTCAATAACTTAATAATATAATTATCATACACTATTGTTAAATATTGTATAATGTTATTATATTTAATTACAATAAACTGGAGATAAAGTGAAACTAAGATACACTTTAGGGTGTAGTAATATTTACTAAATTAAAACGTAATTACAATAAAGTTTTAAATGAAAATAAAAATTACTAAAGTCAGTTGGCAATGTCAAAAACAATGTTTTAAAGAAGATGTGTATATCATCAACGTATTTCCTATTACGTCGATAAAAACAATTACAACCCATGACAGAGTTTCCTCCTAACAGCGTTCAGTATAACGTAAAATACAACTTTGGATCTTAAAATCGATAGAATTGAATTTACGCTGACAATGATTAGAATGTTTAGAAGTAAGTTCAAGTTATTATTTGTAGGTATTTAAAAATTAAAGGTGGGTGCAGCTCTTTACTTCGTACGTTTTAACAATTTAATTTTGTATTGATAGGCATATTGCAATGTATTAACTGCTGTTTGCGAGTTTAAAATAATAAAAAGAACATGTAATTGTACATTCAATGGAATACATTTAGATTTAATTAAAATTTTAAACCAAAGTTTCTTTTTGTTGTTAACTGAATTACAAAAGTTACTGAATGCATCAAATTAAATTAATTCTCTAGAGAGAAATTCCTTTTTCCACTCTACCTACTATAGTTTTGGTTGAATCTACTTGTTACACAATCACTTAACTTAATTCCAACTTACCTTGCATAACACACATCTATGATGTATACCATATTATTTTTGGTAAAAACGTGTATTAAACATAGGATTGAGAAAGTATAATAATAGAAATAATAAAAGAAAAGAAAACATTGACCAAAGAAGTCTTTTTAAAAAAAACATTTTAAATATTTTATTTAGCTAATAAATATACATACACACAAAAACACCTACATATATAATGAAGAAAACATTTAATACAAATAGTAAATAAAACACAAGTTGTATAAAACAAGGTTTAATAATTAAACTCCTTTTAATGACAGTATCGACATCCTCATTGATGCATATTATGATACAACAAACAAATTACAACGGTTTTTTATACGTAATAATATCATGATTACAGCTGATGTATCAATGAGAATAGCGACATTGTAGTTGAAACGCCATGAATAATTAAACGTGATTTATGTGAGTTTGTGTTCCGTTTATAATGCTTTGAAGATACTATTTCTTTTGCTTTTATCTATTTCCCTTGAATAAATGATTTATTAGTAACAATTTTACTATCCATTTAATATTTAAAGTGAATACTTTTTGTAGGTAGTCACATAAATATAAAATGATGTCTTTTTTTAATATTAAATGATTACTTTTTGTATTTAATCACTTAAATATTAAATGATTACTTTTAAATATTAAATTATTACGTTTTGTAGATAATCAAATGAAGTCTAACCGCATAGTCCATTATCAATAACCAATAAGCCATATTTTACGCTTAACAAAATATATCTTTATATCTTACAAGGTCATATGATGCAGTGGCTGTCTAAATGTACGAGTCGGATATATTTAATAAACGAATTTTATGTTCTAAATCATTAGAACCCTTACAATCTGGCTAGTAAAATGATAATTGGCAGCCAGGAACAACTTATACATTTGGTCTGTCAAAACAAAACAAAATATAATTTCGAAAATGCATTTTATTACAAATTAGACATTGATTAAGTTGTAGTTCCACGATTTAAAACTATATTACAGTATTTATATAACATTGAAATAAATTCTACAACCATAAATTATACCAAAATACTCACAACATATTTCACCTTTTGTGAATTATATATTATATTTAGTTTTTCATTTCACTCTTTATATAATTTCCCATTAGTAGTGCCCGAATGTACAGTATCTGAGACTAACATACTGAAATATAATTAAGAGACGTATTTGCACATGGGCCAATTATCGCGTTTCCGAGGTTGGTTTAACCATATAATCTCTCAATTCAATCTAATCTTGGTTTTTGCTAGTCTTTATTGTACTTTCCGTCTTGGTAAACAAAATTATCCACAATAGTAATTGTTACTAAGTACCAATTATTTTTATAACTTGTAACCATGACATTTATATATACCTAACTAAATATGTAATTTTATTAGTATGGCAAATGAGAAAGATTTACATATTAAAGACTGCCCTAATAAAAAGAATGAAATTATTGTTCTTCTTTTTTTTTTTAAAGAGAGATTATGCATTATTTATTACAGTGCAGACAAACACCGCACCACGACACCCCTTTCAGTTCTTAATGTAACAAGTTTTGTTAATTAAAAATTAAAAATTTAATGTTATTAAATTATGACATAGAAGCTATTGAGTCATTAAAAATTAATTTATTTTTAGATGGTTTTAATAATTTGGATAAACAAACAATAGATCTATTCATAAAATATCAATATTAGCTTTATAAATAAAAAACAACATTTGTGTAGACAAAATTTCGCATAGACATTGTCTCTTTAAGAGACTTGAAATATATTCCCTTAAGAAGGGAATTTAAATGAAAAATCGTATTTTAATGTTAAATCAGTATTACACACTATATCGTATGAAATATGTGAAATAGTCGAGTTTGTTAACTTAAAATTACGAAAATTTTTTTTAAACTCTTATAATTGTCAATTATGCTAATCTAATTATTAAAAATAATACACATCTTTTTTTTTAAAGCATAATATTGAGTACAATTTCACATTTTATATATTCGTTTACTACCTACATTGTGGTTTTCACACTAACTATACAACTTCGAATGTTATTACAATAAAATGAGAATTCATATTCTTCAACCTGAGTATTATTCAGACAGGAATAGTTTTATGTTTGTTATTTATATAATCAATTTATTATAATTGAGATTAAGAATATTCAACCATTTTTATATGCTTGCAAACATTATCCAAACAACGTCTTATAATCCTCCGTTCCCACAAAGAAAGGAACATCTTAGAGGCAGATAAGAAGGAAAATGTCATGTATAATAATCAACTCTTCCCTTGATCTCCAAAAGCAACATTATCCAGTTTATATTTATCTTACTTACTACGCAAATTGTTTCTGTATATTTACATCATCTTCCTTTATGTATCTTTTAATCCACGTAAATAAGAGTAAAAAAATATTGTTCTTAATCAGTATCATAGCATTGTACTTCCTAAATTTAATCGATGTTAATGTTAAACCTGCATTAACTATTTCAATAACTAAATTGATTTAAAACTGTTATAGTGTAAGTTAAAATAATAAGAATTCTTCGAGGTTCAGTTGCCTAAGTTTCATGTCTAGCTCACAGCTGATTCCGAGCTTTTAGAAAAGTATTTTTGTTGTTATTGACATTATATGTTATATGATACCTTTAGGTCTCATTCCGTTAATTTGAGAAAAAAAAGCGAACTTTAGGATAAAATTTTATTTTATTTGAAGCGTAAATTAAGTTTAAAAGTAATTTTATAAATAAATCTTTGATGGTAAACAACGATTTTAACTAGAAATACTGACCTACGGCGATTTGCCAAGAGTGGAAGTTGATTTTACGTTGTGGAATTGAAAATAGGAATTAACAAAAATACTGTTTTTTTTTTTTTTTTTTTTTTTTTTTTTTTTTTTTTTTTTTTTTGTCAACAATACATCTTGCGAATCGACTCACCAATAGTTTCTCTATAAGTTTCTACCTTCTTTCAGTTAATTTACAAACATAAATCTTAAACCATATATAATATGGAATGACATATTAATATTGATTGGAAAAATAACTTTAAACTTCAATATTGTATATGTCAAAGAAACTCGTAGAAAGGAATATTTTTATCAAATTTGTAATATACTATGAATTAAATGAACGGTAAAAGCTAATTCTAAATAAACAAGGCTAAAAATTATATTTGAAATTGAATTTTAATTGAAATTGAAATTTAATAAAACAAATATTTAATTATAACCTCTATAATACTGTTTTAAACATTGAATTTTATTTTTTTTGTTATTGAATTGGATATTTAACTTACGGTTTTAATTATTACAGTTTCATTAAAAATTAATTTTAATCTTAACTTATGGATAGTGTAAAACCATCAATGACCTTGATATTGTAGATCAACCAATGGTTGTGATCACTGCATGAAATATGGTCTTCATTTTATAATTTGTTTTAAATATTTTGGCAGTTTCGATTTGTTACTTGCATTCGAAACTGATGAATTTGAATTAAATAAAAAATATAATGTATAGAATTTTAAAATAGATTGAAATAATTGTTAATAGATAAATAGTAATTTAGTTTTAGTTTTAAGTGTCTTCACAAAGTATTAATCCTCTTTATTTCTATATTTATGAATAATTTTGTCGGATCAATCTTGAAAGGTCATCCCAACTAAATAATTTTAAAATACAACTAGTTTAAATCGAAACAGTACTGTATGTTTTACTAATTGACAATTTGTAGGATTTTTTATTTATAGTAAGAGTTTTTTATCTTATAAAGTATTTTAAATGATACTTTCAATTTTAATGTGGTGCTTAAAACCTCCTCAATATATATTCACTTATTTCTTTAGATAGTAATATTGGCATTTTGAATAAAAGGAATCAAAATTAAATTCTGATGTATTATCTGCAAAAACTATTATTAAGAAGAAAAGAGGTTAGGCATAAGATGTAAGTCCTATAATAATCTGCCTAAAAACAATAACTTCCGTTCGTTGTGCTGGGACAGAGTAGATCATCTGAACCCAATTGGATTTTCAGACTTTTCATATTATCGTTTGATCGATTTAGTACGTCGTATATTTAGTCCTAATGTAAAACTGCTAATTGGTATATTTTCCTTGTCGCTTTGTGTTATACTGGTTATTTGTTAGATCTAATTTTGTGCATTGTAACTCATATAAATATGTCACTTTTTATACCATGGTTTACAAAACAAGGATAAGTCAATTCAATCTACGGTAGTAGATAAACTAACTGATGTACGTAAATAGATCAGAATCAGAGTTTCAGTTAGATAGGAAACGCTACAAACGTAACTTGTGTGGTAGGGTCATAATTTCCAAAGTAGATAAACATGGATTATGTTGAGCCTATCCCCAGCGGTGATTTAATGGGTAGGTACTAAATTACATCACAACGTCATGACGAATCATCGATCTGAAATATTTCTGCATTCTCAGACAGGAAATTCGCCGAGTTGACCCTATGTACAACAAAAGTTAATTAATCATTGGTTTACTGTCAGAGATAGGATGTGTTTATTATTACCATTTAGATAGATCAAATAAACTATATTTTACTGATTTTGATAAATATCCATTAAGAAAATGTTGGTTTTAATAATACAATAGGAATTACTCTTATTATTATGAAGTTACAGACCAAATATAATAATAGCTGTCTTATGTATATATGAAACTAGGCCTATATAATAAAAAAAGTAAAGAATACCTAGTAAATATTAAGTATTATGATATTACAATAATTTATTCTTTGATCATTATTTTATAAATTTTTGTTTTTAGTTTATTCTTAGTTCTTGTAGTTTTTGTTTTTACTTAATTATAACAATACACATAAAGACGTCTTAAATTTTATTTTTGATTCTAATAGAATCTCCTGAATACCTTTAAAAGGAAAATTATACTTTAGTGTTGCATTTAAGAAAAGTTTTATTCCCTGAATAATTTCTATGTTTCTTTATTTACTATTAAGAAATGCACTTTTTTACCACTTTTTGTAATATACAATTTCTTTTATTTTTAAATTGGTATATAGGAGATGACTATAGTGATTGGGCACTTGAATTCCGAGGTAACCCAGCTGGATCTACGACTTAGTTTTCGGTTAGATCTGTCTTTACATCTTTTCTATCAGGTTTCTCTTAGCCAACTATTGGTCCTATCCGAACCTGACACTATTAGAGTATTCGAAATCTGGATGTCTTAATTTTGTATTACTTTCTTCTTTTATTTTAAAAGTAATTGACGACCAACAAGTTTTTTATATTTTCTTTTTCTTAAAAAAAATAAAATAATAAAAGATGGTAATAATGGCGTTTAATCACACCAGCATTTAAAAATAAGGTATCAATATTAATTTGGTTCGTTTAAAGATAGTTTATGTTTTTGGTTGACAAAACTAAATTTGTGACAGATTGAAAAGGTGTCAATAAATGTATGTACCAATAGATGCTATTGCATCTAACAACTAGCAACAATCGACCGGCCGCAAATACAATGTGAAATATATTCGTCTTATAACGGATTAGTTTGCAACATTTTATTTCTTCAAAGAGCTTTGTCTTAATTTTAGTATCTTACACAAAACCTAATCTATGAAATAAGACTTTAGGTAGATTGTTGTAGTTTACGGGGAGAAGAATTCACACGTAAACATTGTTTTATCAACTAAAAACATCTTCCTCTTCCTATTACTTGGTTGATAAGAGATTACAAGTAATAGGTTTAACGTTTTATATTAGGTCATTACAATATAGTGCAATAGAGTAAGCCTTGACAAATATTTTAAGTTTGTTTAAAGTCTTGTGAGAATAAGTTATTGATTATTCTAAATAGAAAGGGAATTGTTTTAAAATTTATTACTTTTAATAATCGCTTTTATGTTATAGGTTTTAATTTTATAATTAATTAATACCATATTTGGTACTTTGAGGAAGGATGTTATTGTATTCCAATATGTGTTAATTGGTGTTAATTGTAATAAAACAAGTGTCGAGGCCTAAGATGTATGATCTAGGATGTATCAGATTTATATTATAACTCACAGAATTCTAGTTTATGTAATATCATATCTTTCTTTGTATTAGTTAGGCCTGACGTTTTTTAGGAGCTGAATATTGTGTATCTTGTATATTGTGATTGTTCGGGTTTTGTTTTTCATCTTTTCATCGGGGTTGATTTTAAAATAAAAAATATAAAAAGTCTTGTTAACATATTTTTTATTTTACATAATGAACGCATGTCAGACGTCATTAACATACCCAAATAAATATCATATTATATTTTTAATCAAAACATTATTTGAATAGTGGAGTACAAGACGGCTTTACAATGACCAGGTATTCATCCTAATTAGCGATGTGAACACAAGCCCACCTCGCAATGAACTACAATTGAGAAGACGAATCTCTTCTATATAGTTAATGTATAACATGTCATTATTATAGTTTTAAACATTTTAACTTGGATAGAGACAGTGAAGTACATTTTATATATTATGAATTAAGGAATTAGGGATATTTTTCATTCAATTCTGAATCGGCCATATTTATAAATATATTGCATACGAAAATTCAAGTGATTTGCAATGTGAGTTTAGTAAGTATAAATGATGTCTCAGTTAATAATGTCTGAAGTCTGGTAAGTATTACAAACGAACTAGTGTTATTTCACTTTTCTTGTTCTTGGCAAACAATCCATCTAACATTATTCTCAGAGTCTCTACACTGAATACAGCTGTCTCTTGCCAAATAATTAGATATATTCAACTAATGTCTACTGTAGATTACTTGTCTTAATATTTTTATATTTTTTTTTTCTAATATTTAAAATGTACGATATTAGCTTTAAAAGGCGTCTTATTTGAGGATGTTGTTTTGTTTTTATTTATTTTTGTGTAACTTAAGTTTCATTGTTTTTCCCTTAAGGGACACAAAACCATTTTTATTTATTCCCATTTATAAAAAAAAATGATAGATAACCATCATTTCAACAAAGGCCACTCTCTCTGATTTAATTACTTTCTTAAATTTTTTGAAAGATGTATGAAATATAGGAACATCTCTCAGGGACACTTCTTTTTTCGTTAAATATCAGTGTGGTTTTATTTGGGGGGGGGGATATAACAAAAGCAAAGTAAATAAATGTCAAAACCCAATTTTATGGATTAAAGTATTGGAGGAATGACATAATGGGAAACGTGTATTTTTTTTTACGCACCGGTATTAATAGCATTTGATTGTTTGTATCATAATATGCTTTTCAAAGTCTTATTAAACTACAGGACTATGTGTATAGTTAACAATTTGTTCTCGTGTTATTTCTATGACCATGAATAATGTGTGCGAATTCAGAGGTTTATGGAAAAATAGAATATATTAAAGACGGATTTTCCAAAGATCAGTACCAGGATTTATTTAATTTAATATCTATATAAACAGCTTAAATTAAGGTTATTTTTCGGGGAAATATATACACTTTTGCTGGTGATACTATTTTGTGTTACAGTCAGTTATGCAATCCGATCTACGTGCTCTAAGGTGGTATTTTTCTAAGGTCTGCATGGTATTGAATACCGAAAAAAAGTTATATGACCTTTAATCTGAAAGGAGAGTCAACATTATTCACGACATCGTTGTTTTATAAATGTATGAATTACTTCATGAGGATGTGCAATGCTGTTCGTGTATTATGATAGAGCAAGTCAATTGATGTATTTATTTAGGTGTGATTTTGGATAAAGTTTTGACATGCAAAATGAACATAACCACAATAAAACCCTACTTAAATTTTATTTATCATACATTTTTTCTATTGGAAGGATATTCTCCTTTGGCCTGTTTTACGCAAGATATATTTTCAATGGTTCATAGTAGGTTATAGTATATGTATAGGCATGTGTATATCAATATTTTGAAAAAGGAAGTTTTCGATTTTTAACAAATAAAATTCTTGAATCTTTTAGTACATTTATTGAAACAAGTTTATGTATTAGGTTACCTTAAATTTTTTGAAATATCAAAAGCCAATGAAAACCGTATAAAATTACGTATTTTTCAGAAACTAAAGGTTTATATAAAACAGAATAATCATTTGTTGACCATAACAAAATATACAAAAATTATCGTATGCATACTAAAAGTGAAAATTATTGAAAATAGTGTATTCTTTAAATATATTATGATATTTGTAGTATAAAAATAATGAAATTGAATATTTTTTTAAATATAAAACTATACATTAGAAAATACATTGACTTTCTATACAAAAGTTACTAATAAATCATGTGTAATCGACTTTAATTGGGTTTAACCGCAATTTTATGAAATTAAATTACTGATCTCTGTCGGCTCCTCTCGCCTCACTTCGATTAAGTTCGTGAGAAGCGCGAATCACACACGATACAGCATCAGTCAGCTTTAGGCACTAGCCGCTCGTTCTACGATTATCATAGTCCCTCTTGTTGTGCGGATCGAGTGAAATAAAATCAATTTTTGTTTTTAAACGACTTTCCTGGTGTTAAATAGAAGTTTTAGAAGAAACTATGACAAATGATTTTTCTTTTTCTTTATGCTTTAATAAATAACTATTTTATTATATAGAGTAATAGTTAAATTAAAATTATTTTAATAAAATGTAATTTTTAAAGGATAATTTACATAATATCTTTTATAAATTTGGACCTATAACACAAATATAGTAAGATATTTAATATCAATTGTTCTACTCTGAATGACTGTTTGGTTACGACTCAATTTAACTCACATTTTGAGTTTTGAAATGTGTAAATATAACTGGTTTATTGTAATATTGGGATGTATATTACTTCTGAAGAAACGAATACCCCCTTGTTGTGCTACTATAACGGAAGAAGAACTAGGTAGGCATAGTATATAATTTAAAATTAAGTATATATTTTATAATATTAATAATACTTTTCCAAATAAACAAGTAACAAGAACTATCCATAAAAACAAAATGAATCATAACTCTACTATAATAGAGAAAACTTAAAAACACTTAATTTTAATATTTTATGGTCTGTATAAAAGAAATATTTCATAGATTTTCTCCATACTTTAAAAATATAAACAATTCACTTAGAACCTTTTGTAATTTTGCCCTTTATATGAAATAAACACTTATGGATACTTTTAATCCCTTTTCAAAATGAATACTTTTAAATTACTAAAATCATTTTTTTTTTTTAAATTTTATTTTATTTATTTATTTATTATTTTTTTTACATGTGCAGAAGGTTTCTGAAAGTAGATGTCCAAAAATGTTATTACATAATATAAACAGCAATGTATGATGAGATCTTTACATGAAATATGTGTTACTTTCATTTCGAACAAGTTAATAAATTTCATTTTATCAATTAATAGATCTGCTTTACCTGTTGTGATTATTCAGAATATATATTGATTTCATGAAATAAATCTCATAAAGTATATAAATTAATTCCAAATAGAAGCAATAAAATGGAGGTTGGTAATAAAGTTTCAAAAAAGATAAATTAGTATTGTGCATTTTTTTTTTCTGAGAGAATGTGTCTTGTGGTGAATTAATACATTTTATTTTTCCGAAAATGAAAATGGTATATTTGTGTTGGACGGGATCAACTATATTTTATTTTGAAGCTAAGTTGAGCCAAATATCGTAGTAAGCTGCACACATTTCTAATTTTGGGTAAATTATTTAAAAAAACATTATATCTAATATTTACTAATAGTTCGAAAGTAAAAAAAAAGAATAATAGTTACATACAAAAAAATACCTCATTGTCCATTTCGGCTTAAAAATTATTTATCGAAATTGAGGTGTTAATCGTCCTAATAACTTTGAATGTTGTGTCATTTGATTTGTAAATGACAACTTAAGATTTTATACGGTGTGACAACCATCTATGAAAATGAAATTGTCTTAATTATTTATGTATCACTATAATAAAAATGTTCGTTAAATAAGATGAAACAATTCTAACTATTTCTCCCAATATTATTTTATTGTGTGCTTATTTGAAGTAAAATTTAATCATTACAAGTAGAAAAAGGAAGTAGTTTGAACATATTTTTGCTGCTTCTTTTAAAGCCAATATTTATACCTTTTATAAATTTACAGATCAACTAAACGTTCAAGTATTCAAAAGAGAAATTGAACTTTTTTTGAATTGTTATATCCTTCTGAACGAACCTACAATACAACTATTTAAGATTTAACTTTATTTTGTTTATATTTTATTTACATTCGGTGACGACAGATATAACCGACAACTGATGGGACGAATATTTAGTTTACATGTGTATTTAGCCTCTGTATTGTTTGTATTATTATTGTTTCGTTCACTGCATTTTACAACGTACACGTTCTTAGTACTCAATAATGAGTAGCGGTAATGCTACAAAAGTCGATAAGAATGGCAATTGGTAAAAAGTCTCGTTTAATTTGTATGTTCTGTTTCAATTTTCCTAATGATGTTTTATCCATTTTTTATAATGATTGGTTTACATAATTTCATGCATATATTCTAAAATGACCTGATCCATTAGTTAATTTCATTAAATAAATATCTTATATTAGAACATACACTTTTTTTTCTTTTTAATACAATTTAATCACAACTGAAAATGTCTATTTGCAAGAAAGAAACACTAACAAACTTTGAATATACCTTGGAAAAGATTGTGTAGAGGCAACATAACAGCCGTTTTGTTCCTGTTGTAAAACTTTAACAAGCTCTGAACACAGCTTCCTTCCGGCCTAGATTCTGGCACGAGTTTTATTGTCTCAGATTACTTTCAGATAAAATCTCTTCTTTTCTTCTATAACCTTATTGCTGCAATCTTACAATTCAATTACGTATAACGTTTTTAGTGGAGTCGGAACTGTATCAGAAATACATTATCCATGGATATAATTTTTATATTGGGATAATGTTATTATAAATTAAAATCGAATGTGTTATGGCGTAAACTTTAAAGTAATATGTAAATAAAAATACGACAAAGTAAACAAATTGTAAAGTAAGATATAATAATTTCTTGAATTTGCAAACTGCAACATTTTTTGTAATTATATAACATTATGTTAAATATTAGTTTTATCCTATGTATGACTTTTCGTTGTAGGTTCAACATTCATAAGATATAGATAAATCATTTTGAATATTTGCGAATATTATAAATTAATATTCTATGCTAATGTACAAATCTGGGTATTGTGCATTTGTAAAGATGAGGTCAATAATATAAACACATCACACTTGATATGTGTGAATTTATAAAACAAATAAATAGTGACATGCAGTAAAATAAAGCAGTTTAATCTCATTTAGAAATTCGAATTCCATGAAACGATTAATATAGAGTTTAAATATAATATGTAATATTTACGAATATTACATCAATTAATTTAAATTAAAATAATATTAAACACTGTTTATTAATTGATTATTATGGTATTAATATTAACACAAAATGTTTTTATCGTATTATTTGTATGGACTTTACCCAAGTTGTAGAATATTCAGCTTATTTAGTAATAGCTGTAAAGTATATTTACTCAATCAATTATTATTCCAATTAGTTGAAAATTTAATATAAAACAGCTTTCTTTTAAATTTTCTTGTATTGTTATACAGTCACATTAAATTAATGGCATTTCTGTAAACCAATTATTTTAGTATTACAATCTACACATAGTAATATGAAACAAATAATTACTACAATAATAGTAGGCAGCTAGTTCAAAGATATTTTCAGAGTAGAACAAACGTTTTCTCAGATGAAAGGGTGTTTATTAGTCTTTATTATTTTTAGTGTACAGTATATTTAACATTTTGTTAAACGCTATGTCATAAAATTAATTTAAACTGTAGTTTTGTACAAGTATAGTCAACAATTGTGAATTTCAATATATTGCGATCATTTACAAATAATGTGCATTAAATATAAAAGTAATTATTTTTACAAATTTACTTTCAGCTTCTACTTATTATGTGTTTTACTATGTTATATTTCCGTTTATGATGAATATTGTTCTTTTACCTAAATGAACTATTACTCGGCATCTAGAACACTTGTAATTTTTCTTCTTTACGTTATGGTTTATTTATGTAATGAATTATTGATTAAAGGAATAAATATTTGTTATTTATTTAAAAATTATTCACGCATTCATTGTTAAATAAAGTTATTGAATAACTTTCCTATGATGGATAGGTATTGTGCTTGTTAAATTTGTTAAATAAATTATATTCTTTATAGTGTAGCACTCCTTTTGTGAAATTATTAAATTTTGTCATTTTATTGTATTTTCTTAATTGAAATATGCAGTGTTTTAATACCAACGACAATCTCGTTTCGAACAAAATACAAGAGTGTGTATAATACGTTCCCAATAATGCAAATCATAATTCACGAATCGATAGTAATATAAAATTATTGAATTATTTCTTCAAATTGTTAATTAATAGGGAAATTAATCAGATTATATAAATACAATATTTATTGTAGTTTAAGACAATTTGTATATTGTTTTGCAGTAGTAAAAGTAATATTGTCCACAATATGTCACTTGTATAACTATAGAATAAACTTATGCCTCTACTATACGAATTTGGGTATTATTCAGTTATTCACATATGGGGAAACAGGTTCCTATGAGAATTAAATGAATATACATGATTAAATTGTGTTTACATATATTTACAATTACCCCCCCCCGTCTTTTCTTTAATAGAAATACTGTGTATTTTGCTACCTTTTAGTGGTGCAATATAACTATATTCTCCAAGTCAGAATTGCAGCGAACTAGACCTGCCTCTACCTATTTCAACATACCAAGTATGGTTAAACAGATATCTATTGGTGTCATTTTAAGACCATCAAAATGTTTATGATAGTTTTTAGACGAAATGTTTAACAGAACTATGTATTATTGAAAGGCGCTATTAAAAGGTGTTATTTTTGTAGTTTCTACGCTGCCACGTTAGTTTTTGAATATTAAAAGAACATTTAATCCCCTTTAACAAATTAGTTGTTATCGATAACCTAATTATTGTTAAATTTTATAATGAATTATTCACTTTTAATTTAATATATAAAGTCAATAAAATAAAGAGAAATAGAACATTGCTTATTATTATAACACAATAATAGGCTTTTAAGACGAGCATTTTATATAACAAAACTACAAGTCGTGACTAAGCGACACTTCAAAATGTTTGGATACTCAAACATCTGAAAGAGACATAACATTTGAGTGTGGCAGATCCTAGTGAAAGGACTGATGAGGCAATATAAAGCGAGGGAAAACTTTTGGAATTCATAGAGTTCTGCTCAAAATAAGTAAATAAAATTGTTTATGACCTTAATATTTGTGTCGTTATTTGGAAAATAATGAAGTTTAAGAGTAGGGTCTGAACCCCCAGTATTCCCTAGTACCTAATATATATATTACCAATTTATATAAAACTTCTTTGCTGTATGTTTAGTATTGCGCAGTTTTAAAAATTACCATGACTTTTTAAGTATTAACTATGCTTTACTAACATAAACCTAAACGGTAGCTATAAAGTTGAAAATATGTTATCCAAATATTCTTTTTGGCAATTCCTCAACCGATCTTTTGCTAAACCACCTAACTTCCACAAATAAAGGTCACATTTCTTAAAATATATTTTAAACAAAGTTTTTTCGACTGTTATTATTGTATGACATTATGTATAAAAATGGTTATCACCATTTTAAACGTATATGCTTTAAACAAAGAAATCCAACGCAATTACAAATTGTCTATTAAATTATATATGTCCATATAAACGTGATTTAATAACGGTTAAAATCAAAGACTATCTTCTCATTTGATTTAACTCACTATACTTGTAAAACTTACTCCTGAAGAATGCTGGATACGAAATATTATTCCTAATGTACATAATTTCTTAATCTGTTCGCAAACTTATTACATTTTAGAGATAATTACCAGGCTGAAATAAGTAGACAGATCCCCGTTCTCATTAGCATAGCCAGCAAAAAGTATAAACTTCAATGAGAATACACAAACAAATATAAATAATTCCAGGCCTTTTAGAGAATGTAAATGAGGACGTTCGGGCGAGAGGTAGAAAATATAGCAATGTCAAAGGTCAAACCAAAGAACGAGCGTTATACCTTGACGTATGCGCATGTTCAGTACACTGTACTGAGCCGTACGAGCCTAGTTAAAAAATATTTAGATTTGTAAAAATTAACATATTAATGCTAGAGGCTTAGAAGTGTGATGAATAAAACATGTAATCATTATTCAGTGACCGCAACCTTACCATGTGGCTCCTCGTTTACATTGGGGTTGTTTATACAATGAAATACTGATCTCTCTCGGCTCTTCTCGTCCTACTTCGATTATATTCGTTGGGAACGCGGATAACGTAAAATATTGTCAGTCAGCTCCCAGCACTAGCTGGATAATGCAGTAATCCTGTATCAGTGATAATTAATTTCAATTATAAAAATAAATACGTATGGATATTGTGGGAAAAATACTAGTTATTTATTTTGAGAATAATGTTTTACATTATATTAATAGTAGAGTAAACAAAAATTACGGATGTGAATAAATCTAGTTGAATATATTTTGAATTTAATAATTATTCATGTGAAATAAAATTAAAACCTAAATAATATTTCAATAAAGAAGTACTTTAAAAATAAAAGTAACGAAATATATTTAAAATATCAATTCGAATAACGATATGTCTCTAAGTTCTTACAACTAGATTCAAATTTTGAAATGTGGAAAAACATTTGGTTTAATATAATTTTAGTATGTGTACTGGGTTTAATGCTTAGTTGTTGTGCCAGTATAACAGAAGAAGAACTAGGTAAGAAAAATTGGTTTTCCTTTTTTATTATCATGTTTATAATGAATATCCAGAAAAAAGAAACTAAAATGAAAACTTAATCATAATTTAAATTAAGTGAATATTGATGTTGTCTTTTGGTGTTACTCAGTTATACCAATGACTATAATTATTATTTTCATAAAACTAAAATTTAATAATTCTACCTTTATAAACAGTCAAGGCATTAGAGTGCTCTTATTTCTTAAATTTACTTGGCAGTGATTTGAGCATCGTAAAATTTAAAGTTTATAGAAAGGACAACTAAATAGCCTTTATCTCTAAAATAATCCCTGATCATATTGAAGTAAAGTATGTTCTTCACAGAAACCAATGCAACTGAAACCACATATTAACTTAAATTTTATTGAATCAGATAATTTTATTCTGATGATACAACACGTATGATGTAACTAACAAAACAGAATCCAATTCAGCTTAACTGTGTCAATATCAATTTTAGAAATAACTTTTTTTTATGGTATATAAAATTCGTTCAAGTTATTATATTTATATTATATAAAACTACCTGTTTTTTGTTCATTAAATTTCACATACCCTATCTAAATGTTCTAGAAACTAGTCTTATAATATATTTCGAATTCGTCTGATATTTATCAACGAGTCACAGTAAGAAGCCCAATTTATTAATCTAATGGCTTTGTGAAATAAAACAACCAGTTGATATTGAGTTTAAAAGTGATTTTATAGGTGTAATATGATTTAAAATATAATTTATGATTAAATTCGTCTTTTTTTTTTTACTTTCCCAGCGTATACCTAGTATAAAGGAGCATGTGATCAGTCAGAAATATTGAATTAGAGTTTTTGATGACATATCTATTATGAGCTCTCTTAAATCACAAAACTTGGTGTTTTTAGTCTGACGTGTAGGCTGAGCGAGCTCTACTGCTCAAAGGAAGAGATCGAGTTAATAAAATTTGGTATTTGTAAACAAAACCAAAAAACATAAACACATAAAACTGTCATAGTTTCGCCATATTTAACTACATATTCTCTCATGTTGTCGATATATTGTATTTAGTGGGTGTGTAGATTTCAAAGCCCCAAACGAAACCAAATGGCTCCCATATGACAAATATTTCTGTTCTTGAGTAATATTTAAGCAATAACCAGAAATAAGCATTGGATGTTATAAAAGACGTAATTCTTTAAATTGGTTATTTCTGTAAGATTTTAGTGAAATGTGAAGATCCAAATTCAAGTGACAAATTGCAAGTAAATTATACTACGGTTCGGGAATAATAGGTAAAAAATCAAATTGAACTTTACCACCGTCATTCAAAACTAACACGATTATGATTGAAGAATATCGACAGACATTTTCACCGACGATTAGTTTTAATTGGTTTAAAATCCAAGTTTTGTGAATTGTGAATGAGAAACATTGTGCAATGGTTTTAACCGTTTATTTTCGTTCAATATACTTAATTTTGTCCCGGAATGTATTATATGTTTTATCAATCTCTGATTTATTATTGGTCTCCTTTAGAATTGTTTAATAATTACTATGTAACCTGTACTTAACCAGATATTCTGATTATCTATTGGTTATGAATGAAATGTAGTAAATATAACTTATTAATAAATCCAATCCAGACAACATGAAACTACCCATAATAAGCGGTTTCATAAATTTAAATTTAGTCTGTTCTGTAGTTATTTCTGTCACCTATAAAACTATTAACTAATGCATTACTTAAAACTTAGTGTAACTCACATGTCAATAAAATAATAATAAAAATTTCTTGTAACACAAAAATCAACGATTATATTTAAGACTACATACAGAAACAAAAACAAAAACAAAAACAAAAACAAAGTAAATATTTCACAAGTTGTATGACGTAATTTAAACTCCCAATTCTCTCCATTATACAATTTTAACAAACTCTAAGCACAGGTTCATCCGGCCTTAATTCCGGAACGAGCTTTATTGTTTTAAATTGCTTCTAGATAAAATATTAAATTTATTTGTGTTAATCTTAACGTTTATCTGTGCACACGTGATACACAGATTTTAATATATATTTTATATTATATTTCTGTTTTGGTTCAGTGTTATAGGACAGTGGTATTAGTAAGCATAAGCGAGTTTTTTTTTATGTAACGTTGTACATATATTAATGGTTTGTTAATTATTGTTTTTTTTTTTAATTTCTGTAAGTTGGTAACTGGTAAGGTAAATCTAAATACTAAATACCATAAATTTCGGTAAGAGTGTATATCGCTTAAAATATAAAGCAGGAAAAAGTAAAAAGAAATACCTTACATTCTGTCCTGAAATATTGATAATTTTCAAAAATATCAGGAAATAGCGTTAGATCAGTTATTGGTTACAATTATATAATCGTTATCAACACATTTTTATTCCAAAGTAAAAATACATACTATATATAGTTTATATAATATAATTATCCCCTTTCTCTTTAATTGATTCTCAACTGTAATTTATTTAATAGCATAGATAGAAAATATATGATTATAATAAACATGCTAGAGTTACAATAATAAAAATATTATTAGCAACAAAATAAGATTTATTTTTATTTTTTACCTCTGAAAGATGTGGTCATAAAAGAAGTTAAGATATAGTTAAATTCGTTTAAAGTCACATAATTGTGTACTGACACAATGATTAATCATTTATTACCATGTTAGCTTCAATGATAAATCTTTAAAATAAGCTATACAACCGCTATACATTGGATAATTGTAAATTACCCACTGTTCGAAATAGTATCAAAAATATCAAATAAACTAATAAAACTGTGAACTAGTGGATCTTATTGTTTCTAAATTCTAAGGGTAAGGAAGAATTATATGTCTTTTTATAATGGGCATATAATTATTATAGTATTGCTTAAATTAGACCTCTAATAAAATACAGAACACGCAAAATTTTCCATATACTTACAATTATTGTTAAATTTTGGTTATTTAATGACATTTTATAATTGACTCTTCAATTATAAAATATCATTAAATATAAGGCAGCTAAGTAAATGTGGGTAAAAACCAAAACCGTGCTATCTAAAAACAGCACTGAAGTTTGTAGTTATTTCACCAGAATACGAAATACATTAGCTTCAAGAAATTTTCCATCAGATTAATCCTATAAATTTCGAACTTTGGGTGATAAATCCCAATAAGTTAGACTGCTTTAATTCCCCATCTACAAACCCAGAGATGGTTTTTGTTTGAAATTCCAAACTTAGATTTTCCGATGAAACAATTTTGAACTAACTACTAAATCTGTGATTTCAACTGAAATATTAACGGAATATTAAATATTCACTGTAGATATTGAAGCATCTTTATGAAAATAATTACGAGAAAAGAAACTTTCTTCATTAATGTCGAGGTTGTAGATTAATTGGTTGTAAGATCTAGAAGTTTTAAATAGATAATTTGTAGTTATTATTGTTGTTTTTAATTGAATACATTTTAACTGCTATAAATTAGTTTATTTATGTGGGCCTATTATATTTTAAATTGAATTTTCGCTTAATAAATAATGCTTCCTATCTTTTTTCTTCATCCTTCTTTTTATATTTCTTGTACACATCTTTATTTATTTAACACAACGTGGCGTATAATTCTTTTCTAAATTAATAATGTAAAAGTGCATACAATTTGTCACAATCACACCAAGTTTATATATTAATGCTTTACTAATTCGTGAACTTCTCAATTCTCTGTTTTGATATTATATAATATTCATCGAAAATTTTAACACCAACGTTGTTTTATTGAGTTTTACTTTTGATGCAATATTGAAAATAAGAGGCAATTTGACAGGTGGTCAGTATGTTTTGTAACTTTCTGCTGTCACCTTCATAGTTAAAAATTTCCTAATGATTTTCATGATATATTAATTATTCTTTACACTCCGTGGTGTTAATATTTTACCATTTTGATATATTATAAATCAAGGTAAAAGCAAAATATTTTAAAAACACTTTTTATTAAGATAATTCTTAAAACTGAGTTGATATTGTTTAGTAATTACAATATCACATTCCCAGTATTACATACCTCATCTACTTATAGTCCTACCAGTAAGTCGAGAGGTTTAGTTTTCTAATTGTTTATTAATGTGTCTTCAAACGTTTGTAAAAGCTCGCTATCTACATTTTGTTGAAGGTCTTATTTTTGCTTCACTGCTTGGTCCTGTACTGTCTCACGATGCATCCCATCTTACAAAATTCTTATATGTGTTAAAGTTTTTATGTAGCCTACTAGGAAACATACACTACGATTTACTTATACAATGAAGGTTGGGAGTTGCGGTAGTAATTTATGGAAACACATTATTTTGTTTTTTTTTTTAAATACATTTGTCGTCTAAACACCCGGATTACAGGCGATTTCCTGTGAGTTCAGAGTTTATCCGAGCAGGATTTATAAAAGCAAGATATATATCAATTTAGTTTTCAGAATTAAATAAGGTTTTTATTGAACGTACATTCTTAAGTATTTATGCACGGTTGATTCAGGTAAAAAAAGTTTTCAAAATTTTATTTTTAAAAACAACATTAATTATTATTATTTTTGCAATTAAATCAATAACATCTTGTATAAAATGGATGTATTTTTTTTTAAATTGACACACGCTTGAATCTTATTTATAGATATTTTATTGAAATTGGATAAAGACAAGATACTCTCTTCAAGAATAAATTATTGAATTACATTTGATATGTCCCATAAAAGTATGATGGAAATTCAAAATAATGTTTTCTGATTTATTATGTGTACTCCACACACCTATCTTAATATTGTTACAACGCAGGTTGTTGTGAGTTTTATAAATTATTTTGCAAAATATTTGTTTATTCGTATATAATAATAATAAAGTTAAAGTGTTTAAACAGAACACCAAATAAATTTATGCCCCAAGAATACTACTATAATTTAGCATACACTTATTTATTAAAATCTCTTATACATGTTTTATTGTTAATGCTGTGTCTTAAATTCTCCTAACGATTTGTCTCTTATTTTAAATTATTGATATAATGATAATTTAAATTTCATTGCCTTATCATAAATGTTTCAATAACATTATTTGGTAACTTTTCAATTAGAGAAACAATACCCTATCCTTCAAAGTAGTACTCATTACTTTGGACTAATATTATCAAAATTCTGAATATCGATTTTTGAATTAATAAATAATATTACCATTTAAATTTCAGTTAGCTTTATAATGACACTATCTTAAAAAATAAATTAGATAATCTGTAATCAAACCTTCATTTTTATCATCATGTTTCTTTACATTATTATATTAACCTGCTTTTCAAAATCGGTAAAAAACAGTACTTTTATTTAATATTCAAATGTAATATGGTGTTATTTTGAAACAAATAAGGCCTAACTATCTTGTATCTCCTCCTTCTTAAAATTTTGTTAAAAAAGCTGTTAATTGTAGTTATTAAAAACAGGTAACTAAAATTACGCGAAATAACTTGGCTGCAACAAAACTTATAATAGACTCATTCATTTACACATACCCTTCAAATATTAATTATCTTTTACTTTTATTTTCATACTTATTTATGTATTTAGTTTTTTTTGAGGTTTGACTAGAATGTAGCTTAATATATTAATTTCAAAATACAAATACACAAACCAAAAATATATAGAGTCGCGATATGAAACCTTTCTGTATAAAATATAATTTGAAGTTGACGATAAAAAAACTAAAAATCCCATATAATTATATTTTGAAGATTTATTATTTCCAATGTTAAAAATTAATAAATTATAGTTGGGAAATAAAATTATACAAAGTTATTATGTACCAAATAAAATTTATATTAGTAAAATGAACGTAGAAGAAATAAAACGTTTATTAGAAATTAAACGAAATTAAACCAATTTAAGTATTGTGGATTTTGTTACATATTTAAAATGTAATACAATTTATTATATACTCCTTGTGGAAATATTAAAGTATGTATTTAAATATATGCTTTAATATTATACGTGACGAACTTTTATCCAATTTATTATTTTAGAAATCAGTTGACATGGGTCTAATGAAGATATAAGAAATTGAGACACAAAATGTATATTATCAATCAATGTAAAGTTATAAAATTATACAAATATAAATCATATTTCAAAGTATTATAAAGTAATCGATCCACTAGTGACTATAAACTTATCACATTTATTTTAGAAGTGATTATCGAAGCCTATGTCGGCCTACTTAACAGTATGTATTTAGTAGAAACAAATTTCACACAATATATATAAAGATTACGGAATCAAGAAGAATAATAAAAAGTCTAATTTAAAAGATCTTTTAGACATATGAATATTTTTTTTAATAATTAATTACTTCTAAACATTTTATTGATATAAATGAAATTGTACTCATAGTATTACAGAATACATAAATGAAAGTTGTTATATCTCAGCTACGGGATGGGGTAAATTAATTGTATAGATATTTTGTGATCGTAGAGGATTCAGATACTATTATTTATTTGGCTTAAATACAATCGAATGTTGATAATTGCTGTCCTACTGATCCTCCAACTACTTGTGGTTAGTGGTAATTCCATTTTCCAACTTATAAAAGGAGATTAGTGTTATCCTAATAATGTTTTTTAATTACCAAAATCTTGGATATTAATCGTTTTCCTAATGTCGTTTTTAAAAGAATTGGGTCACTTATAAATAAAATGTTTATATTCATATTAAATTTACATATTTGCCCTCTTGTAATTAAATAAAACGGTAATAACACCAATGCTCCCACAACAAGGAGTGAATTATAAACCAGACCTGAATAAACTATGTTATTTTACCACAAAAGCCACTTTTTATTAAGGACAGAATTGGTTATACAATAGGAAAGAAAAGACGATGCGCAATATTTCAGGTTTAAAATGTGCTTAAAGATGGTGTAAATTTAATCAACTATAATATATCATCGCCAAAACAAAACATATGTTGGCCGAGTAACACTCTTAATAAATTATGAAAGACAAAATTACGTGATATTATACATGATTGGTATAATAACTATGAAATTTCAATACAGGAGTAATAATTAGTTCATAATTAAAAATTTTGCCGTTGGTCAGTTTTGGATAGTATACTGGAAACTCATTTTGTGTGTGCCTTCTTTTGAATACGCTTTCATCACTACGTTTGATAAATTTATGTTACTATACAAATTTCTTAATTTTTTGGTTTTTCAAATACAGGTTCATTTCTTGAATTACAGACCTGTCTTCGTATACCTGTCAAATTTACATCATATAAGCTCTACTATGAAGTAAATTGCTTTATATCGACACGTTACAAACAATATTACAGGGGTTAGAATTAGCATGCTCTGAATTAGTCCCTTAATCCCTGGTTAATTAGCTCCTAATTAATTCTACAACGTTCCTGGGTTGTAATGCCACATGCTGCTGAGCCCTAAGTGTTTCAACTTGTAATACATGATTAATTACGCAAACATGTAAATACAACAATCTGAAGCGTGTTTACTTTGGAACCAAGTTCAACAATCCCACTGTTACAAGCGTGGAATGTAATGAATTACAGTAAAGAATAATATATTACACATTATTTAAATTTACACTTCCTAAGAACATTTTTCTGGAATTAATAACAAGCAGTCTGTATGAATATAATTAAATAAAAATCACCACGACCATTAAATATTATATTACAACTACATGTTTGGCGAGAACAAAACAAATGGCACTGGTTAACAATCGTCACCCTCGAGAGCGCCGGAGGGTTAAACATTGACATTAAAATGAAGTAATAATAAATTAAAAATTTCATTTATTTATAACCATTAGATTATATTATACGAGAACAACAGTAATGTTCAAATATTAATACCTGTCTTTAATTCCATTCAATCTTTTTTGCTTAGAATTAAGTATTGCAATTTTATTTTACATTTGATTTCCTTTCTTTCCAAATATTACCGCATATTTATCAACCTAAAACAAAAGTCTTTTCATAATAATACAATATAATATTGTCAACAAAATAATTGAGCTACATTACAGTTGTAAACAGTTCCAGACAAATATTTAAGTTTCTTCGTCTATTAATAGTTTCGAACTTCGAATGTACACAAAATGTCATCAAACGAGAAATAAATTAAAGCGTCTTGTCAAAATTTCCTAGGTACAGTCATCCCGATTCACAGAGGTTGGCAATCCTGTTGTGTATCTTCGATCACAAACCGGATTGCCAATTCCTCGGCAATTGAGATGGCAGTGGATCAGCTTTCATGTGATGACCGAGACGGAAGGCAGTCCTGTAGAATGTGAAACAGCTCGATTAAATCCTCACAATTGATTCAGGTAACACCGACGTACCGAGTAAGAGCTTTCCTGAGTTTCTCGGAAAGCCTGAATAATTTGTTCCACCGTGGAAAAGATATATTTAAATGGTTGTTTTACTAATAGACCTATAGATTCAACCACTTATGTAGTAATTTGAGTGAGGTGAAGTTGCTTTTATAATTAAAAAATAGTTAATTATAAATAATTCATTACGAGCTCGTTACCTAGAATAGTGGTTGGTCTCATGGGATAGGGAAGTTTAAAGTTCGTAGGGAGTGGTTGAACACGTTTTCTGTAGTTAACCCTATTATGCGCAACTTCGATCCTTCTATCAAATTATTTAGTTTTAACTCAAAGCAACCATAATGCGTAGTAGCCGTTGTTAAAGCCTTGTAGTAAGAGAAATGAAATGTAATATATGTTTATAATTTGTACCACGTATTGTTGCCGCTTAGAAAAGTTTCAAAATCCCTTAATTTCCTTAAATCCTTATAAGTCAAATATATATGTAAAATAAACAAATAATCAACTTTATCGAAAAACTTGGTTTATTACTATTACAATTAAGGTCTTGAATGTATCGCTTTGTGAAAGTCAAGTTAATTAGATAAGATATTATTGATCTCTGTGTAATCAAAGTATTAAATATGTTTCTTCGACAACTCAAGAAAATAATTTCATTATGTTGATTTACATGTTATATTTTAAACAATTTCCCCGTTATCAAAAAAACAATAGTTGTACAATGAATTTTAATAGAAAATTTCTAGTAAAGAAAATCAAATTACAATAATATTTCTCATAAACACACGACATAGTATGAAGGATTTCTTTTATCAATACTTTTCTTTTAGTTTTCAGGTAAGACAATATCCTTACGAATAGAAATCATTAGTTTAATTTGAAAGATGGTGAAGTATTACAAAAAAACTCGTGAGGTATTATTTTAAAACAGCATTAAAAACAAAATCACATATAATTTTAAGCATCGGTAGAAGTAGGATTCACTAGTTAGGTAGCAACTTTGACTACTCTATGTTTGTTTGGATAAAGTAATTTCGGAATCCGTTACATAATCAATGTAGAGTAATGATGCTGAACGGAGTATATCTGTTGCGATCGGCAAACCACTCAGACAAGCTATTTGCAGATATAATCTAACCAGTATATATATATATATATATATATATATATATATATATATATATATATATATGTTAAACTTTAGTTATCTTAGTAATAATATTTATATGTTACAAATTTAAATACGTCATATTAATCAAAGATTCCATGCTTTTAGTTTTTAGACACCATTTTTATTTTAACATCTTGTGCTGGCCCACATATCCTAATATAGTTGTTTTATACTATTTCAAATATTTAATTATTTGATATTATCATGCAATGCAAGGTTATTTCGTATGCATGCAATAATTATATTTATGTGATTTTTAAAAATTCTAAAATGTTACCAAATTAATAAAAAAACTGTTTTTATACACAATTTAAAGTAAAATAGAACTGTACTCGGTGAATCTTAATACATTACCTCGTGTAAGTTATTATTATAAATTAAAATATTTAGACTTAAAATGGCAGAAGTCGTAACGAAAATAAATATGAATTCAAAAGTTTGTATACTACCTTTACCAATAACAAATTAATATTTCAACGTCATATGCTCCATTTCTGTTTAAAACAACAAATAATAATAGTACAAAATATGTAATTCAGTTTTATTTACAGATAATCTAAAACTTAACCTTAAATTCAATCAAAGGAAAAGAGAACTTCGTTTTCATTGAACTATAATACAAGAAAATATTGGGTACCTAACACCAAAACAGTATAACACAATTAATTAATCGTGCAAAAGAGTTAGAACAAGTATATAAAATAAATTAACAACCATTTCAAATAAACCAAAATTACTCATTTAGTAGCTATAACCAGTTTTATACCAGTAGTATAACCAACGAAAATACAATAGTTGTGATACAAATGTTAAATTTGAAATATTAATAATAATAATATAAGAATTTTAAAACGGTAAAAACACAAGATAAAAGTATGGATTTAGTTTCTCAAAATAAATGGATAAAAACGTAGATAAAAAACATTAAATATGTTGTAGTTTTATGATTCCGCGCTACATTATTAATAGATAGTATTGACACAGAATATAACACGAGAGTGATGATCTCGTGGGAAAAACTAGGATTGAAAGACACATGGCGAGATATCTAGTCGTATATTCAGGGCATCCTAATATAATCAATTTTGAGCCCGCCAGACCACAAAACTGACTTTGATTACCCGAATGTTAACTCGATACACAATATAGAAGGAATTAGTTTAATTTTAATCGTAAAACTCTTTGTACTGTGTAGTACAGGTAATACATATTTATTAAACGTTAAATGTGTTGCACGATGTCCATTATATACCTCTATTTAATTGTTTTTCCATGAAATAGATAACCCGGTGAAAGTCTAGATTGTTCTTCAATAATGAATTTCAAACAATTAAATTTTTATTAAAACATATGAGTTGACAGAATTATTTTAAAAAGAATGTTAGGTAGAGAATTGATGGAGTACGTTTTACATACATAAAAGAGATTGAAACTCCAGGCTTATGATGGCTTCAAATCAATGAGGATGATTCAAAGAGTTCCAAACTAATGTTTTATTTGGTCTAGTATATTAAGGTACATTTTACAAAAAGGATTTATAATAATTAGAAAATTCTTTAGCTATCCAGTAATACCATAAACGGGAAACAGGTGAAATGCATAAGTTATTATTTTTTAAATCTTCTACACTCAGTATACAAACTAAAATATTAAATATTGTTTAAGCGTAGCACCAATATCATGAAGTACTTGCACCACTAAATATAATAATAAACAAATTTAATTGGTTCTTAAATATGTTAAAAATAATTCAGTTTTTTTTTAAATAACACTAAACTTTATTCACATAATGAAGTATGTTTAACTTAAAAACTTGAATTTGTAAATTTCTTAAGTTATTATTTTAAAATGTTATTTACTGAAAATAAAAAATAAAAAAAGAAGAAGAAGAAGAAGCACCAGTTTATATATAACACCAAGAAATATATAAATTTCATTAAAGCACCACTCCTGGGATATCATCACAATATAACATTTCTGAATATTTGGTGAAGAATTCTATTTGCATAACGTACTCATAAAACCCACCGCGCACAAGATGTAGTTATTGTTTACAGGGAGAAAAAGTTAAATTGAATACTTTATCATTTACTTTTTTTCATGCTATAAAAAATTCATTACGATTCATTATTTTCTAGAAATTGTTGTTTCAGCCTAACTTTAGAACTAAATAACTATTTTTGGAAATACATTTTTACAATTCGATTAAATTTACTATCGGTAATATTGCCTTAAATTATAATAATTTCAATTATAGTCATTCTTAGGAGCAGTTATGATATAAAAATGTTGGAATGAAATAACACACTTTACGATGATGCTATTATTATTATTTTTAATATTGATTTTTATGTTCATTAAATAAGAAACAAAAATAGATATGTGGCAAGATTAACATGAAACACAAGTGTTGTCATTTGTTCATATACTAGAAAAAGTAATTCAACTTATTGCCTGTCAAACAATAATTATGCGTCCTAAATGTAAAATTTGAATGATATACTTAATATATTATTACTTTTATAGTACTTTTAATGTAACATAGAACGTCAGCGAACTCCTTTCAATTATTTTCCACCTCCTCAACTTAACATCACCATCAGTGTTGTCCTCTTCCAATTGTTTCTTATGCAATATTCCCAGATGATTTCAAGAAAACTTATTTGTTTGTTCTTATTTGTTGTTAAGCTACTGATATCGAATTTATGTCTCTCATTTATATCCAATTCTACCATATTTCTTACTGGCCCTTGATCAGTCCTTCACAGAGAGGCGCTCTTTATTGGAAAATCTGTATGGATACCAAGTTTGGAGACATTTACAAATATTTGTCGCTTACTTACATTATTCTTGTTTATTAGCCACTTTTTGGATACGTACAGTTATATAATTTTTCCATTTGTGTAGTGGTCTATGTCTCAATAAAACTTGAGCACTAGAACTTTGTAACTGATAAGCAACATATTGAACTTTTCCAATACTATTCTTTAGATCAGCCCCATCATAACCATAAGTATGTAAAGTTATCCACAACTGCTGTAAATGGATCTCCAATTAAAATATGTGTGTATCTTCTACTATTATTTGTCATTAATTTAGTTTTTCTCTGTTCACCTAGAGATTAGACCAAAATTATATATCTATATGTAAAAATCGAATGCCATAAGTTAACTCTCTAAGGTAGTTTATGGGGTCTAAATCACTGTTATAATGGTCACAAACAGCGTACTATTCTAACACCTAACATCATCTTTTTCAAATAAAACATACTACAATACGTTACGTGTAGATTTGTCTGTGTTGAATAAAGTATCTTAACTAGTTTCAGTGTTTTGTAATAATAATTCATCAAAATTATCAATCCGGCTATCATTCTAATCTCATCTGACAAACTTCTGAGAGACTTGAATTATTAAAAATTACTGTAAAAAAAAGTAAAGTTTATACTTTTATAATGTTATTTGGTTCCTTAGCATAAAGCTACTAACAATTTAATTTAATTTAAACTCGTACTATAAATGTTTGTTATTCTTTACAGTTTCCGTTTCCGCTACGGAGGCGGTTGTTGGGGGTGTTGCCAAACTACCCTGTGACGTCATCCCGCCTATATCTGGAGACAAACTCCACTTAGTTATATGGTACAAAGACGATGAAGATTTTCCAATTTATAGGTAAGTTTGGATGTTTAATTAAAATGATAATAACTTAAAGAAAATAATTATTTCCAATAAAAGGCTTATTATTGATATATGATTAAATAAATTATAAACAACTATGTAACTACATTGAAATAATAGATACAAAATATGACTCGGATAATCTATTAAAATAAGTGTGTTTTACTACGTGCTGACTTTGGATGAACATTCTTTCTATAGCATTTAAGAATCAAATTCATTTTTGATAAATGTAAAAAAAAAAAAGTTTTCTATTTTACCACAGTCAATGGCACAAATTGTAGACTTAAAAAAACAAAACAAAACAATTCTTCCATACAGCAAAAAGGTAGATGTGCTCATCTCTCGGTATGTAGTTTAATGTGCTAATTATTAAAATGCAATCTTCCATTCTACATTATTAACACATTCTTACGCTCTATAGCAATTGAATACAGTAATAATAAAGTATATATATATATATATATATATATATATATATATATATATATATATATATATATATATATTTTAACATTCTCCTTCTTTGATTTGTTTTAGTGTAAATAACTGGATAAACTATCAAAAAAATATCGTAAATTACCACATTTCGGAAACCGTATAATGTCTTTCAGTAGGAAATAATCTGAGATAAGTCCAGAAGATAATTCGAACCGGTATAATTTTGTTCGATGCTATAACAAAGTAGTTTTAATTTTATCCACTCACGATACTCTAAACGGTTATTAAGAGATAGACGCAAACAAAACTTTTGTTAGTATTCTTTGAAGTTTTTCAAAATAATTATGGGTTTAGAGAATATTATTATCATATATGACATTATTATTCCGTTTCAATCTTAGTTTGCCTTATATATATATATATATATATATATATATATATATATAATTTTTTAAATAATTTTGATGGGATTTAATTTTTATAAACGATGTGTAGTTAATGTTATAACATATTTATGATTTGGTTTTATAAATAATTCCGGGAACTTTGACAAGTTGCTCAAACAGTAGAGATAATTGTTTCTCTAAATGTACTTTAAAGAATTGTTTCATGAACTAAATACAACTGCACCAATACAACTACACTTGTATAATGCATATCAGAAAACTCTACATTTCCAGTAGAATTAGATCTGCAATTACTTTATTTTATTTTAACGGATGTTATAATGATATTTATTTTATAGTCAAAAAATTACTAATTCCCTTTTCAGGTAGACGTATGTTTTTAGAACATGTATAATACTAAATGTAGGAAAATATAGAAAATGACATGTAAGTAACTAAATCTCTCATTTTAATAAACATATAAAAATTAATCACGTTTAATATATTATAATTTATTAAAAACATAAGCAATTTAAACTATATGTAATTAAAAACTCCTTTTATATAAAATTAAACAAAGATAAATTATTTTCTCCGTATTTTTTTTTAAATCACTAATATTCTTAAAACCAGTTCAGCTTTATTTTAATATTCTAGTTTTAAACAAAACATTTCATTCCATTTAAGTTTTGTAAGTAGACGAAACTTAAAAACTATCAAAAGAAATACAAAAGATATATAAAAGGTTGTGTACAAAGGTTTTTTTTTTTACAAAAGGAAAAGTAGATTCTCATTCATATATAAAAAGATAGCACAATATATCTCGAGAGAAGAATATTTCCTCCTTTGGCTTTTCAGCTTACTAAGAGACCAGTAAATGGAAAGGCTGATATGTGTGAAAGTGTGTGAAAAGACGAGAACTGTCAGGCTTTTCAAAGAGAAGGGGATTGAACGGATTTATTGAATAGAGCTCACGCTCCGAGACAAATAACGATAGCTACGACATGTCACAAAGCGTTAATATTTCTGTAGAAATTCATGCACTATTGTTTTAATTTCTGAGAGATTAGTGAATAAAGATTTGTTACCAATCCTGATCTTCACAGGATTGTCATTAATATATATCGTTCGTAAACATTATACTGTAATATACCTAATCCCATTTGTCACACGCCATGGTAAAATAAAATTAGACCTAAAATTATATTTTGTATTTAAACCTTAATAAGTTGACTTTATACAGTCGACATTACATTCTGGGATATTTTACATTCCTAATTCATATTTTAAGCATATTTCACACACCAGAAAATAACCAGAAATTTGATTCACCAGAAAATAACCTCAAAAACCTGGAGTTAGTTTCATTCCTTAAACTCCTGGGTACACCTATTTTGTGTTTAGTATTAATTCAGCAGTTATTAAACAATATTACTAGCAATAAAAAAGGCTCTTCAACAGCTAATTGTAAGATCATGGCTGAACACAAATTTGTGTATTTAATTACAATTATATCCTTCAAGTATCAACAAAAATGACTCCTAAATGTTCAGTGAAATAATACATACTATATACAACATATAATTCACAAAGTATATTGATCTTTTAGACTGAAATATATATCCTCTCCATTAAGGAATACAAAAAATTTAACTTATTCTTTATCAACATACCAAGTACAACATCAATTTGGTCCACTGGAGCATCGACAGTGGAATTTGGCTCTTCTGAAATAATTAATGGAAGAAATTTTTTAATTTAAAACAAATCAGTTATTAACAATAACGTTGAAAATGAGCTAATAAAAACTAAGTATTATTTAGTGATGTTATTTCAAAATAAACTAAATAAATGTTTCTAGATTTATTCATTCTCAATTATGTATTATTTTATAAAAGGACTTTATACTATACCAAATGAGAGCATTACAGACTGTTATAATGGTGGTGAAGATGTGTAGTACATTGATGAATAACCCAACTGTTGAAATTTGTTATAGGTAATCTTTTTTAAAAATAAATAAGATGACAACACATATTTTAAAATACAATTAATTTCTAGTGACACACACACACACTCACACACACACACACACACGCACACACACACACACACACACACACACACACACACACACACACACACACACACACACACACACACACACACTGCAACGGTTTAATTGAACCGTTCGCAAGGAACAATTTTGGAAAACAACCAAAATCCAAAATTTCAATCAAATCGAATAAAAACTGTAGAAGTAAGAAAAGTATTCAAAATATACGTTAAGTTAAAAACATAGCAAGGCTGAACGGAGCCAAGGTCAACGGGCTTGGACAGGAAATGTTCAACGTTCCGGTTTTAACAGGAATAGAGCCCATATAAACAATGTTATAATTTCAAAATTCGAAAACCCAAAACTAAAATAATATCATCGTGTAGAGCTAGAAAAACCTAGTAATAAATAATAAGAAAATAAACTTGTCAGATTAATAATAAAAAAGTTATAGCCAAAATAAAACGTAATAAAACGCAAAACTCTCTTAAAATAAATAAAACCAAAAATCTAATAATAACAGTACATAACCCTAAGATAAACTAATAATAACTAAGACTCGAAACCAAAATTCAATTAAAGGCAATAAAACCATAAATAACCAAACATGCAGAATGTACCATAATTTGTGAACCAATGAAGAAAGAAAGAAGAGGGAAGCAGTTTTGGGACTTTCAGCATCAGAAGAACAACATCCAAAAAGAAAAATTCAAAATTTTCTAAAAATGAAAAAAGTAAATCCGAAAAAACTACGAGATCTTCAAATCGTCATAAAAGAAGAAAAATACGTCGTATCGATTCGAATATGATGGAAAACCATCAGGAAGAAAGGGGCTTCAAAATGAAATCACCAAAAAGAAAATCGAACGAAGCGAACGGAAGATATGAAGAAATGAAGAAATCGACAGTCAAATTTCAAGATTTTCAGGAACAGACATGTGTTCAAGGTCGCGCGCATGAGAGAATCTCGCCGCAAGGAAGGGGTAGATTACCAACCCGAGCCAAATTTAACAACAAACAATTAAACTGAAATAACTAAATATAATAGAAATAATTAATCAAAAATAGTGAAGATAGCCAAATAATGTAAGGATAAGCCAAGAGGAGTTCATAAGTAGTTAAAATAAAATATAGAAACTTAAATAAATCGCGAAATAAAAAAGGAACAAAAATCAGAAAAGTTGGCTATACTGTATAGCTCAAACTTCGACGAGTTGACTTGCAACAAGTTAATTCATCAGTCTCGTACCAGCTCCAGGAAGGATCACCAACTTTTACTTAAGTCTGAAGAGGAAATCGTCGTAAAAAAAATTTGTCAGTGTTCAGTACTTCTCTGGGTTAATAACGATATCCAACAGCAGGATCGGCCTTGAAGAAGACAACGCTACATCCTACAGCAGCTTATTAGAAGAGATGTTTACTACGGACTCCGGCAAATATCCTACAAGTAATTGTCGCCATCGGCAGCAGGAAGCAGATTCAACGGGGACAGGACTTCGGGAGATTCTAGAACAGGAGACCACTCTAGGAACAATCTTCAGTATCCACAACCATCTTCAGAATCAGGACGAGCGGACTTGTGCAATTCACAAAAACAAGGTACTGCATAAATCAAGCTTTTTGAATAAATAGATTTTAATTTTAATAAACTTGAAAAAAGTCCAAAATTCCTAAAATAACAAAGTTAAATAATAACGTTTTAAAATCAAAGTAAAGAGTCACAAATAAAGTCAATTTTAAATTCAATAAAGTAAAGAGTAATCAAATAAAATAAATTCGAGTCAAATTTTCAATAAAACCAAGTAACAGATTGGAAGAATATAAATAAAAGGGTAAATAAATAAATGTGTTAGATTAAGTATATATATATTTTTAGATTTAGTTATTGTTAGAATTACTTAGGATAGAGAATTTTCAAATTGTTTGAAAGAGAAACTTTTAATGTAAATTGAAGGAAAAGGCGACATAACCTGTTGTAAGAGATTTATTACTAAATCCATAGTTTTCTGAAATAAAAATTAAATTGTGCCGATTTCAATAAATTTGTAAAATTGCATTGTCTTGTATTTTTGATTGAAACTATCCTATTCAAATATATTCTTAAATTCAAAAAGAAGAAGAAGTAAGTGCTCACAAGTAGTAAATTAAATTTTAAAAAAGAGCAAATTTTGATTTAATGAATGGATTAGCTCCAAAGGGCACAACCTTTGAGAAAGAGTCTGAAGTTTTAAAAGAGGTAAGATAGATTAAGACGTGAATTTAATATATATAAAATTTTTCATGTGTTAGCATAAGTTTGATGAAAATAATTTGTTCTTGTGTGTAACATAAAATTAAGAGCCTTATCAGGGACTTAGAAATTTAGGCAATAGGAGAAGCATTTTCTACCACGTCGATAGTAAATTGTTAGAGTCCCGGTAGGGTCTTGCAAGCGCCCGTTTGTCCACGTAGGAGTGTACTGTCCACCTCTCTTTTAGGGCGGGTGCGTTGCAACATACACACACACACACACACACACACACACACACACACACACACACACACACACACACACACACACACACACACACACACACACACACACACACACACACACACACACACGCGCACACACACACACACACACACACACACACACACACACACACACACACACACGCACACACACACACACACACACTCACAATTTAACTGAATAGGTTATTTATTTAGTTATCTATGTCAAAAAATCATATTTATTATTTTATTTCCAGAATATTACTGTCATCTTTAGGTCGTATGCTTTAATACTAAATAGTGAGTCGTCATGACGTTGTTTTCAATACGGGCTTCTTACAATATATTGCGACAAATACTTTTATTTTTTGTAGTTTATTCTGTTACAACAACTTTGTAAACACACGGGACACTAAAAGAAATGAAAGAGAAAATGTATTTTCTGAATATTATACTTTTACCAACTAGTTAAATGTGTTATCTTAGTACACCTTGGTTTTTCTGTATTTTTACATGAAGTACACACTAAAGAGACTAAGCTAATAAAAAGAGTACCGTGTAATATAGACTTATCTGATTTGTATCTAGCATTTCTTACTACCGTTAGGTTAACTCATTTTTAGCTTTGATTTTGTCGAATTGTTACCTATCAGTAATAATAATTATTAACCTCAATACCTATTTCACTATTCCTAGCAACACGCTTGACCTTTTCATATAGTTCAGGAAAATAAGTAATTGTCGTAAAATATAAATGTCGAAACTCTATCTTTCCTTTAAAAATATATTTTTTTACATTTAGAATTTACCGACATAATAGTATCCATTGTTAACTGAGCCATTCCTAATACGATTTAGTTATCAAATTAGACTCTCTTTTCCACAGTAAATATTATTAGCTCAGTCAAGTAAGAAAGGACTATTCCTTACAATCCACTATTCTTCCTTGACAGTATTAGGATGGTTAAAGAAATCAAGTAGGTACCGACTGGTGTGTGTTTTTTTTCTGTAAACTAGTCTTAAGGAGTTCCTAAATTTCAAGACACATATATATCAAAATGCAAATTTATTATTTACTTCCTATTCAGTATTTAAAGGAGATGGAATCAGAAGAGTTATTAAGCACTGTGTTAAGTGTTAAGTAATTCGTAAACATTGTTTTATTTATTGTTCCCTCGACCCCATATGACCAAAGTTCGTTCATATACATTCACCATATTTTTCATTAAAATTCCTAAGAATAAATGCCTTTTTCTCTAATACTTTCTTTTTTTCATAAAAATATTTGTACAATTGGACATAATTGACTATTCATTTCCTTATCGTCATTTCGGCGATATATGCTATTTTTTAGTTTTTGTGAAATTGTTTTCTTATGTTAGTTGCAGTTTAACGAAAAATTTAGTGCATCACTTGATTGAGAGATGCTTTTCGATTTTCTCTCATTTTTCGGCCTCGGCTTTGCCCCGGCCGTTAAACTTGAGCTTATATTGAAAACCTTTACTTTTGGTCCTAGTGATGAAATATTATGGGCCCGTTAGTTTTTTTCTTTTAGTAACCTTAGATATTACTTTCAATTATTTTAAAAGTTGTTGGATTGGTGAAAAGATTCACAAACATGGAATCTAATTGACCTATTCTTTTCCTTTATTTTTACCTCCCTACATAAGTTGGCGAACTGTATATTAATTAAAACGAAGGGTTCAGTACTTCCTACTAAAGGTAATTTAAATTGGATATAATATTTCTTATACTTTAAATATGATGTAATCAATAAATGGGAATCAAGACGCGATCGCGGGCTAAACTCTTTAAAAAAGTGGACCTGGTAAAAATTTAGGACAATATTCTCATGTCTCCTCCCCTTTAACAATAATTATCTTCTAATCCTTAATATAGTGTAGAACTTTGTATTTTGGTTTTATGTAATCTCTTTGTGTTTAGTTTTAGCTTTGACCGATCAGGCCTATACTCGGCTTGAGTTCTTTTCTTAGGTTACAGTTTAGTTTTATTTTACAACAAAATCCATAATTCTAGGCAATGTTAATGTTTTTCTCTTGTATGCTCTAAATTTTACACTTGATGACGAAAGTTTATTTATACTCTGGAAATGTAGTCTATTTGTTTCTACATACAAAAAAGAATAATAATGTACGAATAAATTACATTAATAGTATGAATAATCAATCATTATGAAATAATTTTAAAACTTAACTACTCTTAGAAATCTTTACATATTTTTTGACATTGATTTTTTTTACGCCCTCCATTCAGTCACTTTATCAAAAATCTCGTTTATTCAAAGTACTGGTTAATCATATCAATATTAAAATATCCTGTACAATATTAGAGAAGGATTGAAATGTAGGTTCATTTTTTATCCTTTTTAAACGCAAGCAATACCTTCTCTATTTTGCATATATGATAAAGAAATATATTTTAATAACAAAAATAACAAACATTTTCCTACAGTTACCTAACAATGTACATGTTCTCTCACTGATTTGAGAAAGCAAAGTGGCCAATTCGCTCATCAGTGAGACACAATGTTAACATTGTCTCACTCTAATTACTTTGTCTCACTCCAGATTTGCAACGTGAAGGCACGAAATAGTGAGCGCGTAACATGCAGACAAGGTCGTATGCGCGCGAAATACGTTGGCAGCACTGGCTGTAAATCAGCTGGTCAGCTGTTGTACTGTTGTATTTGTCACAACACTTCCGGTCACGGCAGAAGCTACCATTTCATTGATTTGCCATTATGTGACTTTTTATTAACTGTTTGCTTGTGTTATTTGTCTTTCTATAAGTAATTCTTTGGTTAACAATTCTTTTAGGGTGTTTGTGTTCATTTTTAAGGAGATTATTTTTTGTTTTATAATTTTGTTTCTGATTTATTAATGCTACTTTCACATTAAATGTCATATTAAAAGTTCACTTCTGTGTAAAAATATGTTACGTTTCTTTACCAATAATTTATTTGTTTTATGGTAACTGTAGGAAAAATATAATGTGCAACTCTAGTGCAAAGTGCAATCGCCTCACTCGAGAAACCATTCCTCACTCGCCTACGGCTCGTGAGTAAGGATTTCTCTCGAGTGAGGCAATTGCTCACTTTGCTCACTAGTTGCACAAATAACTATTTCCAAGCATTAGGTATTTTCAGCATTTGCGAATTAGGTGGATGCTGTTCTCGAACTCACATTCCCTAAGATAGGTAAACACCCCCAAAACATGTCTGCCATTTATAATTTTGATAAAAGAGACCTTAACCATTGCCTTTTAATCTCATTAGGCCTTCTCTATTCGAAAGCTGGATCTAATACAATCACAACACAATATGTGGTTGTAGAAATTGTCAAAACAGCAGGATTTGAGTATAACACCTATAAATCCATTTAAAAAACTAGTTACATGTAACATGTACTTGATTGATATTGCAGCTTCGACGCCAGAATAAAAAACATGGATAATGCTAAGCATTGGTCAGACAAAGGCAGTTTGGGCAGCAGAGCTTCCTTCCTACATTCTGAGAGTCCTGCTAAGTTAACACTAACCAACATTCGGGACAGTGACGCAGGTGTCTACAGATGTCGTGTAGACTTTAAGAAGTCTCAAACACGGAACAGTAAAGTGAATTTAACAGTCATAAGTAAGTTCTACATTTTATCTATTTTGTTTTTATTGGTTAAGTTATTACTTTATTATACACAGATGGAAACCAAATTATAAATTCTTATTCACAACCCAATAAAGTAAAAAATAACTGAAATATTAGATGAATAAGTGAACTACATTATGTGAACCTTCACTAATAAATAATAAAAAATTTTAGATATATATATATATATATATATATATTTTAAATTTTCCTTTATATTTTAATTTTGTGAAAACGATTACTAAACTAAGACCTGTAGTGAACCTCATGTTCTTGGGAGAGACAGGGGGATTGTAGTGCAATCTCAAAAAACTCTTAGGTCAATAGCTGACTGAATGGAACACAATATGAATTTTACTCCCAATCCAAATTTACCAGATAAAATCAACAGTTAAGTCAAACATATGTTAGTTTTGCTTCTGTGATACACTTTTTAAAAACAAATTCGAAATTCAGTCTTTTGTATTACATGTTGTGGTAATAAAGAATACTAATATTGGTTGCTTGACGTATCAACAAATGGACAATTCTCCTTAATTAATATCTTATGTCACATATTGATATATGCATACTAATCGGTTTAACCTTAATTAAAGGCAACATTTTCTTTTCTTTTTACTTATAAATTTTTGAACAGGTCATATTATTTGTTCAAATTGACATCAACTGGCTTCCGTACAATGCTAAATTTGAAGTCCAAATAATTGCTCCTAAATTTTCGATTGCTATTCTCCTACTCTCAGTTACGATACAGTTTCTGAGATAATAAAAGGATTCAGGATTTGTTGTGTAGAGATTTTAAGGATCACAGAGTCGAGCGGATTATATCTTTGATCTAGATGGCAGTTCAATTTCATCTCTTGGTATGAATACATCTCTTTGAAAATTATACGTTGAGATAATTTTGTACTTGAACACTATAAATAAAATATTTATAAAGTGTGTTGTGCATGCATTTATAGATTTCTTGTCGATATATTTTAATTTAGGAGGGAGGTGAATGCATCGAAATTTGGTTCGATAAATCGTGTTTAATTTTATTAGACCACGCAGAAGAACCGCTCATACAAGACTTTAGAAATATTCCTCATTCAAAATTTAAAAGAGGAAATGGTTCATTGCTCAAATAATTGTTTGCACTATGTATTTTAAATCAAACAAACCATGTACATTATCAAAATATGACGGACTACAAATTTAAAAGCACAATGTGATAAAATTACTTATCCCATAAAATTTTAGGACACATGATATTATCACATTAACAACATTAAAAGAAATAAAATACGTAAAGTTATGAAGTAATAATGTCTAAGCAGAATGAATGATGAACAATTGTCCAAAAAAATATTTGTGTGATGGTATATTTTGCAAGTAAACAGACTTTAGTAAGTAATATCCTATCTTCATTTATTTCCGAGATGTAAATTTTCCCGTTTTTTAGCAAAAGTCACTTTTCAGTGGAAAATTCTATATCTCACTTTATTTTTCACCTATAAAGTAAAGGGACCCTATTCCCACAAACAACAGGTACAATAAATGTCCAATAAGATAGAAAAAACTCAAGCTTTTTTAATAATGACAATAGGCATTAAGAAACTTAATGTTAGAATTTGTTATCAAAATTAAAGTTGGTGTTACAAACAAAACGATAACACTTATAAGCGTTCAATTAGAAAATTAAACAGTTTTTCGTAAGCTTCGTAATATACAAAATTGGCCAGAATTTACATTTTCGTCCAAATATATATTGTGTCGAGAAAATCAAGAGTCGTCAATAATTAAGAAGGTATTTTAGAGTTTGGTTCTTTAATCGACACTCAACATTGGTAGATTATAATATTTTTATAAATATTTTTTATAAATAAATAATCAGTCTTATACATGTTGGTTTGTTCTTTATCTACAAAAGAAAGAAATTTCGAAATTGTCATAATTAACCATTAACAAATGTTAAGGTAAATAATATCTCACATGTGAAAATTTCACAAATCAGCATATAGGCTATTGTTACAGCTGTTTCGCAATTAAGCATCTTCACCCACAACTAGTTCTCAAATAGGCAATCTGTTACGTTGAAGTGTTTCTATGCAATGAATGTTTACTCCTATCTATTTTACAATAATATTGTTCATTTGTAGGCCTTCATTGTAGTGAGCCTTCCTTATCGATTCAAAAAATTCATTCGTGAATATGTAACTATAAAACTTGTGAATGGATCAATTTGTACGTCAGTATTTATACAAAGTTAAATTCTGTTATTATTGTATCTACCCTATTTAGTACAAGTACAAAATTATTAAAACTTCATATGATATAACGTATACAAAGTTTAATTCTGTCCATATTTTATTTCTCTTATTGCATAGTTAGTTTGTATTACAAAACACTTACTATAATGTAACATCGTTCTAAGCATTTCATTAAACATCACTTTTTATTTACAAATTAATATGGAAATAAAAAATACAACAAGTCAAAAATGTTTTATATCACAAAACCAGAAATGCAAGCAAAATAATATTGAACATTTAATAAAAGAAATTCACAGCCGTTTTTGATATTTTATTGCCAATATATTGGTTATAATTTTTTACTAGAGGTAATATTAATTTGTAATACACAACTGAACTAAAAAGTAAAGTGATTACTGTAAAAAAATATTTTACGTTATTTAAGCTCTATGAAGATAAATGACATGCTCATTATTGATTTACTATATTATTTTTAATAAAATGTGATATTTGAGGTATTATTTTAATTTATATTTTGATTTCTGTACCCAAAATAATCACCAGAATATTAATTTAGTATCAGCCCTAATACAGTTATAATGTAATTAAGTATATCTTCCAGTGAGGCAGTACCACATTTGATAGCAACGGAGACAAAACTGCTAAAATTAATATTAGGAGGTTTTAAAGGAAAGATAAAGTATAGGTAATCTTGTTTCTTTATTCACAATTGATGAAATATATTACCCCAAGACACTCAATATTTCTCATTTTATTTATTGGTTACAATACACTCCATAAAATACCTCATTTAATATTGTATCTTAATTGTTAATTTAAAGTTGCAATGTATTATTTTTCCAGTTCCACCTCAAAGATTGGTCATACTGGATGAACGTGGGGACCAAGTTCATCAATATATCCTGGGTCCATACAACGAAGGCTCTAATATTGACATTTCTTGTATTTCCACAGGAGGTAAATAAAATCAAATTATGCACGACAAAGGCCATATATCTCTCATTTTATATTTACAAACATAATGTTACGAAATAAAAAAAAATAGATATTATTTACTTGAATAAAATTTGGAAAAATAGTTTTGGTACTCTTTCATTTATTGTAGAATTGGCTGAAATAGGTTTTCAAATTTCCATTTATTTCTTAAAATAAGATGAACATTGAACAATCTTATTACTTAAATTTTGTCAAGCTAGTCAAGTATCATTTTATATTATTTGATATTTTCAAAGCCATCTTCATTTAGCCAACTTTATCATAACAAAACTTCATTTTGTTATATAAAGTAAAATAATATCTAATTACAAATATTCCATATTATACGTCAAACATTATTCATACTCATATTTTAGTAAGTATAGAAATTCCAAAGTTGTGCCTTAAATTTAATTGTAAACTTGATTTAACATTGCTTGTTTGTAGGACGACCTTTGCCTAAAGTGACTTGGTGGTACAATAACACTGTTATAGACGACACGTATACACTCATGTCAGGACGACGCGTAAGGAATGACTTGCACATAGAAAGACTAGAGAGGAAACATTTGCACACTGTTTTTACTTGTCAAGCATCCAACAACAATTATATAGCACCTGTTTCGAGTACCGTCTCACTTGATATGAACTGTGAGTTGATGTGATGTAATTATTTAATGATTGTTTCTATACAAATACATTTCTTTTGACTAAAACCTCTCTTATAAACATATTTCATTAACAAATTGGTCCTCTTTTAGTATCCACAGTTCAAAAATAATTTTCACATTAACCTAATCTAAACACTATCCTATTTACTTTCTCATATATAAATTATAAAAATATATTATTGATGTCAAGTTCTGTAAAGTATCTTGAGTTCTTTAAACGTAGTGTTTGGAATGACGTCAGTTTTCCTGTCTGGTATATGTTGTATGTCGTCTATAGTATGTACAATGCTTTACAGCTACAAGAGAGTAACGATTTGTTTTAATTAAACTATAAATACGATATTATCTTCAAATAAGATTTACGCTGATGAAATGATCACGTGAAAAGCAGAGAAAGGTAAGGGTTTTTTTTAAAATATATAAACATTGTTTCAATGATGGCGGTCATGGTTCATTTTCAACTAACTGATATTGTTGCTTATGATTGGTTTTCGTTAATTTTTATTTGGTTTTGGCGATGATTAGGCAAGAACGTTTGTGTAATGTATTTTGCAAGATTTATTATTAATAAGGATACAATAACAATATAATTATTATTTAGTAATATAATATATATTCATAATGATAAATTAATAATTTTTAGTTTCACCTGCCTCCAATGAAGCTTAAACTTCTGAGCTGGTTTTCAAAACAATCGTTGACAATCACAATTCCTAACCTATTTTTATTTTCAATCCTTAAGATTTTAGTAACATAATGCCAATGCCCATACTGTATAATGTTTTAATTTAGCATAAATCATACGTGTTTTGCACCAAAATCATAAAGGTTTGCATAATGTTGTTTCAACTGCAAACTGCAATATAGTGATAAGTAGCAGACGTTGAGAATATAACATATCTAGAACAGCCTAAATGAGATCAAAGCGGCAGTGAAAGTATACGCTTGATGCTACTAAGGCAATCCTTTAAAATCACTATTGTTATTTATTGTTCCTGAAGTAAAAATTTAACTTCTATCAGAAAATATTTTCTATCGTCCCATGGAAGCCTTACAACATGAAATTGTTAAAAACCTTACACCGAAATTATTAAGTCATTTTAATACTTCATAATTATACTGTAAGACACAGAAAGTGTAATTAGAATGAAAATGTATTTATTTTTGTTGTAAAATGTTATTTAGTTTTAGTATCCCCATGTTTGACCCATATTACAACACCTTATCGAGTATTAACTAATTCAAATCACTTGAAGTATTTAAGTGTTTATTTTCGAAACTCCACCCTTGGTACTTTATGACGATCATTGGAACTTTAGTACTCAAGAATATTTATAGGTAAACTTGGATTTAACTTTGGAATTGAGAAAATCACACTTTCTGATCCTGTTTTACAGTATTGGAAAAAAATTATCAAACATAGTATTGATTGGTTTCAGAATATTTTAGTGGGTTTAGAAATTGAATTTGAATTTTTTTAAATATCCATTCAAAGATATGAGGTTTTCAGGAAATTGTCAGTAATTTGTAGAATAGTGTTTATTATAATTTTTAAAGTTTTTCCTTGAAGATCTTACATTTTAAAATCAACCATAGAAAACTAATATAGGAAAAATGTGACAGTAGGAATATAAATCTATAGATAATTTCAGTCCACATATGAAAAATAGAAAATAACATTAGTTATCACTAGATATTAAGGTTTAGAGATATTAAGGTTTCATAAACGGGTTACCATTTTAAAATTAAATAAAATTTGTTTGAATTTAGTATTCATGTGTTGTGTTAGATATTTTATGAGAAGGTTTATGATAATTTATAATACTTAAAACAACATGAGTCTATAAATTTTAAATACTAATGAAACTATTCCACAGCCCGATAAGTTATGCGCGGAGATGTAATACATTCTCTCCTCAAACAAGATAATTTTTTCTCGAGTCAAAATGCAAAAAAAGCAATCAAAAAAGACCGAACCCTTTCTGCTTTGAAACATTTTATTTGAATTTTATTGATCGTATCCTTATAGACTCAAATACCACAAATAACCAACATCTGGTGTACGTCATCAGTTATTTACTGATATATCAAAAATATTAAAAGTACTTCCACCCGTGAAAACATCTTCAACTCTTTTTACGTGCAAACAACATTTTAAATTTTACTTGCAATTATTTTAGGTTTAATTGTTTTATTTAGAAGACATTATGAACTAAAGAAATAAAAAGTTTAGATTTTTCCATCACATACATATACAATCGTTTTATAAACAGTGCATATTGCCAAGCGTTTAATTTTGAAAATATGTGAAGAAAGTGTAATTAAAGTATTCTTAATTAACTATATAAAACGAATTGTTAATAAAACCAGAAAACAATATAATTTTAAATATAAATCAACTGTAGTTCAAAGTGTATTATTTTAGTCATGTGGCTTATAAAATTAGGTTAATTTTCTTTTGAAATTTTATTTACTTTTTTTGCAACTTATAAATAATGGTAATAAATAGTAAACATCTCTCTATACTCATTACGTATTCCATCATGATATTTATTCATCACCATTTATATTTACTTTTGTAAATGGTTAGTTTTTCATATTTGTTGTTTAATTTTCCTTCTTCGTATTTCATTTAGATTGTACATAAATTTATTTTATATTATAAGTTTAGTTAATATTTTTTGCTGTAAGTTATATCCATTTAAATCCAGATTAAGGCGCTGCTCAGAAATATTTTTACAGCTAAATTTTACATCACCAAATTAGAGATGTATTAGCTAGGTAAAGATAAATTGATGTTTTGGTAAATATATGTGCAATTTTGCACATTGAAATAAAGCCTTGCAAATTCACTCTTTACAACCTGTATTTTGTATTATAGGAACAAGAGTTTTTAATGTGAATATTTGTTACAACACATGTTTATTTACGTCTGAATTTAACTAAACAATTACCATATAGGTTATACTATGGTTTTACAATAGATTTTAACTGCTTTAATTACTTAATTGTGTAAAATTTCCCGTTTTAAATTAATAAATACGGGAAGTATAAGTCACTTTCTTTTATTAAAAGATAAACGTTTGAAAATATCATTATATTAAGATTGTTTACAATTTTTTTCTAATACGTCACATATGTGATTTTTTTTTTTTTTTTTTTAAACCGAATAGTTCCACAAAAACGAAGTGATAATTACTGATTAGATCTAACATCCGCTATGAGGAATCAACGTTATTAATAGCATATTATTCTTTTATACACATTTGTGGTGACAATTATATGTATACATGTTGAAAAAAAAAACGTACTTAAATATAATTTGTCACAATTGAAATTCGACTTGAATTAACGCAATTTACTCAAAATGACAACTTAGATACGAATCTCAGAATATATGTTCGGTTGAACATTCCATAGGACATCCTTTAAGATCTGATAATTTGGGGAGAAAAAAAACTAGATATTACTTTTGCTGATTGAGTGTAATTCTGAAACTGACATCAAAACCGTGACTTAATTAACGTTTTAATTGATTATAGGCCTATTTATTTGTTTTAAATGATCCTTGTATATAAATTTGAATCATATACTTTTCCGACTTTATGGAAAGACTTGCATAATTTGATGTAGGATACAACTTCTAAAATTTAATTCATGAAATATTTAAAAAAGTTATTGAGATTTTTAAAACGTCAGTACTTTATAAAATTATAACATAGGCTATATAAATGACTTTATATCTCCTATTATTGTTTACATAAAAATATGAAAGAATTGTTTTTTTTCAAAGTTTTACTCTCTAAACTGTAAGAACCAAAATTTGGGTAGAAAATAGAGGGTGGTAAAAAAATTAAATAAAATAAAAATTTTTGGTATTTACTGTATGGATGGTTCGGGTTTAGACTAAGGATAGAGATACTATCGTTTAGGTATTAGAACCTAACCTAGCTTCGAAAATATGCGTATTGAGTAGAGTTAGAAAGAGTTCGTCCTAAGGGGATCAGCCCTCAGATAACGATAGAGGTAGATTGACATCGAGATGAGCCGACAGACCACTCGGACGTTCTAACGTTTGTCCTGGAGGGATCACCCTTCAGACAACGAAAGGGGAAATCCGATGCCGGGATTAGCCGACAGACCATAGAGGTAACGACAGGATCAGCAGACAGATCACGGTAGAAAAGACAGTTAGGAACAAAAAAAGAAAACAAGTGAATTCAGGTAACAAGAGCAGCAAGAGAAAGAGAGAAGAGAGAGAAGTTTTGTAGGTGACTTTGTTAAGCATAATGATTCTGAAGCCAGTGCGGCACATATTTATATGTCGCCAGGGTTTGCGGCCACATCCCTCCCCACTTTGCATGACCTTGGGTAGTTAAGTGTTTCTCACTCTCTCTGCTGGGAGTCATTTATTAACAAGATTAGATGACACAATTGAATACAATCATATTTACAATACACACAACAAATTATTGTACTAATGTTACGAAAGGGTTGCGTGTCGCTACACTACTTTTTAAAACATAAATGTCTATGAAAATTAACAGTTTATCTTTAAAACAGTAAGTTCTCATAATATTTAAAACTATATTGTATAACAATATGAGAGTTCTTTTTTGGTATGACGTTTCATCTTACTCTAGTCACTATAACGTGTTATGAAGTTTAGGCCCAATTAAAAATATATTACCTAAAATAATACTTTCATAATGTATGTTATAAATATTAAAAATTTGCAATGGTTTAATAATACCTTAAAAAATATAGAAAAATCTGAGGTTCATTATACAGAAAAACTAAATTTGTTAAGTGTGTTGTTACAGAGTTGGAAAACATTTTTCTAGAATTATATTTATGTAGAAGAATGGATGACCATTTTATTTGTCTGTTTTAACTCTATCTTATCTATTATTTTATCTCATCTATTTTATCTTATTTACTCTATAAGTGACACTATGATTTCCCAGTGTTGTAAAATCAATAAGTATTATTTGTCTGTAAATAAGTGTACACCCATTAATTTTAATATTGTGATGACTTATTTTGGATTTTTTACATCGTGTATTTAAATAATTCTCTTTAGGTTTGATACTGAGCTGAATTGTAGTCTTTTATACCATTTCTGTTTAGTCTTCTTGTTTACTTATAATAAACATTGTATTCTAAGTACAGTACTGTACCCCCAAAGAAAGTTGTATCTTGTAGGTCAAATGCCTTGACAGCCAATGCAATCATTTTCCCCGCCCTACTGTCGAATCTTTTGATTCCACAGTAGTTGCAATAAATGAATTATTGATCGGACTTCTTAAAACAAATGGGAATTTTAATAAACAGTGATTAAATATTTTGGGTTCTTACAATAATTGTTTTTAATAATGTAGTTTGACATAAAAAGTCTGATAAATATCTGTGTTTAATATAATTTCACAACAAAAACAGCAAATACTTTGTCGTTCTGAGGGTACTGGAAATGAGACTTCCAGAACAATATATCATCGAAAATACCACGTTTGTGTCATTTTACATTGCCGTTTACTATAATGGTGGTTAGTCTATAAAAAAACTATATTATTTATCAAATCCAGGTCTGAGTTTAATTATGTACAACCGTTATCGTATATACAGTAATTTATTGTAACAACAATTGGTGCTTGATGGAATTCCATAATAATGGAAATAAATGTCACTATTAATCAATTCCACAAACAAGTTTCATTTAGGGACATATGCTTCGCCGTTGGGCATTAGTAGCTTGAAAATTGCTATCAGAGAAACATATGTCATTTATTTAAGCTCCTTTGTGGAATTAAATAATTATATAATTTATTTTAATCAATATTGTGTAGATGAGTAGATGAATTATATGCGACATTTTCCCACCTGATTTGTTAAAAATAATGTATTTTTAATAGCTCATATATATCTATTAAATGATAATTTGAATAGAGAATTTAGAAGTTAAATACAGACATTACTGTACTTCAATCCAACTGTCATGATTGAACAATGTTGGTCCTTGAAGAGACTGTACCGCATTTAAAAATGTCTCATCATCGATGACCAATTACCACGGACGGCCTAGTTTTCTACATGTCAGTTTTCGTACTCTTTCTATGTCACATAAATAAAGTTTTTTGGTTATTGATTGGCTATTTTTGAAATAGTTGGTTGAATAAATCGTTTTTGTAAGAACATTTAAATGGCAATATTTATTTTATGAGTGTTATTTATTAAATTAAAATCTTAGTTAGTAACCTTTTCACAAGTATTTTAAAATGCAACAATAAAAGGCATGTACAAATTCACAAACGTAAAACTATGATAGAACAACATATTCCGGATTATTTAATAACAGTTGCTTCATTAAATCGCATGGTCATAAATATTCTCTTATCTAGACATCCGAGATAACAATATTTTCCCTTACTTTATTAACAGGGTATATATCATTTCCTTTATTAGAATGTTTTAACAATCTTTATTATTTTAAACATCTAAAATTAATCAGTAAGTGATGAAGTCAAGATAAAGATATTTGTATTCAGAAAAAAAAAATAGTGTGTTACTAGTATGAATTTGCAAGAGCATGAATTTGGAGAGTAATGTTTTGTACAGTTATGAACAAGGGTGGTTTTAACTAAATTTCACAACTGATAAAGTCCAATTTTAGCTCATTACTTTGACTTATTTGCAAGAAAAAGTTATTCAACATTAAGTAACATTCAATACAACAAAAATATTATGAGAAACGTTTTTGTATAACAAAAAAGTCCATTTGCAATTTAAAATTATGTTTAATAATATACCATTTATTTTATTTATTAAAGTTTAAATTAGTTTATAGAAGTATACTATCTAATAAAAGCTTATAAATAAAGTAAAATGGATCAAACTTCATACTTCTCGAAAGTATGATGATTATTTGATGATTATTTACTCTAAATCATTACTAAATTTTCCGTTTTATAAAAAGAGTATAATTTTTAACTTAACTTTTAAAACGTTTCAACTTTAATACTATGGTAAAACTTGAAAATTAAATTCTCTAGCAAATAAAAATAAGTGCATATTTGGTATTTCAGCTAAGTTATAGTTAAAAGTACATAGAATCAAATTTAACAACATGTTATAAAAGCTAGATAAATTATCGAAGACAGATACTTCTCTAACAAGTGAATAAAATCCAATCCAAGAGGAATCTATAGCTTTACACAATTGTAACATAATAATTAGCGTCTTATTAGATAGTCTACAGTTTATAAGGTCAAAATATTGTCTTTTTGTTGGCGCTAAGATTTTATCTATTAATTAAATTGATTGGCAATAATGTAAGATTGATTAGCTATGTATTATATTACTTCCAATATCACAAATGAATTAAAATGGTTTAATTAGAAAATGCTTAAAAGAAATTTAAATTATTACAATTTTAAACTTATTAAAATAACTTTTACTAAGATATTTAGTGCAATATTTAAAATATTAGAAGTCCTTAAGTTGAAACTTCTAACTTAAATAAAAATTGAAGTTCAATCCAACTGACTAACTGTCATACAACATATAACGATTTAACAATATAACAAAATGAACAATATATTTATATTCTATGGATAGAAATTAACCTTGGCTACACGAAAAAATATCAAGAATGACTCGGTAACTCGTTGGGTGATTAAAATATGGATTGTTTGCATACAATGAAAATTATGTACTATATTACTTTATACTATTCACTATTTATTACTTTTATAGTCCTAATAAAAAGACTTCAGAGATAGTGTTGTCATAAAAAATAATATATTCACATTCCGACCCATTTGTTTTGATTGTTTATTTATGACTATACTGTCATTTTGTGTCTGCTAAAACTCATTACTATACTCAAAGCTTTTAACCAGCTGTTTATAAAATCGTTTAAACAATAGTTTTACATTGATACATAAACTATTTTATATACAGTTTTCATTACTTTTTATATGAAATGTAGATGTAAAATAAGTCTAAGTTTTCTTTGAAATACTAATTGATAAAAAATATCAATTCCTTTTCTTATTGTTTCCTACTTTTGTTCCTTTACCTTCAGCTCAGACCGTGTGTTTAAAGTTTTTATATGTCATGTTTGTAAATATAACAAAATCCATCGTTGATTTTAAAATGCACTAGTAATTTATTTTGAAAACTATAATATTATTAGTTAGTTGTTATAAAATGAAATAAATAATAAGATTCATTTCCTGGTTGTTATGAAATGATACAATTGATACAATCTTTATAACTATGATGACAGTTCAAAATGAATAAAAATTGAAAAATTATTTTTAGATAATTTGTATTTCATGTTTTAATCTTATCGAATTTATTGTAACTTTATTATTAAATATGTCATGTGCACTGTTAATATAACTGAAATATGCATGTACAATAAAATCATGTATATATTTATGTTCCAATATAACTACAATCAAGTAATATTGGTTTTAATATTCCTGTACACTTACCATACACCACACGTAGGTAAATTATTATTTGCCACTGAAATGTAATTTATAAATAATTTCATAGGCCAAGAGAAAATAAAATAAAATAATATTTTATAAATTTCTATGCAACCTATTTACTTGTATTTGAATTTTAAAAACAGAGTATGTTTCAGTGAGACCATTACAAGTGAAATTACAAGGAGATAACAAGCCTCTCTCTACAGACCAGACTTACGAATTGTCCTGTAAAGCAGTTGGTGCTAGGCCTCCTCCTATCATATCCTGGTGGAAAGGCAGCATCCCTCTACGTAATACTAAAGACAAGGTTAATACTCATTACATAGCGATATATATTATTAACTAAATACTTTTTATATCTTGTTCATTTGTTTGTTTAGTTTGCAGTTGAAAAAGTTAGTAATACTAATTCAGTTTATTATATTCTTTACCAGAAATTACTTCTCATATAATATAAACATATTGCAAACATATTTCAAGTAGGGATAAATATAGAAGAATTAAAAACACCTTAAGGTTTTGTTTTAACAAACAAATATTGTCTACTATCTATATAGGTATATTAAATTTTATGTTGTATATCAAATTTTAGATTTTAGGTTGTAAGAAATTAGATTAAAATTCACTTGATGTCTTATTAAAGTTTGTAAGCGATACCTATATTAAATTCCAGACACATCATTATTTTTATAACGCATTTTCTATTTTAAAGTTATAGTTTTTGCCCCTATCAGTTGGTAAATATTATATACTGTATTACAAAATATTTATTAATACCTGTTTACTCCTCACTTATTTGAAAATAACGTATGTTTGACTAGACGTCCAGAGATGGTAATGTTACAACAAGTACTCTCAAATTCGTGCCCACAATGGAAGACTCAGGAAAGTTCCTTAGTTGTCGAGCTGAAGTACCCTTAATATCCAACAGCGCGTTAGAGGATGGCTGGAAACTAAACATCCATCGTAAGTTTAATATTTAATAATTTTTGTTATATTGACTATTTTATATTTCATAAAGTTTTTAAAAGTTTAATTTACGTATCTTAAACTTCTACTTTATGCCACATAGATGTACCAATCGTAAGCCTTGACTTTGGCGGTGGTTTAAACTACAGCATATATAAAGAAGGGATGGACGTCTACTTCGAATGTAACGTAAAGTCTAACCCTTGGATTAGCCATGTCACTTGGAGACATAACGTAAGGGGAATAGTTTGGTAAAGTATATATGCAATTAAATAATATAACGTAACTTTAGTACTCAGTTTACTAAATTCAAGACCTATGTTAGTGACAAAACAATCATTTAAAAAATAAAACAATTTTTACGGAGTTTAACTGCATTAATTGTAAACGTTTACTGAAAGAAAAGCTTTACTATATGGAAAAGTGTATTAAATTACAAAATGTAATCAATTTTTGTCCGTCATATTAAATAATATAATTTGTTGTTATAAAATGAACTGGTCAATGCCCTTTATACTTTTAAATATATATTATCAAACACAAGTGGAATACAATATCAGGAATTCAACAATTGAAAAACTATTCAATAAGTAATTACACAGACATAAAATTAATAGCTATGTACAAGTACTTGTTCACTTAAAAATAGAATATCTATGTCACTCCAAAACTACTTATGTGGATATTCAATTTTATAAATAAAACATTGGTTTCAGTCATATTTTTAATACAAGGATATATGCAATTTAAACTTTATATATAACTAGTAATGAGTGGCAATAAATAATTTATGTGAAAAATATTTAACAGATTAAGCAAAAATGATTCAGGATAATAAAACATAAATAAAATACATTATTTTTCATTTAAACAAATTCTATTAGTCTGAAATAAAAAATTAGGCCTAATTTAATTCAACCCTATTAAATGTGGAACATGGGACTTTAAAGGATTCTTAAAAAAGTATAGTAAAATCGAATTCAAAATATGTCTTTTATATATTACATAAATTATTAAGACATCTATTGAAATTTTTTATTGGAATATTATATTTATATCTTTAAAACGTAGTACAAAAATCAGTATTGTAAATAAAATATTAAAATTAGGCCTACATATTTATTGTATGTGCTTAAATATGCTTTCCCGTATATAAGATATAATTTGTTAAGTTTCTCAACACCTTTTTAACATTACTAACTAGGAAATTGTATATACCTCCTAGTGTCCACAATCCATTAGAATAATTATGTAGTTATAATCGTATTTTTTTTAAATGTCTTAATATCTTCCATTTTAATATTTAAAACTACATTAACTTAAGTATAATATCTTTCTATACTTTTACCAAAAAATAGTAATATTTTTTGGTTGTATATTTTACCATAAGAAACCAGCTCTTTAACCTCAAATTTTCATATAATCTATGCATGTTGTTGTATATTGCCATACTAAAACTGCACAGTAGCAGTATTTTGTATAATCTTGAGATATTTATAAATAAGTTATGCTTTTTAAATCATTTTGAATACCTCGATTAGAGAAAAAGTTGTTTTGTTGTAAAACATTACACAAATACCACTTGACAATTATTTAATTAATGAAATCCAATGAAGCATAAAACTAGATATGTGTTTTGTTGTTTCCTTCTTCATTATATAATAATCAGATGTTTAAGGGAGAAGTTGATTAACATGAACATAATTATTTTACATAAGGGATTTCTGATAGAATCTATTTCTTGTAGATTAATATTTCTTTCTTTGTTTTTTACTCTAATTTCATATTTATACTCTAAAAAAATTGGAAATAATATTATTAGATTTATATATATCATAATAATGGCAATACGCGATAAGATATATTTTTATTAAACAATGTTCCCCTGATAACTTTTGTATTTAAATGAAACATTTTGTTAATGATATTTTTCCACACAAAGTTATAGAAAGAATTTATGTACAATATAAACAAACTACTAAAAAAGTTGAATATGAAAAACATTTCGAATAAATTAGTTTGACCTAAACTTTTGCTACTTTGACATATTTAGTAATTTTTCAAAAAGTTTTTCATGACGACGTTGATGCTTAGCTCCAGAGGAAATAATGGAACTTTAAATAGTTGAAAGTTGCTTTGATCTTTAGTTGCCTCCCCACTGACCTAGTTCCAATATCGATTTCCTTACAAATTACACTCGATCCTGGGCTTCAAAGTGAAGTCTTGCTGCTTTGTGATAGTATCGTCCTAAAATAATAAAAACACTAAGAGGTAACTTTAAGAAGTTCAATCAACTGTAATTTTGAAGAGATGTTTGCTGCTTCGGTTTCTACAAAAATAATAAGTAGGCTCTGTGTTTAATTTTTTTATTATTTTCGATATTAGTTTTTTAAAAAGTCTAGTTTGTATCAGCTTTAAAATTGGAGTCTTAAAGTCAATTAATCATCATTTATTCATTTCTGTGCATTTAGATCTTGATAGTTGGATATTTATAGAAACAAAGATTCTTTGAAACAACTCTTTTTATAATTAAATTTAAATCTCTTATACATTTTGAGCCAACTGCTATTTATTTTTCGGTTGTACTTTTAAGTCCATTGCGTTCCATTCCGAATACTGTCTTCAATTAATATCACGATGTACATTTGTATCATTTAGCTAACATATGATTTAGATATACCATGTTACGTAGTGATATTTCATGATAGACCTTAATTCGTTAGTCGCGTCATTTAATAATAATATATTTACATTAAATTATTGCAATTGAAGTTAAATTTTACTTTACCCTAACTGGTCTGTACTCATGTTTATTCTTATTAAATTCTTTATATCGACCCCTCTATATCATTAACTTTCACTTGTTCCTACAACATGCCCTATTGGAAGAGGATATTTTTATAAATCAAGGGGTGTGAGCCTTGTATATCTGGTCAAAGGTCCATGACATCATTATTATAAGGACGTTTTGACAGATTAATCAAAAATTGTTATCTGAACGCTTCCGTTTAATCTTTATCGAAATTTACTACGCTTTACAACGTTTTTAAAACCCGCTTCGCTATTCATGTTGTACCATTTTAAAGTCTATCATATTGTGTCATTCGTTTTATTTTCTATATTTAAAGTGATCTGTGTAGTTTTAAAGAGTAACATTAACAAACTGTATCGTAACAAGTGAACCTCAGTGCACTGAAGGAGTTGTGAATATAGGACAACTTGTGACCATCTTTTCAAACCAGGTACGTTCAATTTGTGTTGCTCATCATATGTTACACAGATCATATAATTTTACATGTGGTATGTTATGTCTTTCAAAATTAGTTACGCTTCATTTAAACGCAATCTGTTAAAAACGCATGTATAAACTAATCAAAGTTTATTGGTCCTCCGGATTTATTTCTCTGTGTTTAAAATACACACATAACTTAATCGCACGCAACATAATTTTGGTCCTCCGGGCCGGATGTACGATAAAAATGTACCTAGTTCATTTCATTCGTCGTATATGTTGAACCACGCTAGGATTCAGTTTATCAATTTTCAATACGCCATATTGATTTTATCGATCGAATCCACTTTCGTCTGAACTTAGTCAACTCTGCGCATGCCACATCAAACGCTACGATTGGCTGAAATTGTAAACAACGTCAGCTGTGTTAAAAATTAACCTGATTTCAAAAACAAGCAAAACTTTTGTATCAACACTCATGATATTGAGTTATGAATCAATTTAATTCTGTTTAACTAATTCAATGTGGTTAAACATTTTTCTGTTAAATAAATAAAATTTTAGTTTCTTTTAAAATTAAAATTTACAATTTGAAAAACAAAATTCTTAAATTTGGAATTTCTAATTTTTGAATACGCTTCTGGTATTAGGCTTACAACATAAAATTATTTTCTATTAATTTTAAACAAAAATGATGCGTTACAAAGCTTTTACACGACAAGCTGAACTATTATCTAAAAGATTAGCTAAAATTAATACTGCGATAACGGAAATTGCAGAAGAATTTAAAGACAATATACTGTAACAGACTGAACGGAAAGTTTTAGAATATCATGGTGATGTATGCAGAAAATTTCTTGACTTCGAAACATGGGTTGACCGAGTTACAAACAACGAAGAGATTTCAGACCAGGAACTCGATCAAATTAGCTCGGTGCAGGAAAATATACCTGAACTCGTAATTAACGCCAAAACTAACATTAAAACTTTAATGCCAACTATTGGTCAGGCAAATGAATTAAATCAAACCACTTCATCTCAAGTTTCTGAATTACCCAAAACAGCGATAAAATTACCTAGATTGTCATTACCTCATTTTAATGGCCTACTTTCTGATTGGTCAAATTTCATTCACATTTTTTCAAACTCTATTCATCAAAATGATTCTTTAGCTCCTGTTGAAAAATGTACATATCTTTTGTCTTGTTTGCAAGGGGAACCATTGAACCTTGTCAAGTCTCTACCAATCAGGCCAGAAAATTATAGGATAGCTTGGGACACAATCTGTAGTCGTTATCAAAACACTCGCCGCTTAGTTAATTTTCATATCAATAACATTATTGATCTACCTAATATAACTCACGCTACGCTTAAAAACATAAGACAGTTTTTAGACACATATTCTGAAAACAGTCAAGCCTTGTTCGCTCTTAAATACGACATCAGTAAAGAGTTAACCCTTTTAACTCTTTTACTACGCAAATTATATTCATCTTCAAGAAAACGGTTTGAAGATCAACGTTCAATAGAACATAAATTACCTACAATTAAAGAACTTATCACATTCTTAGAAGCGGAATGTATTCATTTAGAAGATTCAATTACAACCGCCTCTGGTTCACAATTAAACACTGTCGTCAAATCTAACCTAACCTATTCTAGACCGCTCGTTACTCAACCTAAAGTACTACCATCTTCAAAACAAGTGTACACAGCGGTACCTTCTCACGCTTTATGTACCTATTGTAATAAATCTGACCATAAGATTTATATGTGTTCTCCGTTCAAGGAACTAACTGTCAACAAACGATTTGAATTCATTAAATCTAATCAGCATTGTTTCAAATGTTTAAGCGCATTACATTCAACTTCTCACTGCAAATCAACTAATACTTGTAACCACTGTAACCATAAACATCATAAATTACTTCATTTTGATACACGCAAACCCAACGCACATGAAATTACCACAAGCTGACTATCTAAGAATAAACAGACACATTTCATTCCGCAATCTAAACATAACCTTCAACCTGTTAACAAAACACCAAATTATCATAGCATTTCTCATCAGGCAAGTGTTCCATTCAACAATGATGGACTCTTTACAATATTAAACACCGCTAAAAATTATTTAACCTGTAATACAAACAAATCTCTCGTTGTGACTGCATTACTCGACTCAGGTAGTCAAATTTCACTAATTACGACCGACTGTGATAACATTTTAGGTCTATACATTAAACCATCTTCTATGCAATTAAATGGAATTTCTAATGTCTCTACAACAATAACAACAAAATCGCTTGTAATCTTCCTAAATGGAAAAACACTTCACATCTATGCTCTAAATTGAAAATTTTAAAATTAGCAGATCCTAGGTTCAACAATCCAGATAAAATTGATTTTTTATTAGGCGCTGACTTATATGCAAATGTAATTACAGGCCATAAAATTCATTTAGGCCACAATCTGCCTATCGCAATAGGAACCATTTTTGGTTACACACTAATTGGGTCAATAAAAACTACTTTACTAAACAAAGCTCCTTTGTCGTTATTAGTAACACAGGACCTAGATCTTAGTAACATATTACAACAATTTTGGACTATTGAAGAACCTCCAGTCATAACTAAAACTTCTGTTGATGATCTGGAATGTGAAAACCATTACATTTCAACCATTTCTCGCAACAAAAATGGGCGTTACACTGCATCATTACCATTTAAATCCAACCCACTTCTTTTAGGCAACTCGTTTGATCAAGCTAAGAGACGCTTCTTCGCTCTTGAAAAAACATTAAATTCTAACCATGAATTAAAAATCGCTTACACAGATTTTATGAAGGACTATATAAAATCAGGTCACATGACCTTAATTGATGATTCTGTCTTAACCTCACCAAACTATTTCTTACCACATCACGCTGTTCATAAAGAACAAAGTTCTACAACCAAATTAAGAGTTGTTTTCGATGCTAGTACCAAAACTAGTAACTGTATATCTCTAAATGAAACTCTACATTGTGGTTCTAAACTCCAAAATGACATTTCCGATGTCATCTTTCAGTTTCGACGCTACAACATTGTCTTTTCATGTGACATACGCCAAATGTATCGCCAGATACAAATATCTCCAGCCGATCAAAATTACCAGTTGATTCTTTGGAGAGAAAAATCTGATCTTCCGCTCGCAATATACAAATTAACTACTGTTACTTACGGGGTTAAATCCGCACCTTATCTCACCATACGCACGTTAAATCAATTAGCAGAGGACGAAGGTCCTAATTTTCCGCTCGCTTCACAAGTCATAAAACACAACATTTATGTTGATGACATCGTCACAGTTGCTTGTGACATACCAAACGCTCTCAATTTACAACAAGAACTAATTTCTTTGTTGGACAAAGGCCAATTTCAGCTTCGAAAATGGTCGTCAAACGCTCCTGAACTCTTAAACGCAGTTCCCGCACCTGATAGAGAATCACCGCTATACTTTAGATCTCCAGATCAACCTTTGTTCTCTATCTTAGGAATCAAATTCTACCCATCTCAGATGAGTTCTCCTATGAAATGGATATACCAAATCACGCTTTCACTAAACGCTCTGTCTTATCAATCATAGCCCGCATTTATGATCCTTGTGGTTGGCTTACACCAATCACTTTTTACCCGAAGTGCTTACTTCAACGCTTATGGACCATGGGTCTAAGTTGGGACGATCCTTTGCCCGATCACATCGGACAAGAATGGCAAGCTTTTACGATTGACGTACATTCTTTAAGATCTATAAGAATACCACGCTGTCTTGAACTCAGCAACGCTCTTGATCTTCCGCTCGCAATATACAAATTAACTACTGTTACTTACGGGGTTAAATCCGCACCTTATCTCACCATACGCACGTTAAATCAATTAGCAGAGGACGAAGGTCCTAATTTTCCGCTCGCTTCACAAGTCATAAAACACAACATTTATGTTGATGACATCGTCACAGTTGCTTGTGACATACCAAACGCTCTCAATTTACAACAAGAACTAATTTCTTTGTTGGACAAAGGCCAATTTCAGCTTCGAAAATGGTCGTCAAACGCTCCTGAACTCTTAAACGCAGTTCCCGCACCTGATAGAGAATCACCGCTATACTTTAGATCTCCAGATCAACCTTTGTTCTCTATCTTAGGAATCAAATTCTACCCATCTCAGATGAGTTCTCCTATGAAATGGATATACCAAATCACGCTTTCACTAAACGCTCTGTCTTATCAATCATAGCCCGCATTTATGATCCTTGTGGTTGGCTTACACCAATCACTTTTTACCCGAAGTGCTTACTTCAACGCTTATGGACCATGGGTCTAAGTTGGGACGATCCTTTGCCCGATCACATCGGACAAGAATGGCAAGCTTTTACGATTGACGTACATTCTTTAAGATCTATAAGAATACCACGCTGTCTTGAACTCAGCAACGCTCTTGACGTTCAACTTCACGGTTTCAGTAACGCTTCCGAACAAGGATACTCCGCTGTTGTCTACTTACGCACTACTGACGCTAACAACATAATAAAAACCATTATTTTGATCGCCAAATCAAAGGTGGCTCCTCTGAAGAGAATTTCGCTTCCCCGCTTAGAATTGTGTGGTGCACATTTGCTCTCAAAATTAATACACTACTGTATTAATTTAGTACAACCGCATCATCATAACAGTTTGACTCGCTGTTGGACTGATTCATCTGTAACTTTGGCATGGATTCAAACTTCATCATACAAATTAAAAGTTTACGTCGCCAATAGAGTCAGCCAAATACAAGACTGGATATCACCAGAACATTGGTCTCATGTCCCCTCTTGCTACAATCCAGCTGATTGTTCCACGCGTAACATTTCTCCGTCTGCACTCATAAACCATCCTTTGTGGTGGTCGGGGCCAACTTGGCTAACATCTTCTACCCATGAGTTACCAAAATCACTGTTGCCGGTTATGGACACTTTGCCAGAAATCCGTAGTAACCCCCTCCACATTGGTCTAGTTTCAACGACGACAGAATGGGACCTCTTAACACGCTACTCTAATTGGACGACTACGAAACGTATACTTGCTTACGTTATCAGATTTATAAACAACTGTAAAGACAAAATTAAAAATAGAAAACCATTAACTGTTCAGGAACGAAAAACCGCTGAATTCAAAATTATACAACTGGTTCAACACCATAACTTTTCGGACGAAATTCAACTACTCAAAAATCATAAATCATGTACGATGAAATTAAAACGACTATCACCCTTTTTAGACACTAATCAGATTTTACGAGTTGGAGGAAGACTTCCACAATCTTCTCTCAACTATCACGCAATGCACCCAGTGATACTTCCCAAGAAACATCACATTACAACAATTATAATCCAGTACTATCACATCACGCATCTTCACGCAGGACCTCAGTTACTGCAATCGCTCATTTCACAACATTTATGGATTCTTTCTGCCAGAAGTATTATCCGCACTTGCATTTTCAAATGTGTAATCTGCTTTCGAGCTAAACCAGCTCAAACAATTCCACTTATGGGAAATCTCCCACGTGAACGCATCACACCTACACCTCCTTTCTTAAAAACCGGTGTTGATTATGCAGGGCCTTTCTTGGAAAAAATTCATACTCTACGTAGAGCCCAAAAGGTCAAAGTTTATTTATGTCGTTTTGTCTGTTTCGCTACTAAAGCGGTCCATCTAGAAGTTGCGATGGACTTATCTACTGAGGCATACATCGATGCTTTAACTAGATTCATCTCTCGCCGAGGGTTATGTTCCGACATTTAATCTGATTGTGGAACTAATTTCACGGGCGCCGCCGCAAAATTTAACAACATTAACTCTTCATTTTGTAAACTCCATAACTTTCAAGCTGATGTCAGCACTTTCGCAACCAACCATCACATACATTTTCTTTTTTTACCGCCAGCTGCACCTCACCAAGGAGGTCTCTGGGAGAGCGCCGTCAAAAGTGCTAAACATCATCTCAAACGCATTCTCCATAATCAGTGTCTAACACTTATGGATTTTATCACGCTCACCATTAGAGTAGAGGCCATTCTGAACTCACGACCTCTAACTCCGCTTTCTTCTGATCCTACAGAACTCGCTACGCTAACTCCAGGACATTTCCTGATAGGTCGACCTCTTCTATTGCCTCCTGAAGAAGATGTAACGCTTTTATCACCGAACCGCCTAAAGCAATGGCAACAAGTTCAACGCTATACCCAGATGCTCTGGAAACGATGGAACGTAGAGTATCTACACACGCTTCAACAAAGGTCTAAATGGACACGTCCTTCTGACAACCTGTTAATAGGTGATCTTGTGCTCATACTAGAACCTAACACGCAACCCATGACTTGGCCGCTAGGTCGTATTCTTCACACTCATCCTGGCAAGGATGGTGTTGTCTGCGTAGTCACATTGCAAACTCAGTCTGGAATTCTTTCTCGCCCAGTCACCAAAATCTTCAAGTTACCCCTTGAAGTCTAAATCTATTTCATTTTAATTTTTCTTACTTTTCAAAATTAGATTAAGTATGGACATAGTTGCACCCATCTTCGTACCGCATACTCTTCGGGTACCTTATGAATCCCAGTCATTCTCGCACTCACATACCTTTCCTCATGTCAATACTTATTGAAACGATAGTTTCAAGGGGGCCGCTATGGTCTGTACTCATGTTTATTCTTATTAAATTCTTTATATCGACCCCTCTATATCATTAACTTTCACTTGTTCCTACAACATGCCCTATCGGAAGAGACTATTTTTATAAATCAAGGGGTGTGAGCCTTGTATATCTGGTCAAAGGTCCATGACATCATTATTATAAGGACGTTTTGACAGGTTAATCAAAAATTGTTATCTGAACGCTTCCGTTTAATCTTTATCGAAATTTACTACGCTTTACAACGTTTTTAAAACCCGCTTCGCTATTCATGTTGTACCATTTTAAAATCTATCATATTGTGTCATTCGTTTTATTTTCTATATTTAAAGTGATCTGTGTAGTTTTAAAGAGTAACATTAACAAACTGTATCGTAACAAGTGAACCTCAGTGCACTGAAGGAGTTGTGAATATAGGACAACTTGTGACCATCTTTTCAAACCAGGTACGTTCAATTTGTGTTGCTCATCAAATGTTACACAGATCATATAATTTTACATGTGGTATGTTATGTCTTTCAAAATTAGTTACGCTTCATTTAAACGCAATCTGTTAAAAACGCATGTATAAACTAATCAAAGTTTATTGGTTCTCCGGATTTATTTCTCTGTGTTGAAAATACACACATACCTTAATCGCACGCAACACTAACATTTGAAGTTCATATTAAATTTAATCCATGCGTACTTGGTTATTTGCATTACTCGTAATTTCAAATCCTTCTTTCGTTATAGTGTTTAGTTGACAACGTTGTTTAAATAACATTATTATTTACACACTTTATGTCTTTAATAATTCTATAATAATAAATGTAGTCATTAACTGTCATTAAATTTATATCTTTCTATTATACATTTGACTTGAGTTCACAATTTGTTTCTTTCAAACAGGTAATTGTTCAAGTTAGTCAATACAACATATAACAAGAAATACATAATCAAAAAATGTAAAAGTGGTTCTACTTATTTATCTCAATAAAACGAAAGTTAACAAAACATAAGTAATACGTTCTGACAGTAATTATGTTTCATGCTATACTTTACATTTCATTTCAAATATATATTTTTTTAAATAGTTAAATTTGGTCTTTTGAGACGAGGTCCACTCGATTATAAATACCAAAATATTCTTCCGTGTACTTAGTGCAATCTCGATTTAAATAACTCACTTTAAAACTACAAAATTTTTCGGAAACAATAATAATATAAAACCATTAATTTTCCTCATGTAGGATATAACGGCTGTTTAAAAAGTCTCTTTAAGTCCCTTTATTTTTTGATTACTTAAAATAAATTAACATATTTTTTTATATATCTTCTGGTGCATTGCAGGACTTTTTTTTGACATATTCGACCCAATATGATATATAGAATGGGGAAGGGAGGTATCAATTTTAAATGTAATGGTAGGTTAGTGGCACGCCATTGTAAAGTTTATTACAACAAAGTAAATGACACAAACTTTAAGTTAGTATTATGTTCAGTTTCAAAGTATTGAACATTGAAAATTTTGAAATCGGTGTTTATTTTTTATAACTTAAGTAGGTTATTCATTTGTGTTATAACCGGAATAAGTAAGTTGAGGTTAGAAGTAACACATTTTATCAGGCTAATAAAGTTGTAAAAAAAAATAGTAAATACATTTTTTTACAGTACCACTAACATTGTATTCGTAAATTTACCAAATCAAAACCTTTCCACTATTTTCATATTATAGTATTAAAGTAATAACATACATGAAAAAATCTTTTCTTGTAGTCCTATGATCGGGAACTGTTCAGAATTCATTTTTTTGTTGTAAATGTTCAAACTGCGCACCCATAACTCCTGCCAAAAGTATAATATTTACTGAAAAGCTTTTCTAATTTTAAACAATGTGTGAAGTGAGATTAAGTAAGAGAGTACAGTAACGTTCTTTGAGAAATTTCTTTAGATATATTGTTCGTATCAATTCTTTTTTTAAAATTTTCTCCCATAGAATTAAGTGAATGAACAACTTAACCAAGGCCGAATTATTCCTTAGCCACAGGTGAATTATTCTATGCCAATGGCGTTCAAAACTTATTTGGGAAAATATTATTTAAAACAACGTTTTTAAACATTTTATTATATTTGAAATGAAATGGAAAAATAACATGAAAATATTTTTCCAAATGAAGTTATGAATATTTACTGTTAAATGTGAAAGTTAAACTTAAAATTGAAGTGGACAAATAATTGTAAGCCTAAATCATAATGCTGATTAGTATCATGACAGTGTAAATACTGTATGTATCAATTTTGTCTTTTAAGATATTTTTCACAGAAAAGTGTTTGAAGAAAAATGTATATAATTACTTAATAAATTAATTATATGATATCCGAATTATAATTAAAACCACAAAATAATCAATTTTGTTGAAACTATTAGTATTGTATATCATTGAGAACGGATTGCACAATGTAAAATACTACTAAACTTAACGCAGTAAAAACCAATGTAGACATAAACAGAGGTATTTCTGTTGAAGTTTATTTAAAATTCAACTCCTTAATACTATTGTAGAGTTTAGACTGCCGATAAAATTCATCAACGTTTAAATACACAACTTTTGATTATGAAACTTCATATACGTATGTGTATATTTTATAAATATTAGAGAGGACATTTTATTTGTAAAACAGTTTTAAAACATATCTTATTTTAGGGTCGAGATTTAATAAGCAATCATTCGGCTGGGATTATGGTGAGCAACCAGAGCCTTGTCCTGCAGGATGTGACTAAGGAACAAACAGGACTCTACACATGCATTGCCTCGAATAAAGAAGGGGATGGGGAGAGCAACCAAGTGTATCTGGACGTTAAATGTAACTATTAAATTAATAAGGGTAATTTATTATTAAAAAAACATTTACGTTGAATTAATATTATTATATAAAACATAATAGGTACCAATAACAATTAAACAAAAAAGTCATATTTAAAAAATGATTTTACTAAAATATGGATGGCATGGATTAAATTCGTCTGTAAATTTTAAATTTGATATCATAATTATTATTAACCTTATAAAACGAATTGTAAATGAGACACAACTTTCCACAAGTTATAATTTTATGACATATTTTCAGTATATTTTGTTTACGTGGTGGCTAAATGTTTTATTTTCCATTTATTTATAAATTAAAAATAAACAATGGATTTTTTTATAAATTGTAATTTTTCATGCATGTGTTAATTTAATAATATTCCCTCTGTTTAATAATTTGTTGTTTTTTAATCTTACAGCAGAGTTAGCCTATGTATATTTGCATATATTATGTAATAGTTAAAAATGTTGCCTGATTTTAAAAAGTACAATACCTCTAAATAAATATACAATTTATTTCGTCCATACTTTTAGCATCTAATTTATAAACTCATATAATTCCTAATCTACCTTTTTTATTTTGTCATCTGTGAAAACTTAAAATATTTTTATTTTCTCTTGTTTTTTTTTGTAAGAAAAACATAAATAAATATTAACCTTATTCAACGAATTGTAAAGTGACACAACTTTCCACTAGTTATATTTTATGACATACTTATGCCATATTTTGAGTATATTTTGTTTACGTAATGGATAAATATAATTTATTTTTCGTAAATGTTACTAAAATAATTATATTTTTAATATTCATTCCTGTTAAATTTAATTTTTATAATTACTAATATATTTATTTCTAGAAGTTGAGTCGAATTTCGTAAATTTGTATAATAACATTGAATGTACCAAAGTTTTAAAATATTCAAGTGCTTTGAATTATTAATTTTAAATTCACTAAATAAATAATAGGGTACAAGTAGGGTTCACTAAATTAAAAATAATTGGTTATATTTAAATATTATTGATATGATATTTCTTATAAGAAAAAAAACCTGATAATCTATTCTCAATTAGATAGTCTACATAAACTGTAAAGACAATGTATATTACATAAAATGATTTAAAATAATAAAATATATTAATTTTTTGTAAGCAATAGATTTCGACATAATCTCTTTAAATAAGAAAAAACACATAAATGAAATTATTTGCAACAAAAATATTTCAAAACGTTAACAAATCAAATATATATCTTATATATAAAATTCTCATGTCACGGTGTTAGTCATTTATACTCCTCCGAAATGGCTCGACCGATTGTAATGAAATTTTGTGTACATATCCGTTAGGCCTGAGAATCGGACAACATCTATTTTTCATCCCCTAAATGTTAAGGGTGGTTCACCCCTAATTATACTCCACCGAAATGGCTCCACCGATTTTCGTGAAATTTTGTGTACATATCCGTTAGGTCTGGAAAACGGGCAAAATCTATTTTTCATCCCCCTAAATGTTAAGGGTGGTTCACCCCTCTTATATATAAAATTCTCATGTCACGGTGTTAGTCATTTATACTCCTCCGAAATGGCTCGACCGATTGTAATGAAATTTTGTGTACATATCCGTTAGGCCTGAGAATCGGACAACATCTATTTTTCATCCCCTAAATGTTAAGGGTGGTATAAAATTCTCATGTCACGGTGTTAGTCATTTATACTCCTCCGAAATGGCTCGACCGATTGTAATGAAATTTTGTGTACATATCCGTTAGGCCTGAGAATCGGACAACATCTATTTTTCATCCCCTAAATGTTAAGGGTGGTTCACCCCTAATTATACTCCACCGAAATGGCTCCACCGATTTTCGTGAAATTTTGTGTACATATCCGTTAGGTCTGGAAAACGGGCAAAATCTATTTTTCATCCCCCTAAATGTTAAGGGTGGTTCACCCCTCTTATATATAAAATTCTCATGTCACAATGTGGATGGCTCCACCGATTTTCGTGAAATTTTGTGTACATATCCGTTAGGTCTGGAAAACGGGCAAAATCTATTTTTCATCCCCCTAAATGTTAAGGGTGGTTCACCCCTCTTATATATAAAATTCTCATGTCACGGTGTTAGTCATTTATACTCCTCCGAAATGGCTCGACCGATTGTAATGAAATTTTGTGTACATATCCGTTAGGCCTGAGAATCGGACAACATCTATTTTTCATCCCCTAAATGTTAAGGGTGGTTCACCCCTAATTATACTCCACCGAAATGGCTACACCGATTTTCGTGAAATTTTGTGTACATATCCGTTAGGTCTGGAAAACGGGCAAAATCTATTTTTCATCCCCCTAAATGTTAAGGGTGGTTCACCCCTCTTATATATAAAATTCTCATGTCACGGTGTTAGTCATTTATACTCCTCCGAAATGGCTCGACCGATTGTAATGAAATTTTGTGTACATATCCGTTAGGCCTGAGAATCGGACAACATCTCTTTTTCATCCCCTAAATGTTAAGGGTGGTATAAAATTCTCATGTCACGGTGTTAGTCATTTATACTCCTCCGAAATGGCTCGACCGATTGTAATGAAATTTTGTGTACATATCCGTTAGGCCTGAGAATCGGACAACATCTATTTTTCATCCCCTAAATGTTAAGGGTGGTTCACCCCTAATTATACTCCACCGAAATGGCTCCACCGATTTTCGTGAAATTTTGTGTACATATCCGTTAGGTCTGGAAAACGGGCAAAATCTATTTTTCACCCCCCTAAATGTTAAGGGTGGTTCACCCCTCTTATATATAAAATTCTCATGTCACGGTGTTAGTCATTTATACTCCTCCGAAATGGCTCGACCGATTGTAATGAAATTTTGTGTACATATCCGTTAGGCCTGAGAATCGGACAACATCTATTTTTCATCCCCTAAATGTTAAGGGTGGTTCACCCCTAATTATACTCCACCGAAATGGCTCCACCGATTTTCGTGAAATTTTGTGTACATATCCGTTAGGTCTGGAAAACGGGCAAAATCTATTTTTCATCCCCCTAATTGTTAAGGGTGGTTCACCCCTAATTTTATTATTTAATTTTTCCGATATATAAAATTCTCATGTCACGGTGTTAGTCATTATACTCCTCCGAAATGGCTCGACCGATTTTAAAGAAATTTTGTGTACATATCCGTTAGGCCTGAGAATCGGACAACATCTATTTTTCATCCCTTTAAATGTTGAGGGAGGTTCACCCCTAATTATACTCCACCGAAATGGCTCCACCGATTTTCGTGAAATTTTGTGTACATATCCGTTAGGTCTGGAAATCGGACAACACCTATTTTACATCCCCTTAAATGTTAAGGGAGGTTCACCCCTAATTATACTCCACCGAAATGGCTAAAATTCTCATGTCACAGTGTTAGTCATTATACTCCTCCGAAATGGCTCGACCGATTTTAAAGAAATTTTGTCTACATATCCGTTAGGCCTGAGAATCGGACAACATCTATTTTTCATCCCCCTAAATGTTAAGGGTGGTTCACCCCTAATTATACTCCACCGAAATGGCTCCACCGATTTTCGTGAAATTTGGTGTACATATCCGTTAGGTCTGGAAATCGGGCAACATCTATTTTTCATCCCCATAAATGTTAAGGGTGGTTCACCCCTAATTTTTTTATTTAATTTTTCCGATATATAAAATTCTCATGTCACGGTGTTAGTCATTATACTCCTCCGAAATGGCTTGACGATTTTAATGAAATTTTGTGTACATATCCGTTAGGCCTGAGAATCGGACCACATCTATTTTTCATCCCCATAAATGTTAAGGGAGGTTCACCCCTAAATTATACTCCACCGAAATGGCTAAAATTCTCATGTCACGGTGTTAGTCACTATACTCCTCCGAAATGTCTCGACCGATTTTAAAGAAATTTTGTGTACATATCCGTTAGGCCTAAGAATCGGACAACTTCAATTTTTTATCCCCTTAAATGTTAAGGGAGGTTCACCCCTAATTATACTCCACCGAAATGGCTCCACCGATTTTCGTGAAATTTTGTGTACATATCCGTTAGGTCTGGAAATCGGGCAACATCTATTTTTCATCCCCCTAAATGTTAAGGGTGGTTCACCCCTAATTTTATTATTTAATTTTTCCGATATATAAAATTCTCATGTCACGGTGTTAGTCATTATACTCCTCCGAAATGGCTCGACCGATTTTAAAGAAATTTTGTGTACATATCCGTTAGGCCTGAGAATCGGACAACATCTATTTTTCATCCCTTTAAATGTTGAGGGAGGTTCACCCCTAATTATACTCCACCGAAATGGCTCCACCGATTTTCGTGAAATTTTGTGTACATATCCGTTAGGTCTGGAAATCGGACAACACCTATTTTACATCCCCTTAAATGTTAAGGGAGGTTCACCCCTAATTATACTCCACCGAAATGGCTAAAATTCTCATGTCACAGTGTTAGTCATTATACTCCTCCGAAATGGCTCGACCGATTTTAAAGAAATTTTGTCTACATATCCGTTAGGCCTGAGAATCGGACAACATCTATTTTTCATCCCCCTAAATGTTAAGGGTGGTTCACCCCTAATTATACTCCACCGAAATGGCTCCACCGATTTTCGTGAAATTTGGTGTACATATCCGTTAGGTCTGGAAATCGGGCAACATCTATTTTTCATCCCCCTAAATGTTAAGGGTGGTTCACCCCTAATTTTTTTATTTAATTTTTCCGATATATAAAATTCTCATGTCACGGTGTTAGTCATTATACTCCTCCGAAATGGCTTGACGATTTTAATGAAATTTTGTGTACATATCCGTTAGGCCTGAGAATCGGACCACATCTATTTTTCATCCCCATAAATGTTAAGGGAGGTTCACCCCTAAATTATACTCCACCGAAATGGCTAAAATTCTCATGTCACGGTGTTAGTCACTATACTCCTCCGAAATGTCTCGACCGATTTTAAAGAAATTTTGTGTACATATCCGTTAGGCCTAAGAATCGGACAACTTCAATTTTTTATCCCCTTAAATGTTAAGGGAGGTTCACCCCTAATTATACTCCACCGAAATGGCTCCACCGATTTTCGTGAAATTTTGTGTACATATCCGTTAGGTCTGGAAATCGGGCAACATCTATTTTTCATCCCCCTAAATGATAAAGGGTGATTCACCCCTAATTATTTAATTTAATTTTTCCGATATATAAAATTCTCATGTCACGGTGTTAGTCATTATACTCCTCCAAAATGGCTACCCGATTTTAAAGAAATTTTGTGTACATATCCGTTAGGCCTGAGAATCGGACAACATCTATTTTTCATCCCCCTAAATGTTAAGGGAGGTTCACCCCTAATTATACTCCACCGAAATGGCTCCACCGATTTTCGTGAAATTTTGTGTACATATCCGTTAGGTCTGGAAATCGGACAACATCTATTTTTCCATCCCCCTAAATGTTAAGGGAGGTTCACCCCTAAATATACTCCACCGAAATGGCTAAAATTCTCATGTCACAGTGTTAGTCATTATACTTCTCCGAAATGGCTCGACCAATTTTAAAGAAATTTTGTGTACATATCCGTTAGTCCTGAGAATCGGACAACAACTATTTTCATCCCCTTAAATGTTAAGGGTGGTTCACCCCTAATTTTTTTATTTAATTATTTCGACAAAAATTTTTTATTTATTATATTAATGGTACAGCATATAGAAATACATACAAATTTATTATTCTATCTACAAATCCGCAATAGCGTTTCTAGATGGCAATATAATATATAATCGGCAGGACAAGGAGGATTCTTTTTTTTTTTTGATGCACCAGGTGGAACTGGCAAAACATTCCTTATTTCGCTACTACTTGCGAGATACGATCAAAAAATGGCATCGCATTGGCCGTTGCATCTTCTGGCGTTGCAGCAACTTTATTAGATGGAGGCATAACAGCTCATTCAGCACTTAAGCTGCCATTGAACATTCAAAATAATCCAGATGCAGTGTGCAACATAAGAAAACAATCGACTACGGGCATTGCTGAAACAATGTAAAATTATTATTTGGGATGAATGCACTATGGCACATAAACATTCGCTTGAGGCATTGGATAGGACATTGAGGGATATAAAAAACAATGATAAACTATTTGGCGGCACTTTGTTACAACTTTCAGGTGATTTCAGACAAACTCTTCCCGTTATTCCACGTTCAACGTACGCTGATGAAATCAATGCTTGCTTAAAATCATCGCGACTGTGGCGTAATGTTGAAAAAGTACAACTGACGATGAACATGCGTGTTCAATTGCTTCGGGATCCATCCGCCGAAACTTTCTCTAAACAACTAATAGATATTGGCGATGGGAAAGTTGCTGTACATGAAAATACTGGATGTATAAAATTACAAACAGACTTCTGCACAATCATCGACTCGCAAAATACTCTCATCGATCGCATATTTCCCGCTGTACACACACAATATCAAAATCATAAGTGGTTGGCAGAAAGAGCGATTTTGTCAGCAAAAAATGTGGACGTCAATGGATTAAATTTAAAAATACAACAGTTGTTGCCTGGGGATTTGGTGTCATACAAATCTATCGATGCAGTTTGTGATACCAACGAAACTGTGAATTATCCAATTGAGTTTTTAAATTCATTGGATTTGCCAGGCATGCCACCACACAATTTACAATTGAAGGTTGGAGCTCCGATCATTCTACTTCGTAACTTGAACCCACCACAGCTGTGTAATGGTACACGATTAGTAATTAAGAAATTAATGAAAAATGTCATTGAGGCCACCATTTTGAATGGGAAGTTTCGAGGCGAAAATGTGTTGCTGCCACGAATCCCTATGATTCCTACAGATGTGCCAATTGAATTCAAACGCACTCAATTTCCAATTAGATTGGCATTCGCTATGACGATCAATAAGTCACAAGGCCAAACATTATCTGTATGTGGCTTAGATTTGGAAACACCATGCTTTTCCCACGGACAACTTTACGTGGCATGTTCTCGCGTGGGAAAACCATCCAGTTTATTTGTGCTGGCTAAAGACGGACTAACCAAGAATATTGTAAACTCCATTGCGCTGAGAGATTAATCTATCTTTTTTCAAACTGTCATAATTAATAAAGAATTGTTGTAATTTAAAATATATTCGTAAAGTTAATAAAGATTAATTTATTAACCTAAATAAAGTATACTTTAATTATTTGCAACGCCTTCGATTATAAGTACATCCCCGCACACTTATAGTAAATAGTTATTTTTATTAAACTAAAAAAATGTTTTCTAAAAAAAATATAAATGGCAAAACAACGTTTGCCGGGTCTGCTAGTATATATATATATATATATATATATATATATATATATATATATATATATATATTTATATATATATATATATATTCAATTGCATACGTGTGTGTTTTACATACACAAGAAACAGAATTATATGTAATACGTTTTGATAAAGCAAGATTCCAGATCAAACACTTATATTCTTAAAGACATTCAAATATTTTTTCAAGTTATTCATAACAATCGTATATAACAGTACAGTTTATATGTTCAAACTTTCAAATTAAACCCTGTTTTACTTTGAAAATGTTATAATAAATTGTTAAAACTATATTTTCTAAAACTGAAATTACGTATAATATATCTGTATCTTTAAGTATTTTTATATAAATCTTACACCATTCTTTTACACTGTTTGACTTATTATTATAGCCTATAATGATCTGTTTTTACCTATTTGAAATGGTAACTTAGATTCAAAATCATCAATTCAGCAAGTATATCAATCATTTTCATTATAATCAGAAAATAAATAAAGTTTGAGGTTAATTGTAAACCTATTGTTAAATATAAATAAAAATAATGAATATGAGTAAAAATAAAAATTACGGAAAAATTATGTTTTAAGAAAAACATTATAATATATGTTGCTAATTATTAAGTACTATATTATTTACAGACGTAATAATGTAAAACGCAAACTGATTCCGAGATCAAAACCAAAATTGGAACCTCATGAAACATAAAATCATGTCGTTTCATGAAAACTATAATAATTTAATAATTTTTCTTTCAATAGTAATAATTTATTTATACATAAACATAAAAAGATAAGTAGCCCGTCGATGCCGCAAGGCGAAACAATTGTAGCTCATTTATACTAATAAATATTTGAAACTTTAAGCTTTTGCTTTATTTTATCCTTGAATATGGAGTTTCAACAAAAAATATCTGCAATTACATTAAAGTTAAAAGGATAACATATTCCAACTTTTATACAATAAAACTGAGAAAAAAAAAAGATATTTTGATTTGTATTCGCAAATAAACTCTCGAAATATAACATCAAGGTTTTAACATTTTAAATTTTGTTAAAGCAAGGAAACACTTGATTTTTGAGATATCGTTGACGAGTACTCAGAGGCCGATATCATTGGCAAACATTTTCAAAGTATACAAAGATTTAAGCAATAATTGCCGTCTTGGTTTACGATCATGAAATTATTTCTATTTCATATATGAACAAATTAATTTACAATAAAGATGTGTCAGTCTATAAGAAAAAGAAGTGCCAATAACAATATAACTGTATATTATTAACATTAGTATGTTTAAGTTTAAAAAACAAACTTACAATTTTAACTTTAACCTATCAATTATTTATAAAATGCGTTATAACTGGGTAGTGTTTTTGTGAAGCTAAACCATAAACATTTCTAATAAAATGTAATGAGTAAACTTTGTAATGTAGCAAGTTGAAAGAAACTTATTGTTATACATTCTTTTCATTTGATCTGTGAAGCCATTAAATAATTATTATATACATAACATAAATTTGAATTAAATTTAATTATAAGTTATATTAAAAAAGTTATGAAAGTATTTTTTATAATTTTTTAAACATTAGCTGTTAAAAAATGTAATTAGTTAAATATGCTGATGAGTTCAATGAAATAAAATAATATGTTCAATTAAAATAACAGTGTAATATCTTGTTTATGTTAGACGTTCCAGTTTGCAAAGTTGGTAAACAAAATGAAATCGGCGTCGCTAAATCTGAAGTCATTAAAGTGAACTGCGAAGTTGAAGCAAACCCCAGAGATGTTCAATTTCTGTGGAAGTTTAACAATACTTTCCACGATATAGAGATAACTCCATCTATAGTGGATCGTACTAGAAGCGTACTGACCTACACCCCACAATCCCAAAGTGACTACGGAACTGTCCTGTGCTGGGCTCGGAACGAACTGGGTCAACAGAAGGTTCCTTGCGTTTTCCAAATAATACCTTACGGTAAACATATTTATATTTAATATTAATTAAATGTATTAAAATGTATATTTGTAAGTAATACAATATAATATATTACGTTGAATATTATTTAAATATATATTAATTACGTACCAAACATTTATTTCAATTTAAAAATTTTAGTTTGATATAGATTTAAGCCAATGTATCAATATATTTTTATTCGTCTACGTATATTATAATTGAAATTGTAAGAACATATGTGATTATATAAATGTATGAGTTTTTAAGTAACACCAGCTATCTTAGTGGTGTAGGCTAATAGTTATTCTGCTTAGGAATTAACATAAAGTAATGTGTATTTCATGATACTGAAAGGTAGAACACTGCATGCATGCTCTTATCTACAATATTAGTATGATTTGGGTGGCACACAATGACACAGTAAATTCGTTTCTTAACTATGACAGCATTAACAATCTATGTAAAAATTCTTTAAAAAAACTAATAATATTTTTCTAATTGTTGTTGCTAGAGTCTTAATGTTCTATATGGTTTATTAAAGACTGGGGTACTGCAGGACACAAGATAACATATGGCGATGATAAGCAGACTAGAACGTTTACAAGTCGGGACTGCAATGACCTATGCCGAACTAATAAATCACGTGTTCCGACCGTATACGTTAAATGAGTTAAGAGTTGAGGTAGCTTTATTCAAAATATTACTTTCTGTGAATTATCTAGTATGTACTCATTAAGAGCAACGTGACTGACGGAGCTCATTATCAGATATTACTTTTTCACTCAAAGTCAGAAAGAACTACATAAAATAATAATGATGATCGTTAACATATTTAAAGAAATAAAAGCCTTAAAAAAAACGTAACTGTGAAAAGACAAATTACAACTTTGCAGATCTATTTAAAACATATAGTTTAGAGGAAGAAAACCCATTCCACAAATCAAAATACTTAGCTTGTTGCCACAATTTTAATATTTTAAATATCAATGAATAAACTTTGTCTTTGATGTAAAACGTAAAGTTCATTTATAAAAGTCACTAAAAATTTGTGTCTAGTTGTCAACTTATGGATTTTAGTCTATTTTTAAATCTCAATATATTTTTATTTATTTTTTAAAAGATTTGTAAACAATTATTTTTCTAATTAAATAAAAGAATATAAGTTAAAGGAACATAATAAATCCTATTTATTAGAAACTCTAATTTTAGAAACGTACATATACGTGAAATATTAATTCAATGTATAACATAAAACAAGTTAACACATACAGTTATAAGTATACATAATTTTCGTTTCAATATATTTCTTAATGTTTAGGAAGACCAGATAACCTGAGCAACTGCACTGTCTTGAATCAAACTACAGAGTCTCTAGAGGTACAATGTGATGAAGGTTTTGATGGTGGACTTGCTCCAGTATATGTAATGGAATTGTACGACGTACTCAATAAGAGGCTTTTGATAAATTCAACATCAAAGATTCCGTGGTTTAAAGTGGAGGGACTTCAATCTGGGTTTTCATTTCACATTCTTCTTTATGCAACAAACATCAAAGGTCGGAGCGATATGTTTCCAGTCAATACAAATACACTACAAATTGAAAGACATGTTGACAGTTTGCATTTACAGTTGGGTGAGATTTTATACCATTTAAAATTAATTTAAATAATGAAGAGTTCTGTTATTCTTTAAATAACTTTGAATATGCTAGCGAACCAGAGTCGTAAATATTAGAGATAGTCAAAACACGAGTTTAAAAAAAAAGACTGATCTTTATATTGTTTTAAAATCCGCCATCGTTACTTTTTTTTACTTTTTATGGCACGTTACAAAACATATGCTTCATCTTCATTGCGCACCAAACGTATATTGTATATCATATTGTTGTTTAATGTTTTTGTACTCATGTTGGTTGTCTGTGTCTTGTTTTTAAATAATGTTTTGACAACTTTTGAAGAGGAAATAACTGTCTGAAGATGAAGTATATTCTTTGAAACGCGTCATATGGACGTAAAAAATAAAGTATCGTTAACGGACCTAAGAAAAGATAAATATTACGTTTGATCAATTGAAGCTTATTTGTATGTCTATCCAATCTTTTGAATGTGATATTTTATTTTCTACATTTGTATATATTGTTATTTTGAAAAGATAATACCATAATAAAATATATATTTAACACATTTACAGAATCATAGCCAAGAGTAAAGCTCTGATTCGAACACACTGTTAGGAGTATTAACCCCTTACAACAGTTTTTGTCTAGTGGTAAATGGAAATATATTTAACAGTCTAGTGGTAAAAGACGAAGAATAAAAACAGATGTACATATTTAACATGCCGCTTTTGGCATCTAACTTGACTCTATTAATGAAATTTAAGACACATAAATTAGGCGTACATATTCTTTATTAATTACTTATGATTTAGGTTAGTGATAGCTAAATTAAACACTGTTTTATTAATTCCAAAAAATCTTTTACAGTAAAAAATATATTCCCAAGAATATATTTTAATTATAAGTTTACCCTCCCAGATGTTACTTTGTTTGAAGAAAGTAAAAGTGATTTGAAATTTTTTCGGGATTTTATCGAATATATCACTTTTGAAGTCCTCTGAGTTTAAAAAAGTGGAGTATGTCTCTTTTCTCTCTATCAAATTAGAGTTTGTTGTATTTGTGCTGTGTTCTACAGCCCAATGTACCTAGACCGATTTTAAAGACATTTAATTTGTGGTTATATTTTGTCCATATCATTTGGCTATAATATATATATATATATATATATATATATATATATATATATATATATATATATATATATATATTACATTAGAGTTAATCACTTAGCCGTTGATTACCAATGTGTATTGGGTAGGTATTATATCTCCAAAAAAAATAAGCAATATATACATATTAATTTTAATTAAATTTAATAATGTTTGCACATTATTGAAAATATTCAAATTATCCCATGTATGGAGGGGTGGTACTTCATATTTTTGTTTCTAAATGCTCTCAGATAATATTTTTAACTTGTGATTTCTACGATAAAATAAATTTTCCGACATTGGTAACCTTGAATTTTTAACTTGTATTGACAACAGTTTATTCTATTTCAGCACCATCCCCTGTCATTCTACAATTAACGCCTCTACTTGGGGTAGTAGTTGGAGTTGTCTTGACTACTGTTTTCATAGCTCTTTCTGTGCTCATGGTTCTGCGGTTTAGAGAACACAAGCGGGAAAGAATGCCTCCGAAAGAGAAAGAAAATAACCACTCCGAAAGTTTAGACAGTGCCGATATAAACCCAGATGTTATTCCACACACTACAGGTACAGGTCAAATTATATTAGCTTTTCAAAATACCTTTACTATTTATAATAGCAAATAAATTAAATAAAGATTCAAATAGGCAATAGCTAAATTTATTAGAGCTCTTTATTTTATTTTCAGAATTTCAAGAAATGTCCAAAAAATCGTTTATTGGAGAAATATCTGAAGACATCCGTGTCTTAGAATCTGAGGTAAATTATTATAAACACTGCACAATAATTTTTATTTCGCTTATTTTCCTTAATTCCTGACATTACACTTATATCTATACAAGTTTATTTACTAAAAATAAATATTAGTAATAATTTTAGTTGTTAGATTTTTCTGAAATATTGCTCTTTTATTTCAGTTTTAGTTTAATGGTTTACAAATCTTTTGAAAGATTCGAGAAAATGTGAACTACTTGATCTGATTACATTTCATAATGATACTTTATGTTTCGCTCTTTGATTTACTATAAATTGCCGAATTTTATAGTTACTGTCTATGAAAAGTAATATTTTATTTTGAAGAGCGAATAATATAATTTGATCTTAAAAAAAGTAAAGTCAAATGTTAGGTTAATTAAAAATTATTACTTTATACAAATAAATAAATGGAATATACTAAGCTTTTGAATCCAAAGAAAGATTTTGTATTTACCAAATCAAGCGAAAACGGAAAACGAATGTGATTTTTGTGACTGTTCTAGTTTATACACTATGTTCATTTAATATATTTTATGTTATGTTCAATTGAGGAAAACTAATAACTAATGTTTAGGAATATTTTGGAGAAATGAAATTTATCTTTAGTTGCAAATATTGAAGAATGTTAATTTATATGGTTTAAATCTTGTACAGTGAAAAACCATAAAACTCTTTAACTAAATATAATTAATAAAAGAAAAGCCCTAATTTTCACAAATCCTTAAAGTTGTCAATCGTTATGTTTTACAGAAATATTCTGGCTTTATTTCAAGTTGTTTAACGCCAAAGTCCATACTTAAACTTCCACAAAGACACTTACCGAGTACAGGAGAACAGTTCCATGAGACTAGTCTCAACACACAGCAGAAGGAGAGCATGGTATAAGAACGTTACTTTTAGTAACTGCATGGTTAGTAGTTAGTTTATTTATTTTGAAATGCAATCATTATTAAAAGCAGCTCTGAAATGTTAGTCTATAATACTAGTTCAATATTCAAAATAACATCAGACACTTTTTCACATATGAAAATTGACTCCACAATGCAAAAACATTAAATTTAATGTAGATTTAACTATCTGGAATGATTTCAGCTGGCAATTTTACTACACTTTTTTGAATTAATGTTGTTTTTAGGTTTAAAAATCTCTCGACAATCTTCACCTTTTATAATAATCATCTTTGAAATAAAGTAGTAAATAAAAATGTGACGTTATTCAAGTGATGGGATTCAAGCTAAATGGTAAGAATAAACGAGTAACTTTTTTATCAAGCCATAGCAGAATATTATACATTTAACAAACTATAGTCGATTTGATATTTAAGAGAATATTCTAAATGGTTTCATAGTAGAAATCATTTTATAACACTTTGATGAAAATTTATCTTCAAAATATCCTAACTAAACATAAAATGTTAAAAGATAAAATAAAGCAAAAGCTTAAAGTTTCAAAATATTTTAATCATATAAATGAGCTACAATTGTTTCGCCTTGCGACATCATCGGGCAACTGATAATTAACAAGTATAGACAACTATGTAAACATACACAAGTAATAGGAAACTGAAATACAATAGAGAATTCGGGAAAGGTAGGGGGATGATCTAGTAGGTAGATAAATGTTAATGAACCTTATTTCAACTAAATGTAATCGTAAAGTTGCCTTTTATTGTACAAAACTATCTAGGGAAAATGTTGGTTAATAATAAAGATAAAAAATAAATGTTAGAAAATAGTGGAGTTTATAAAATATCTTGTCAATATTGTGACTCTGAGTACATAGGTAAATCAGGTAGATCTATAAAAGTTAGAATTAAAGAACATGTAAATAGCTGGAAACATGCCTATAGAAACTCTAACTTTGCTAACCACCTTTTGGACTCAGGTCATAATTGTGATCCGAAATTAAATGTTAAACTCTTACATATAGAAAATAAAAGCAATAGATTAAAAAATTGAGAATGTTTATAAATAAATAGGTCTATTTGACTTAGGCCTATATTCAACTTAAATGACCAAATTGTATTAAATTCGTCACCCCTTCTAAAACCCATCCGTAACATAGTTTATTAACCTTTATCTACCTGCTAGGTCATCCCCCTACCTTTCCCGATTTCTCTATTATATTTCAGTTTCCTGTTACTTGTGTATGTTTAAATAGTTGTCTATACCTGTTAATTATCATTTGCCCCATAATGCTGCAAGGCGAAACAATTGTAGCTCATTTATATTACTGTATTGAAATATTTTGAAACTTTAAGCTATTGCTTTATTTTATCCTTCAATATATAGTTTCAACAAGACATAACTTTATTTATAACATAACACACATATATATATATATATATATATATATATATATATATATATATATGATAAAATGTTAACTTTGGGAATTTTTTATTTTGTTTTTTATTAATACAAGTATGAATTTATATTTTGTTACATTTTACGTTTTGTAAGGAATAACAACTGTTATGCTTGTAGTATATTTATATCATACTAAGAAATCTATGATATAAATTTAAATACAACTGTTTTACTTTATGAATTCACCGTAGATTCAAAGTGGCGAGAATTTAAAATATGAGGAAGATAGAAAATTTACGTATTTGTCAAAATGAATTTAACATACCTAAATAATAAAATTTAATTAAGGATATGTGTGTATATTTTTCAGGAGAGAGTCATCATGAAGTCAACGCAGATAACCAACTGCAAACAATCGACAAAAATAACACGATTTTGACCTTATCTTTTTAAGTTTTAAATTCAAAACTTTTATACTTCTGCTATTACCTAATTATCATGAGGAACGTATTTGAAATTCATTTCGTAAATTGAGACCTAATAAATGCCTAATAAAATAATTGTTATAATCAAAAATTTATGTCAGATTTATAAATTTATCTTAAAATCACATAAATACTTTTTATTACCATTATAGGAAAAGGTAAACAAATTAATGATTTTGAGCACTTGAAAAAATAAATCGGTAATCTTAAGTCATAGTGAACCAGTTTACTTGAAAATAAACACAGTTTCTTTGAGTTCAAATAATAAATCAATATGCTTTCCACATTTAAGAAGTAACTAAATGTATTTTCAGTTAATCAACATGAAGTTAAATGGTTATTATGTTAAATTGTGTTTTTGTGGTAGTTCTTCAATATAAATATAATTAAGTACTCTCATGTCATTATAACGCAAGTATTTCCGTATGTAATATGAAGAAAATATCTAAAAAATATAAATTGCAAAAGTTAGCGACAAACGTGAATAGCTTTCATTAATGTTTTTATTTTGAACATTATAAATAACTGTTAAATCGCATTTTATTTGACAAGTAATATGTGGGAAATATTTTACAAATTACAAATTACAAAAGCGACAAATGTGAATAGCTTCCATTAAAGTTTGTACCTTGACCATTAAATTGAACTGAAAATTAGTCGTTCATATATATTTTTAAGTTTTTAAATAACAGCTAATTTATAATGAACCGCGATTTATGAACTCATAAAAGAGTAAATGCAATAAAATTTATTACACATTCGAAATAAGAGCTTTAACACAAGAACAACTGTTAAATCTCATTTTATTTGACAAAATTCATTCTAATTGTTTAAGAAAGAGACACAAATTAATAACACTAAATAATTAATTATTCCTCCTTTTTTTAAAACACATAGTCATCGCAAATGCCACTTTTGTTTTTAAATTAAGTATTATACATGTCTGGAGTCATACACTTTCTAGCTAAAAATATGAAATATTGTCTTTTGCTTGGGTTTTGGGAGATTAATGTGATATTTTGTATAAACGTGTAATATATTGTAAATATTGACCCAAAATTATTAAAACTTTAATACTTACTGATATGATAAGGTATGAAGTAATTTTCTTGACTTTCCATCCTAAGTCTTCTCCTCATACTTTTTTGGCAATTATACTTGCGTGCCTGACAGCCAATTCTACTAAAATATAAAACATTTATTATTTGATTATATTATTGGGGTTTGGATATATATATATTTTTTTTGTTATTTGTTTCCTATCACTTTACAATTTTCCTTTTGAAACAATGTGAATAGATTAAATTTATATCACTACAAACTATCGGATAATTATACGTATGTATGCACAGTTGTATGTATGTAAAAATTTATGTATGTATTTAAGTAGGTATGTATGAATGGATCTATGATTGTATGTATTTGTGTATGTTTATATGTATGTATGTAAGTATGAATTTATATATGAATGTGTATATTGTATGTATGTATTTTTGTAAGTATGTATTTTATATATCTACGTATGTAAGTACGTATTTTTGTATTTATGTATGTAAATAGATGGGTTCTTGGGAAAATTTTAGCTATCCACCTATTTTTTTCACTACGATATCGGCCATTTTACAAACCGATCTGACCCCAACTTTCCGTTCAGTAGTTTTGGAACGATGACTGCTCAGGAATAATGTGGATCAGATTTGTTGAAAAAATGAGCGCGTAGCTCCAGTTGATAACTGATAATAATAAATGTGACGTTCAATCTAAAAGCGTTATATTCTGTTTGTTAAGTCAACATTGAATTGTAAAATATAATAATTTTAAAAAAATTATTAAAAGTACATTTTTAAATATTAATTTATGACTTAATAGAAATAAGTAACTTACTAGGGGCGGGGGAAAATAATCTGTTCGTTTCCAAGATCAAAGTCATAAATAAAGAATAAAAATAATTATAAAAAAACCAACACTCCTGACAATAAGTCACACATTATTCGATCTATAAATCGTGAAAATATACGAGTAGAATCGTGAAATTGTGCAAGCCTATACGGGTAATATAATTATATCATTATTTGATATTTATTTTACACTTAGGAGATTTTCCTATACCTTTGCATAATTTTAACAATGTTGTTTATGTTATTGCTCTTTCCCATTCCAAAAGATATAATATATTTTGATTTCTATAAAAAAATAAACAGTAGATCTTGCAGTAATTTTATTATTTTTTTTAATGGTAATTATTTTATAATTTCCATCATATATCAACAATGAAAATTATACATAAACTTAATTAGCTTTTTTAAATGTGTATCAATATTATTGAAAGTAAATATTCTCACTTTTGTAGAGACTGTGAAGTAACTTTCACGATAGTTTCAGGTGCAACTAAATTCGAAATATAAATATAAAAATAGTAATTACTTGAAATTTTTAATGGTACAAATATTACATTTAAATACTTTGTTTTTAAAACCTGTACTTCACATTTCTTTCCACCCATGTTTGATTGTACGTTAAATTAAAGTTATTGAAATACCAGTTCTTCTAACATAAACATATTTACACCTATGCGTATTGCAAACAATTACTCAGATTACTTATCGTTGGTACAGACCTTGATATCGCAGTGGTTTTTGTTAAATGAGCAAACTATTTTGTGTTTTTAACATTTGAGTACTACACTCTCTAAAGAAATAACTTGACCTTAAGGATTGTAAAAGGTTGATATTTTGTTTTGTTTGATGAAAATATTCAGTATACTGTTATAGGAAAATAAATATGATTCCACAAATACTGGAGTATTATTTTTACATAAACAAAGACAATATTATAGTAAAGCATAAAAAATGAAATATTTGGTATAAAGTTTTCGTTAAAATAAAAATTTACCGTGTCATCTTTTAGAATGTTTGAAAATATGTAAATCAGCTGGAGCGATTTTATACAAACTTTATATAAGTGTGGAATATTATCCGGCAAAATAAAATAATAAAAACGTGATTTTATTAATTAATAAATAATTAATGTTCAAAATTTTCAAAATAAAAATAAAACAATAATAGATACGCTTTAAAAAATACTTAATTCAAATTGTGTAACTTGTACCAGATGTACGTATTCCAAAAAATGTAATAAATGTCGGTAATTTAATCCACGTTTTAAACACAATATTTATTATTTGGTAAATATTATGTTATTTTTATTATTAAATTGTTGTAGAAGAAAATAAAATTAGAATAGGTAAACTAATCGTTTGCATTTTTACCCATTGCTAAACTTTTCATTTGTCACTAAATATATTTCAAACTTTTTATTTTCTGAAATTTATATACACGATGATTTATAAGTATGAAAACGAGTATATACTGCATACCTGAGAGGTACTACAAGGCATTTAAATAGAAAAGTGGACATGAGATATATGATTTTCATGTAATATTTGACAAGGAAAACAATTGAGGAAGCAGTTTTTCTAAAATGCATTCGTTTTAAAATTATAAGTATTCAAATTTGAAATGACGGAAAATTTATTTAATATTATGTAAATATTAATACATAATTCTTATAATGAATAATGACCATAGTCCTAAGGTCAAATACCGTTTGAACAAATACGATGTTTATGGTCGTTAGGACTTAAAAATAAATAGTGATTTTTCTTGTTGTAAATTGTATTTATAAATAGTTTTTAAGATTTAAACGGTCAAATATTTTGAATAATTTAATATCATTTAATAAAAAGCATATTTTTACAATCGGCAAAAATTAAAAAAATATAATAACATATTGTATTACCTTTAATTTTTTACATACTTGTTTAGAATGGACTAGTTATTTGCAAATTTTCTGTTTCAAACTGCTACACAATATTTCTCTTGTGCCTACCATGTGAACACATTCCGTTTTCAGATTGTTTGTCTCTCTCTCTCTCTCTCTCTCTCTCTCTCTCTCTCTCTCTCTCTCTCTCTCTCTCTCTCTCTCTCTCTCTCTCTCTCTCTCTCTCTCTCTCTCTGAGTGATCATAATAAAATTGAGTAGTTTTACTACAATTTTTTCTAACGGAATATTTCTGTTTCGTTTCCACGCTTTCTAAGTACAGGCAGTTTAATTATACGTTTTTAATTATTTTCTTTCAACACGGCACGACGATTTAATTAGCTCACTAAATAGTTATACGTTCCTTAAATATTCGGATTCTACGCAGCTCACTTGATTAAAACAAGTTTTTTTTCTATTTGGTTAGAACAGTGACCAGTATTTGCTTATTTGTCAACATCTCTAATGTATGTTTGTGGATTGTGTAAATTCACTCACAATTCCTTCCTGAATTAGATTGCTCAACAACGCAACAGCATGGACATGTCAACGCCATTCACCAGATTCAATGAAGGTAGAAAAACTATTATTCTTTACCATGTAATTAGTTACTAAAGACAAAGGTTTTCATGGAATAACTATTTTCTTTTTACCTGAAAGTTATTAGTTTATCTATTTTAAATATTATTTGTTACAATAACTACATCACACATCACTTTCTCTATATTAAGTTTCATTGATATTTGTGAATTCATAATGAGAAGAAAGCACTCGAAAAAATTCCACATGTCAATGAAGATGGTAGTTTTCTCTCTAATACCAAATCATTTACGCCGTCTGGCGTTAGTTAAGTGGTAGCATCTTAAGTTAACTGACAATTACTTTTTAAATTATCCCTAAGTACATAATTTCATTGAAAATATTTTATACCAAAAACTAATTAATTCTTTCTAAATAATTGCATAATTTGTTAAAGGTGCTTACTACAACAAAATCATTTCAATCATAATTGTCATGGTAATACACATAATGTGTAGTTTTTAAGATTAATTTCATAACTCTACAATATTTGAAAATTTTAGCGGTCTTTAGTTTTAAATATTATTATTTAATGGTAAAATCATACTTTCAATGGAAAAGGCGGATATAATATGATATCTTATCAAAGTTCGATAACATTTATGTATACAATAATTCACAAAAAGTTTCTTTACCATGGTAGATCAAATATTATAGAACAAATTGACTTTTCAACACTTATTTATATTGAATTTGAATTTTGGCAATCGTTTGAAGCAATATATTTTCACCAAATTCAATCCCAAGATGGAAGTATTCTATAAGTACTGAAAATAATAGAGTAGATGGAAATAGTTTTGAATTTGTGTATAAGTATCGCACTATAAATTTTCTGGCTACAAATGGTTTTCTATAAAAATAACATGTGTATTGAGAAATAAGACCAGATAGTCTTATTTGTTTTACTTTTTTTGAAATGACTAGATTATGTAGAATAAGTAAGTAAAATGACATGTATGATTTTTTTCAATTAACACAAAACCTTCCAATTGTTTTAAACTACTAAAACTACTAACTGAAAGAAAATCATTAATATAGTTTATATGTAAAGGTGCGTTATAGGATTTCTTATATATATATTAGAAATATATATACTACAATATATATATAAGAAAATATTGCAAATTAATAGACATTTTGTGGAAAAAATCTTAGAGAAAGATACTTTAAAATTAAATGTGGAGAATTAGCAAATGTTTGAAAAAAACAGAGGTATCTATGTTAGAATACCAGAAGGAGCGATGAAACTAGTGAAAGCATATTCACATGTGGTTAAATTATATGAAAAGTATATAATCATGATACATAAATACGGATAAAAAATCCAGAATCTCATACATCAAAGACAAGAAAGAGTGAGTGTTATTACGATGGAGGAAAATCTCCTGGTGATTGGATGCACGGAATCTGTGAAATAATTCTAGTTCAATAGCGGATAAAATTATAAGAACTATAAATTATGTTCAATGAACAAATTAATAAGATCGATGAAATCAATAATAGTAAGTTTGAGTACTTATTGTAGGAGGACTATGCGACATTAAACGTAGAGGATTCAGGCACGATTGAAAAGAAAGATTTCCTAAGTGTTTATTGATATTCAACATTCCTGCCATGAGGATAGAATAGAAGAGCCAAATAATTTGCTGGACATTTAACCTTGCACTCCTAAAAGATATTAATATTAGTAGAAAGTAACAAGTTAGTTTTAAATATTTTATGTCAAATGCACATAAATATGTATTAAATTCAAATGCACACCCACAAACATTTCATGGATTAAAATATATGACACTTTAATATTATGATACAACACACTTGCAGTGTTTGTGTATATCACTAATATGACGAGATAATTTATATCATCAGAATAATAATATGTAATATTTTTTTAATCACTCCATTTTTTGTATCAGAATCTAAATAAATGATAAAATAACAAAATATATATCCTTGCATACCTTTTGAAAAATGTGTGTCCAGAAAAACTGCAATATTATACTTGAATTTTTCCAAATATAAATTAATAAATGAAATCAGTGAAGCAAATAGTGAACCTCGTATCTGTACTGACTTAAATAGTGAACCAAAACCTTAGAATCTGTACTGACTTAAAATATTAATATTTCAACCTGTTGTGACCATTGACCGTACGTACAGTAAAATAAACCAGTTCTATATATGTACTCGGCTTTCCAGAACATACGAGTATATTTGTATGTGCGTTTTATGTGTTTAGTTGTTTCTATTTAGAATAGGTATTATTATTGATAACTGAATTATCAACGGCAACAAAACTTCTAGAAAATATAATTATTTCAACAAATGAAAGCATTGATGTAAGATAAAAGCGAAAGTCATTACTTCCTATTCTCAAAAAATAATGATATTCAATACAGCTCTATAATTCCAGTACTTTATCTTCGGTTGACAGGCTGAATAGAATTCTTTTAAAAATTGTCTTACTTTTATAGCACATCGTTTTCTCTTGAATATAAACAAAGCTTTCATTTGATTAATGTCTTGTAATTTACATCCTTTACAACAATGCTCTTTTCCTTTGTAAAAGTTCCTCTATAATCCACCTCTTTACACCCTTCTTGTTATTTAGGTCACAACTTGATCTCTGTATAATAAGCACCCTATTTTTCAGTGAAAATGTAGAGAGTCTTTCCTGAGGTATTTAGGATTATTTATGGAACATAATTTTAAATAACTTTACTTTCTTCATGCCTCTTTAAACACAGTACAATTTTTTCAGTAACTAAATTAAATATTCCTCCAAATCTATTGAAGTTGCATTCATGGTAAAGGCTACGCGATTATGAAACGTGAAAAAAAAGTTCATGTCCGCGAAACATCGTTGAATAAATCATAATTTGTTTCTTACAAGACGTTTGTTTATCTGGAACCAAAAAATTACATGCAATTTTTAAATACATTTTAAACAATTTTTGTTTAATAATACCAAACTTGGTATAGACTGTTTATAGGTTATGTACAATGGCTTGAACACACTTATTTACAATGATTAAGACTGAAGTTTTAAACCAGTTTGATGCTCAATCGATTCTGTTCACGATTTTTATGGGTAGCGTGAAACAGATGAAAATGTTTTCATAAAAGATGAATGTTAATAAATGTAAATTGAGTGGTATTGAAGATGAAGTGCACACGTGAGCGTCTTATGTTAAATTGTAATTAATTTGTTTTAGTTATTTTGTTAGAAATCCCTACAATTTCCTAATTTGCGATAATTCTAGGATCAATGAAATATCAAAACGTAAATAATAAACAGGGGTTTTGTTGTGCTAATAGTAAGTACATGTGTATCCTTGAACTTAAACTAAAATAAAAATTGATTTTATATATAAATCATAGAATGTACTTTAGAAAGCATTCATGACTTTCAAATTCGGCAAAGGACCTTGGAGTTCCTTCCTTGTGTATTATATAAATAGGAATATATATTAATTACCATAACCAATACTTTAGTAATGTGATTTTATCATGATGCATTTTAATCTATTTAAAACATAAATATATATGTATAAAATTATTTAATTTTGACCAAAGTTATAACAGCAAAGTAGTGATATTGAGAACACAATCACCGAGTTCAATTCAATTTATCAGTGTAGAAAAACATAAAGTGAAAGCGTTGAAGAATTTTACCAATATCGAAAAAATTAATAAGAACAGTTTTTTGGGAAATAGAATTTATTTAGATGATATTTCCAAATTGAATTATAAAGATTATAATTTAGTAATCAAGTCTGTATAATGAACTTTATAATAAATATTCATGTAGTCACTCTATCCTTGGATTTATTCATGTGAACTTGTATATTTATTTTAGTTTTCTAATAGAAATAAAGGTTAAAGTAATTAGACTTCTCCTAAGGATATATATATATATATATATATATATATATATATATATATATATATATATAGTTTGTTCGTACTTTATTATTAAATTCAATTTTTTTTATCTCCTTAAACCAATTAAAACCAAATAACCTTTATCATAAACATAAAGTAGTTAACTGAGACACATAAATTTTGTGTAATTTCCTGTTCAGATACAGTCCTCCTTTTGGAAATGTTTTAATCTATTAGATATCTACAGTTACTTAATTATAAATTAGCTTTACGAATTCCATTGTTTTTCTGTTGTAATTACAGTACTGGTGTTTTTATCCAATAACTAATAGTTGGCCTAACTTTATACACACACAACAAGACAATTAGTTGTTCACAATCACTTACAAACATAAAACGCATATACTCGCAAGATTACTTATAAGCAAATCTAAGAACTAATTTACATAATCTAAAATGATCATTTCACAGACAGTTCAAATTTATTAAAAATAATGCAATTCCAATCCAAGTGTCTTGTGATACGTCATATTTACCAGCTCCAGGTACATTAATTAAGAGTAAAATTCATTTTAAGCTAATACATTTTAAAAGTGGATTTTAATAAACTGTCTTTGTTACGTGTTCAAAATATATGTAGTAAAACTTTATTAAACTATGTGAAAGGCTTTAGGAGTTAATAGAAATTAAATCCCCTCGCTGTTTAAAAGCAAATATCTAACTACAATATGAAGCACTTGTCAATGGATCGCATGACCACTTGGTGGCATATATGATTCAATCTAATATTTTCATGATTCAACAAAAAACTCATTTTTAAATATAAAGGTTATACATTTTAAAATCACTAAAATATCTACTAAACTAAATGAAAACACTATCTCTTAAATATTTTTATTAACTTTTTAACTTATAATTTTAAATATTTGTATTATATACTGACCTTCAAACAATCACTATTTTCACATACGTCCGACTGTAGTTTTGACATTACACTGTTATTGTCGAAGACAAGAAGTTAAAAAAAAAATAACACAATTAAATCACATAACACTTAAACAAAACCCCATAACATATCATTTATAAAACTTTTTACTTAACTAAGAAATAATCAACATTTCTGAGTCGTTAAAATATATAATCACGTACCATTCAATATGTAAAATATAATTATAGTATTATATTGTGTAATAATAACTCTAAGTACATAACTTTAACACAATGCACCATTCTAAAATTTCCTAGATTATTTCTGAATATTTATCAGCTTAATACTCAAATAATATTTATCCTCTACTTTAGCTACGATAGTTCTGCCAAATCAAACTACTTCCATTTTATTAATCCAGAAAATTATATTAGATTGTACTAAAACTCCCAACGTGGCAGTACCTATGAAGCGTAAGGCTTCTTAGTGAAAAACTTGTTTCTTTTTATTAAAGCTGAAACGCTAACATCATTGAAACTAAGAACTCACACACAATAATTTGGTTTTCGTCATATTTATTTCTGTTTATTAGATCCATTTTATTTCAATTTGGATAACTTTTTTAATGACAATTCTCCATATTAACAGTGTGCACTAATCCTTTAACGGTTTAAATATAAAAAAAGGAAATTATATTATACAAAAAAAAACAAAAAAACAGTTTAATTATGACACAACTTAAATGACTTTTGATAGTAGTCATAATTATTTTATAGCACTACATAACGTAAAATTGAATAAAAAAATAAATCATATGCATTTCAAAATACTCTTCGACTGTACACCTCAATTTATTTCCCTCTGATATGAAATTTCAATTAAAAATATTTTAAATAAACAAATGTCTCAATTCTCCGAAGAGTTTTAATTTAGTTGATACTTCGGGGAATTTCCAAACATCTATTACTTCTTCAACACTACAGCTAATATTTTATTTTTAAATTTTCTTATTTTACGATATTGATTACCTTTTTTATATAGAGAAAGATATTGCTTTAATGACTAAAACAAATCTTATAACATATATTATAACATTCACATAGGATATTGTAATATGCAGTGACGTCATAACCACAAAATAACGTCTCCATTTTGTCTGATTCTCCACTTTAGTATACAAACACATTCTGTTGTGTTACTAATAACACTTCTAAATTTATTGTTTCTTTCAAAATAATATAAGTCAATTAAAAAGTTTATATCTTCTATTACTCGTGTAAACATTAACAATACGTAACCCCGAAATATTACAACTAAAATATTGATCTATAAAAGTTGTTATCTTAAGAATACCAAAATAATATTATATAAGACACTCTTTATAAGTCCATATGGTATATCCTATTATGTTGTTATTATGTGCAACATGGAACAGGTCAAGGGGAAATGAATATCGGTTATTAGTACTTGAAAATTAGGTGTTAGAAAGATATTTTGATCAAGAAAAGAGAAAAAGTATCTACACTTAGAAAAATAGAGAATTATGGTCACTATATAAGGATCCTGACGTAATACATACAATAAAGGAAGACGGATAGGATGGGTAGGTCATGTTTTACAACCAAAAGAAATGAACAGTTTAATAGAAGTAATGCAAGCTACGTCAGGAGAAAAACTACTAATACGCAGGCCAAAATTACGGTGGTACTACGTTCTAGTATAAGAGATTTAAATCTACTGAGTGAGGACGTTGACTTATTTGAAGATAGAAGGGAGTAGAGGAGGCTTATTTGAATGGCGAAGAATCAACTAAGATTTGTTGATCCTCGGCAGTAAATAAACATTTTTGAATCTCTTAGATATTAGCTTCATACATATAAATTTGTATTTATCATCAATAAACATTGTTCTTCTATTGTTGGTTTAAAAAAAAACATGATTAACATTATTCCTAACAATTTAAAACAAATGAATACAAACTTCACATGATCTTAGTCGTAAATAAACTCTAACAAGTTCATTCTTTGAGGTCAATAAGTAGAAAGAGTAACATTTTAATAAATCTTTCTATAAACTGTGCTGGTGAACTCCTTTTGTAAATACGTTTCTGGGCCACGTCTCTCTGGTGACCAAGAGCGTCTCCCTGTCCCCGCCGACGTCTTGGATGCCACTCCCCTTTGTAGGTCACTAGCAGTTTATATAAAGCTGCACTATCCATGTCATGCTAATGACCTACAAGCTAAGCATTGCGACACGTTTTCAATGATTTCCTAATTAGATATTGAAGATATAACTGGTGCTAACATTTGACTATTGATTGTTAATAACATATTTTTTAAACTTATAAAAAATATCTTAAAACCTAACAAACGGTAAATCTACAAACTATCCTTCATTAAATTACAGTAAACTGTTATAGAAAATGTTATCAAATAATAATTTAGGAATCTGATATTTGTTTTATTTATAGGTGGGTCCATATGTATTTAATAATACTTTAAATAGTAAATAATATCATTATTTATTTTCACCATAAATTATCTTTGGGTCAGTACATATGCAGTTTTATTCTGGAGATATCTAAAGATCTGTAGTCACTAAACAAATATCAATGTAAGTACACAATTATTAGAGGTACAAAATAATCACTCCTTTTCCCTACATTGACAAAATAATTACGCAACTACAATTATACCCTCGATAGAGATTACATAATATTTAAACACGCAATTTATGTTAAATTTTCTATAATAATATTTAATTACAAATATTACTAATAATAATGCCCGTACAATAAGTACAAACAATAATGCCCATACAAATAAGTACAAACAATATAGTCTACAATACACTTTTAATAAACAAAATTTCCCAACAGACAGTAGACCTATAGTTTCACAATATGGGGAACTTTTAATGTGTAAACTTCTAGAAAATCAAAAATGCTACAGCTGACATTTTAGTTAAAAAGTAATTTGAGTACAATTATTATAGTCAAATAATCCCTTTTATTTGGGCTAGGCTTATACATTTAAGCAGATTTCAATTTTAATGTAACAGCAGATATTTCTTGTTGAAACTCCATATTCAAGGATAAAATAATATATTGAGGTATTTATTATTAATAAAAATATTTTGAAACTTTAAGCTTTATTGCTTTATGTTATCCTTTTATACATTTAAATTTTATAAGCCCAAGTGGTACGTTCTGGTAGCAGTGTCATATAACCTTTTCATTCATTATAATTTACGTACAATGTACTGTACAACAATGGACGGCCCCTAGAGATAAATGTTAAGTTTATACATTTACATAAAAAAATGCAGGTGGTGCGCTCTGCTTAACAACGTCTGTACATTTGCAAAACTACATACAGAGCACGGCGTCTTATATTTGGGTTAAGTAGCGCTACAAGTTATTTTATGCACGATAGCTCAGTCGGTATAGTCTCAGGATTCGAATCCAGATTTCAATGGTTCAAATCCCACTGGGGAAATACAAAGTTAAGTGTGTGACGTCACAGAGTTTGACGACTAACGTATGTTGACGCCACACGATGGCTGATAATATGGCAGTCAAAATGGAAGATGGGGTTGAGGGGAAAGGTCATATGTACTATGATTGATAAAATAATTTTTTGTTGGGTACCTATTACGATGGTAAAAAAATAGTTTGGTTGGTGTAAGTACTATGACGGTTAAAAATAATTTTGGTTTTGGTAATGGGGTCAATGATTTACAATAAACACTCTATGCGTACAAGACAAAGTTTGAATGACAAAGTCAAAAATCCTCAGTTGCTATATCAGCGATTGAAATTTGTATGTGCTAACTAAACATTCGACGAAAACTCCAATGTGGAAAATCACTTTTATGTTTCATGAGGCAATGATGCGTGATAAGTCACAAACGGGCCTTGAAACTTGAAAATCAGTTAAAAACTTCCACCTAAACGTGTCGATCTCTCAAAAACGACCATGACACGTGAATATTATTCGAAGGGGCCACATAGAGTGAAAATATCAATCAAAAACCGGCCATAAAATTGAATATTAGTAAGATATGCATACCATACACAATAAATAACACAAAACTACACAATATAACACTCTGTACTGTTTAACACTTAAACGAACCGCGGAAGGCACGTGCAACTAAAAACACTTTTGATACTTTTTTATTTGATGTTTCTTTAAATACGATACTAAATATCATTAAAATGTTTCACGATATTATTACTTCAAAAGTATAATAATTATATCACGTAGTGTTTCTGCTTCAACGTGCGGCTAGTGCTGGCTACAGAATATTAAATGAAATGAATTTCACTCTGTAAAATCATTAGTTAAAGACTAGTATTAATGAAGTGAAATGTCGGCGAGGAAGGAATATCAAACGTGGCGTAAAATATACGTGACTTGGATTATAAAATGCTTTAAAACTGTGTCTTAGGATTAGTCACTCAAAGAGTGTGGTGTGCATATTAATTTGTTTGTTATGTATTTATAAGTTATATAATACAATTTTTATAAATTTGAAGTGATAAATTTAATAATATTTTGTACGTAGTATATATATGTTACAAAAGGAAAAACATGTTATTATTTTAACATAAAAATAATTATTTAACATATCAACATTTGCTTTGTAGAATATTACAAACATAGATTTAAACGAATTAAAAGCATTAGAGTACTCCTGTAAGTACAGTCTGGGTATTATACAACAAGGCCAATAAGAGGGCTCAATTTGATCACGTGAACTAAGCCCGCCATTTTGGCCCCGCCGACAACCAATCACAGGGATCTATATACTCACGCGACCTAAGATAGCCAATTAGGTCCCGCACACACGGCTGACGTCACAATGCCGACATAATGACGTCCCAATCACGACACATTGTGGTCCTCGAAAAAAAATAATAAATCTTTGTTTATTTATTGTACTCAATGATATAAACTATTAAGTACCTTGATGGAGTACTTTCCTCTTGAATTTGGTAATCTTCCATAAAAAAATAAATAAAATAAACATTTATTATATTATATTAGAAACCAAATTGTAACATTTGAAACAAAAACATAATTCTACGTGGTAGGCTATATCACTATTTTCTAAGCAATTTTTGTTTTTCAAATTCGATTTAATTGAATTTATACTTTAAAGAATAAATATATATTTTTAAAAAATTAAAAAGATTTTTAAAACTATACAATATTTTGAACAACTTATTATAATTTATTTTCGATTAATTAGTCGTTTTAGGATTTGCTGTAATATATCAAAATTAAAAGTTAATATTTTTATCTTCTTACTAATTTTAGAAATACAGTCAACAAATATATTTCAATTTAATTTTAAAATGAATTTTGCATGACTAGATTAACGAATCAATCACCCCAATTGATGTGGTTTAAGACCAAACATTGTATTAAACCATATAAATTATATGCTTATCAAATTAAATATATATTTTTTAATATTATACCATAGTTATGTAACACGAAAGTATAAATTCCTCTTTTTCATACTATAGAGATTAAAGTTAAACTTCTTATAAATTATATAAAATAAAAGAGTACCTACCCTACATGGGACTAAATTTTTCACATAGCCTATCTTTATACTAAACTACATTCATTCTGTGGAGATATACCCCAAGACAATCCTGACCAGTTGCAGTGGAAAACTTATTACGTACATATTTTTTATTTAAATATAGTATTTATTTTTGTAACTACTCAAATGGATTATAACTTTTGTCCTTCAGCTTCTAAGTTTTGAACAAACTCCCGAATGAAAATTTTTTCGGGGTGTTATTAATATAAAGTCAGAGTTCTTACTGGTTTTTTAATATTTTCGTTCCCTAATTCACCAAATTACCAGCAGCGTCATCCATTTCCATTCCACAAGGAAGGGAATCCACAATATTGTCCACGTAGTTCATGAAATTTTTAAATCATAATTGGCTATCAATTGCAAAGTTATATATTAAAAATATAAGGGAAATGTTATAATCTATGTTTATAAATTATCATTGTTTTGGGAAATCAAAAACACAGAAACGGAAATATAATGTAGTTGTAATAGGTAAGGAAAAACAACTTCTTAGTCCCAAACCTGGTGCAGTACTGACAACTCCAATACACACACCTGGTCCATTCCTTAAACTCCTGGGTACTCCTATTTTGTGTTGAGTATCAATATAGCAGTTATTAAACAATATTACTAGCGATAAATGAGGCTCTTCAAAAGCTAATTGTAAGATAATGGCTGAACACAAATTTGTGTATTTATTTACATTAATATATTTTTCCTTTCATGTATCAACAAATGGCTCCTAATTGTTCAGTGAAATAATACATAGGCCTACTATATACAA